>JAOTQP010000770.1:7877452-7899762 GCA_026413545.1 Cichladusa arquata
AAAAATTGCTCCATTAAATATCTAAATGTAAAATAAATTGCTTTTTGCTGTTGGGCTCTTAAGGGAGAACATTCAGGAGGAGCAAAAGAGAGGCTGGAGGTGCTGCAGGAAAGTCCATGGCTTGGTGCCTGTCCTTGCTGCCCTGGGACAGGTGGGATCCAGGCCAGGTGGTCCCCAAATTTCCTTCCCAGCTACTTTGGGTGTAAGAGGAACCTCAGGTCAGAGCACTGCTCACCAGAAAAGGCTTTTTAAAGCAAAACCTGATCTTCCAGGCACAGAGTGGATGCCTGGCTTGGCAGGGAGGCAGAATGCTCCTTCACTCAGAACAGAACTGTGGCCACCCCTCCCCTGCCCTCTGCCTGCCAGAGGGAGGGCAGTCACCTCCTATTCAGGAGAAAAATTCATCTCAATCTTGCTTTTTAATGTTTTCAGTAAAACCAAAGCATTTCAGAGTTCACGCTCTTGCCAGTGGCACGAGGGTAAGGAATTGAAATCAGCTCTAAAGAGGGTATGACCCAAGCAAACCTAGTCAAGGGAAAAAAAGGGAAGAGCAGGGAGTGAGATTATTTCTTCAGGCGGGTGAAAGCTTCGTCAGAGAGCGCGGTGAGGGGACCAGAGCAAGGGCTGGTGATGGGGATTGCTGAGCCCTGCCTCCAGTGCAGGCTGTGTGCGTGTGAGGGCAAAGCCTCCCTGCTGCCCCCGAGGCTGGCTCTGAGCTGCCAGAGGCTGCAGGGCTTTGAGCTCCCAGCTCAGCCTCTGCCAGCATCCCCCTCTCTGTCGGGAGCTAAAGGGAGCCACCTCCAAGGTGACCTTTGGGAAATGCCACAAGGGAGCAGGGAGCTGCCAGAGGATGGGGCCAAGGGCAGCTGTGGGGTCAGTGCTCCTGCTGGCCACCTTCCACCACACTGTGCCAGGAGCAGCCCAGGAAAATTGTGGCTGCCCCTGGATCCCTGGAAGAGTCCAAGGCCAGATTGGAGCAACCTGGGGTAGTGGAAATTGTCCCTGCCCATGGAACCCATAGAATGAGATGGGCTTTAAGATCCTCTCCAACCCAAACTGCTCCATGATTTTGGGACTGTGACACACAAACACAAATAGCACTGGCAGAGAAGAGCCCCCAGAGTGAGCCTGGGCGATGACCCTGCACTGCTGCCCCTTCCCTCCATGGCCCCAGCCCAGCAGAGTCCCCAGGGCACAGCAGGATGAGGTGACACCCATGGCAGTGGGGACAGACACACCAAGGCACCACAGGGACAGCAGGTTTGGAGGCTCCAGCTGTGTTAACAGCAGAGTTAGTTTAAAAAAAAATTCATTTCCAGGCAGCATGAAACTACATTTGGGGGAAAAGAGTTTCCAGCAAAGTCAAGAATTGAAACCACTTCATGTGCAGGTCAATTAACCCATGGAAAAGAATTATTGCTGCAGTGGCACTGCTTCACTTGGGAAACAGCTTTAGAGTCTTTGGACTTTTTGGAATCTCTTAGTCCTCTCCCCTTTAATTTGACCCACGTTGACTTGAGGAGTTCCAGGCTGGTGCCTGGCTCTTGCAGCTGACCCCAGAGCCAGCTGGGGCTCCTGGGGGCTGGGACTCAGCCAGCAGCTCCTCTGCCCTCTCAGTAAAAGCCTTTCACACGTTTGTTGTCGGGGTCGAACGGGGACTTGGTGTGAGCCCGGGCAGGGAAGGTCACTCCCATCCTCTCCAGCTCGTAGCTGCCACTCTTCACAAAATCCAGGGAAACCTGCGAGGCAGAGCCATGGAAAAAACCCTGTAGGGCTCCAGCATCCCAGCCCCATCCCTGGGCAAGCTCCCACCTGCCCCACACATCTGCTCTCTGCAGAAAACCTGGCTCTGCCATCCCAAGAGGATGTGAGGAAAGGAGGAAGAGAACTGTTAAAAAGCACCCTGTTAAAAAAAAAAAAAATTCAGTGTTTGAAAATTTTAGGTTTCTCATTTTAGCCATGGGGTGGTATACAATGGCTAGAAAAAGGGGGAAATGAAAGTACAGGGGAAAGGGAAGAAAGGGAAAGGGAAGAAAGGGAAGAAAGGGAAGAAAGGGAAAAAAGGAGAAGGAAAAAAAGGAGAAGGAAAAAAGGAGAAGGCAAAAAAAAGGAGAAGGCAAAAAAAGGAGAAGGCAAAAAAAGGAGAAGGCAAAAAAAGGAGAAGGGGAGATGAAAAGGGAGAGGAAAAGGAAAGGGAAAAATTAGAAGGAAAAAAAGGAGAAGGAAAAAAAGGAGAAGGAAAAAAAGGAGAAGGGGAGATGAAAAGGGAGAGGAAAAGGAAAGGGAAAATGAAAAGGAAAAGGAGGAACATTCATCACTGGGAGAAAATGGGGTTCCCAGGGGCAACTGGCCCACAAACCCACTTGCCTTGGGGCTCTTGCAGGGATGCAGGATGAAAAGCCAAGGCAAGCAGGAGCAGGGATCACAGCACACACACAGCTCTTGGTTGGCACAGACAGGGTCCCTGGAGGTGCCACCCCAACCCCTGTCCCCACAGCACGCTGCTTAATGAGGGCACCTGACTGATCATCCAGGAGCCTCCCAGGGTTAATTAAGAGCCTGCCCTGCTGCTATTGGCCACTGCTCCCTACAACATTAACTAATTCACTACTGCAATTAAATATTTGGTTGCAATTAACACCTGAGGCAGCACTTCAGCTGTGCATGGACCTCACCCAGTGACAGTGACACCAATTTGTCACGGAGCTGTGACATTCCTCACCCTCCAGCCTGCGCAGGGGAAGCACGAGGGAGCTGCTGTGCCAGGTTTGTGCAGGGCAGGGCAGGAGGCTCAGCCACCCCGGGGCTGCACTCACCGGGCCCCCCGCAGGGTCACGGATGTAGCCGTAGGCGATGGTTCTGTCGATGGCAAACCCAAAATCTGCCCGCCGGATGTGGCCGACCACCTTGCCGTCCCTCCAGACGGCCTCCAGGCCAAACATGGGCACCTTCCTGCAAGGCAAGGGCAGAGCTGCCACAGCAAAGCCCCTCCACGGGGCACAGGGGTCTGGCCGGGCTCCCGCTGCCCACAGGCTCATTCATCTCTCTGTTTTAAACCCAAAGTCCCTCCAGCCCAATCTGCAAAACCTCCCAGGCAAAACAAAACCAACCCACTCACACCACTTCCATCTCCCACTAAACATCCAACAGGGGGTTTGCAGTGGGATTTAAATTAGAGATGGAATTAGAGCACGGAAAACAGCTGAGCTGGCTCTCAGCCAAGCCCCACATGCATCCAGGTGTGGCACCTATGTGTGTGTGCACACAGGGCTGGGTGGAGGTGCTGCTGCAGGGGTGGTCCTGGGGCTGGGAGGGCCAGGAGGGAGCAGATCCAGCACAGAGGGGATAAAGCACAGTGGGGATCCAGCACAGAGAGGATCCAGCACAGAGCAGATCCTGCACACAGTGAATCCAGCACAGTGCAGATCCAGCACAGAGGGGATCCAGCACAGAGAGGATCCAGCACAGAGAGGATCAAGCACAGAGCAGATCCAGCACAGAGCAGATCCTGCACACAGTGAACCCAGCACAGTGCAGATCCAGCATACAGCGAATCCAGCACAGAGGATCCAGCACAGAGGATCCAGCACAGTGAATCCAGCACAGAGAGGATCCAGCACACAGCAGATCCAGCACAGTGCAGATCCAGCACAGAGCAGATCCAGCACAGAGGATCCAGCACACAGCAGATCCAGCACACAGCAGATCCAGCACAGTGAATCCAGCACAGAGGATCCAGCACACAGTGAATCCAGCACAGAGGATCCAGCACAGAGGATCCAGCACAGTGAATCCAGCACAGTGAATCCAGCACACAGCAGATCCAGCAGCAGTACTCACTCGTCTGTGGTGAAGCACACCAGGCGGCGGAAGATGCCCTTGGCTTTCTGAGCCTCCACAGCCTCCCGGCCCAGGAAGGGGATGCTGGACTTGAGCTTGCAGGTGAAGGCCAATCCTGCTTCTAGCGGGGTGTCATCGGGGCGCAGGTCAGCGTGCCAGTGCCTGTACCCTGCAGGGAGCCAGCACAGGTCACCCACTGCCCCTGTCACAGCACCAGGACAAAACATCCCCCTGCCCCTGCACACCCGCTGCCCTTCCCTCACCTGGCCCTGGCTAACACGAGCCCACACAGGGGATTTCTCAGCATTCTGAGACTCTGCCACACCTCCAGTCCCCCTAACCCACCCTGAAGCTGAGGAAAAGCTCCTTGCCCTGGTCCCTGTGCTGGAGGGAAAGCAGAGAGTGGTGCTGAGAGGAGAGGCAGGACCTTTCTCGATGCTGAGGCTGTCGATGGCTCTGTAGCCGGCGTTGGCGATGCCGTGCCGGGCTCCTGCCTCCATCACCGCCCGGTAAACCTTCACACAGTCAGCCCTGGGCACGTGCAGCTCCCAGCCCAGCTCGCCCACGAACGACAGCCTCATGGCACGGACCTGCAAAGGCAAGAGGGCAAACATCCCCGTGCTGGAGCTGGGCTGGGAGAGGCCACACACTCCCGTGTCAGGGAAAAGGCAGCTCTGCCTGGGAGCCTGGTGGGAGCCTTGTGGTGCAAGGCAGTTCTGTGCTCTCCTTTCTTGCACAAGGACAGGGTGAGAGAGAATTTCTCATCTCTGGACAACCTAAACCTGGCACCTCAAACTCAGCTACCATCAGTGCCAGTGGGCAGAGGTGGCTGCTGGCAGCATCCTCTGGCTGCAGATTCCAGGGCTGGGGTGAGATGTGGTGCTCCAGCTCCAGCTGAGCTTTTGTCTCCCTCTGCTGATCCATTGAGACAGGGAAGCTGGTCCCCAGCAGGACTGTCCTGCTTTTGGGGCACTTCATGTCCCTCCCACAGGGATGTTCCCTTCTGGGACACCCAGAGGCACCCAAAGTCTCCTGGGCAGGGGCTGAGCTCAGTGTCCTGACCCACATCCCACTCCCAGCAGGAAATGCTCAGGTTTCCCCACGGAGGTTGTGTCCCCAAGCTGTGCTGTCAGATGAGCCCCACACCAAAGGCAAGAAGCTCCAAGGAGGAATGAGCAGACTGGCACAAGGGACTCGGTGCTTCTCCAGAGAAGGCTCATTCCCAGGGATGGAGCCTGGCTGCAGTCCCAGGGAACAGACTGCCCTGCCTGTGCTCCACCAGCTCCTCACCCAGGCAGCCCTGCCTGCACCCTCCTGCTGGCCCTCTGAAATGCCTCCATCCCCAAAGCTTTCCAGGCCAGCTGGGACCAGCCCAACTCAGGCACTTTCCCTGGAGACAGCCCTTGAGTCTGAGCTGCCTTTCCCTCTGATTCATCCCATTGTATTTCTCCATTTCCACCCTCACAAAACCCCTCTGGTTCATCCCTTCGGATACACATCCACTGCAAACACAGAGCTTGTTTTGGGGGAGAGATTAACTCCAGAGTTTCACTCTGGGTTGTGATCTGTCCTGTTAACAAAGAGTTTCCAGCTCAGGACACGCTCCAGGCTGGTTCTGGTGGCCTTAGGGCTGGCCTGGCCGTGCTGGCTCTGGATGTGGTTGGGACAGAAGCTGCATTTTGCCATTTGCTGAGCTCTTACTCCAAGCTGGTGCCAGCTGTGCTCTCTAATCCTGGAGACAAATGCAAGCAGACACCAGCAGCTGCTGCCCAAAGCAGGCAGAAGTGCCCAGGGCTGCCAGCATGGCCAGGGGGCACAGCTGGGAACTCAAATCCATAGCACAAAAATCCTGTCCTCAAGCAGAGTTTAGGGCAGCTTGTGAGAAGCCTCAACCTCTGCAAAAGGAGTGGGGAGGAGGAAGGAACCCCTAGGATGGGGAATTTATTTTGAGGCTCCTCCTGAGCCCTGCCCTGGCACAGCCCTGCAGTGAGGCACAAAGGCTGGCAATCCCTCCCCCAGGAGCACAGGGGGCTCAGAGAAGCCTTTTCCTCTACACAAAGCTGCCATCTAATTAGGGAACAGCCAGAGATGAGGCTGCTGCAAGGCAGCTTCCATCTTCACTGGGGCAGGAGATGCTCTGGGGATTGACAGGCAACTTCCTGGCTCATTAACCCCGTCTGGGACTGCTGCTGAAGTGCTCTTTGCAATCAAGAGCAAGTTACTCCTGGGAGAAACTTCCTCTCAAACCACCAGTGCTCCAGGGGAATGAGCATCCCAGCAGGAGCAGTGCCCCACAGAAATCAGGTAACCCTGGAAATCTGGGGTGCCAGTGGTCAGCTCAGCACAGGGAGGGATTGGGGCTGCCCCATGTGTGTGAACTCCAGGCAGGATTCACATCCCACCACGGAGGGGAATGCTGAGGGCTGTGCTCAGCAGCTCTGCTGGATTCCCATAGGAACAGGTCTTTCAGCTGGAGCTGTGAAACAGCCTCACTTCCTGGGTTTTTGTGCAGCAATTCAAAAGCATTCTAGGTACTGTAGAAAATGAAAACCTGAATTTTCCCCTGCCTCCAGCAGTGAGATTCAAAAGGGGACCCTTCTCTGCTGTTCCATACAATGAGAGACTCTATATATAAACTCACAAACCAGTCCATAATTTCCAGAGTCATTAACTCTGCTGGAACTCTCCTTTGACTCCAGCTGATTTTGTTCAACTACTGAGTTAATGCAGGAAAATCTCAGTGATAACTTTTTTAAGATGCTGGGTTCAGTTTAATCCCCCTGGAAGGTGATAATATCAGCAAAGGCTTCAGCCTGCTGCCCTGAGAAATCCTCCCACTAAATCTGGAGTGGGATGGGGTCCCTGCTATTCATCATCCAGTGGCATAAAGGAGATCTGCTGAAGGGTGGCCCTGGCAGGAAAGCTTTGCTTTGTCCATCAGAGAATTTACACCACAAACTTCTGCCAGTCTATCTTCCTTGAAGGACTGGATTATTTATAACAAACTTGAAGTGAAATGCAAATAAACTCATCACACCCGTGGAGACAGGAACATTTCTACACCTTTCCCAGGGGATAAGCAGATTATTACAAGATGATATCAGTCTGCTAAAGGCTGACAAGGGAGGGTGTGGGGAGGATTAATGGAGGCTAAAATCCAGCACTTTGGACAACCTGCACCAGTGGATTGGTTTTGAAGTCCCCCAGGCCGTGGTTCCCTCCAAGGGACACTGAACTTGCTGTGGGTTGAGCTGGGCACCCAATGCCCAGGGTGCATTGTTGACAATGGTTTGGAGATGAATCTGACTTGGGCCAAATCTGTGCCTTAGTTAAACCACCTTAAGGCCTGGCCAGGCTTTTGAATCAAGACACTCTAATTTGATTTACAGCAATCCCTTCAGCAGGCAGCTGCAGTCGAATTAAAGCCATTTTCATTCTGAATGAAAAGTGGCCGCACGTGGCTTAACCCAATTTCCTTAACATCCAGCCTGCTGCAGCTCCTGGCTCTCCTGCTGCCTTTTATGAGATTTACTGCTTCACCTTCACCTCCTTCATCCCCCACCAGGCACCAGCCTGAGTCCTGGGTCCCTCCTCCCAGGCAGCTCATCCTGCAGGAGAGGGATGCTCTGGGATCATGGCTGCCCAGGTTTCCCATGGAAAGCAGAGGGTACAAATTTCACCCTCTCTTCAAAGTGTTTATGCAACCATAGGAATATTTCACGTGAGATAAACACCACTGAGAAACCAGAGTTTCTCCAGGAAACCTTGCAAAAGCTTTTCACTGATACCCAAACTTGCCAGCCGCAGGTTGGACAGGATGTTTCTCCTTTGAGAAAAATGACATTTCATGGCCACCAGCTCTTCTATTTAGGGTGTTTCAAGCAGGCTCAATCAACAGCTTCAGGGCATAAGTGAGCCCTGAAGCCTGGGCAGAAGCAGGGTGATTTGTGTCTGGATAGGAAGCTTAGGGCTGTCAGGCTTCTCCTGTGATCAAACACAGCAGCTCCCAGCCTGCCCAGTCCCTACTGCCAGCACCTGACAAGCTTTGCATTAAATTGTCCCCATTCTTTTATGAGGAGGGGGAAATTGAAAGTGTCTGGAGTGTCAGGCAGTTGTCATCACTGATGCTCTCCCTAATCCAAGGAGGCGCCTCTCGTTCCTCCAGCATCTCTGCAAAGCCATGAGTCACCCTGTCCCTTCCCCAGGCCCAGTGCTGTGACACCACTGGCAGAGCAGGATGGCACCTGGCAGGCAGTCAGGGAGGGAAACACCCTTTTCTCACTCTGGGTTTTGGTATTTTCCTACAAAAACCACAACCAAACTCTCTGCAATGAAGTGGAGGCAGACACGTTCCTAACAGAGGCACAGTTTGGCCAGAGCAGCTGTGGCTGCCCCATCCCTGGAATTGTTCCAGGCCAGGTTGGACAGGGTTTGGGGCAACCTGGGACAGTGGATTGTGTCTCTGCCCATGGCAGGGGGTGGGACAGGATGATCTTTCAGGTCCCTCCCAACCCAAAGCAGTGTGGGGTTCTATTCCTGGCTGTGCAGGCTGTGGGTGCCCAGAGCTCGAGGGCAGCTCGGGGAGTGGCCCCTTCCTACCTGGCAGCCTGCAGCTGTGGTGATTCTGTGTGTGGAGAAGGGGAAGGCCTCGTTGCTGAGGTCGGTGTCGAGCACTTCTTGGAGGACAACACGACTGTGGGAAACAGCAAAGTGGGGAAACAGCAAAGTGAGCACAGTGAGGGGACTCAGCTGCCAGCCTGCCCTGAGGGTTGGCCCCAAAACTTGCTCCCTCATCTTGCTGGCAAGACAGACTTCTCACTCCAAAGAGGAGCTGAGCTGGCTGATGAGAAATGCGGTGGGAGCCTCAAAAGAAATTTCAGTCCCATGCAAAATGGAGTGATACCCCAGCCAGATCAGCACTTGTTGTCATGGGGATCACACCTACCCCTGCAGAACACAGGGACCTGCACCTGAGGCAAGCCTCCCTCCATCCCTGCACTCTCCCTCCATCCCTGCATCCCTCCTTCCACCCCAGCATTTTCCCTCCATCCCTCCTTCGACCCCTGCATCCTTCCCTGCATCCCTGCAGCCCTCCTTCCATCCCAGCATCCTTCCCTGCATCCCTCCCTCCATCCCTGTATCCCTCCCTCCATCCCTGCATCCCTCCCTCCATCCCTGCATCCCTTCCTCCATCCCTGCATTCCTCCTTCCACCCCTGCATCCTTCCCTCCATCCCTGCATCCTTCCCTCCATCCCTGCATCCCTTCCTCCACCCCTGCATCCTTCCCTCCATCCCTGTATCCTTTCCTTCATCCCTCCCTCCACCTCTCCACGGTCAGGTTGCAGGGAGGGGCCCCCACTGCTCACCTCAGCGGGCCCTGGATGCTCATCATGCCCAGCTCCTCTGAGCAGTCGAGGAGTTTGCACTGGAATTTCATGTCCTGCAGCACGGTGGTGATGTGGGACCAGTTGTGCTGAGCCACAGCCCCGCCAATAGCCAGGTAATAGCCATCCCCTGGAACACAGCCCCGGGCAGCCTTTCAGGGCTGAGAGAGCTGGGCTGGGCTGGTTCTGCTCTGCACAGCCTGAAGTGCAGCCCTGAGCCTCCCCAGCTTGCCCAGCCCTGGGTGGGGACTGCCAGTAAAAGGGGGAGTTAAAGAGTAGTGGGATTAGGGAAGGCTTTGGGGCTCAGAACAGTGAAAACCAAATGACCATTAACAGTGAAAGTGTGTGTGAGCATCACAGGAAAAGACTCCTTGAGACCATCTGCACTTCTGTCACCCTCAAGTGTGGAGGGAGCTGTGAGCTACAGGTGGGAGCAGGGAATGCCACGGTGACCACCCATAACCAGTGTGGGAATTGTACTAAATGCAAGGAAGAATTTCATCTCCTCAGTAATCCTGGGTGGAAAAATCCCCAGGGATGGCGTTTGAGAGCTGATTAATATGTAATCAATCTTCCCTCTGTCTTTCCTGCCACTACGAAATTGCTCTCTGCTATTCTGTCACAATGATAATAAGTGCAGCCACCTACTGTAATTGGAAAAATAGACTTTGCTGTGATTAAACTCCTCCAGCGCCCGACAAAGCCTGCAGCTCTGCCAGCCACTTCCCACCCTGCTTCCCCTGCCAGCGTCCCAGACAGGAGGGAAGGAGGATTCTCCCACAAGGGAGGGAAAAATCGCTGTCACCCCACAGTGCTGGGGTGAGATTGCCCCATGGCACAGCTGAAGGTGACACAGCGTGGGGACAGGGCTCTGTGGCACCCAGTGCTTGGCCAGAGCCGAGCTCAGCATCCTCCCCCACACTGCCTAATGCCATTTCTGCCCCCAGGGCTGCTCTGCTGCTTTTCAATCCCCCCTTAATTGCAGCTGATAAGGGCTGGGACAGGGGTCAGAGCCGCCAGCCAGGGCTGGACAAACCCAATAACAGCGCTGAGCAGTGCAGGGCCCCGGGGACTGGGGCCATAATCAGGTTACAGGGACCGAAGGATAAGGGCTGGAAAAAGCCAGGTGGCTGCCATTAGGAAAATGCAATCAGCCCTGAGCCTGCAGCCCCTCCAGCATGAACAAACCCCAAAGACTGGAAAAGTCTTTGTGTGCATTGACACTGCAGGAAACATGGGAATTCACCTGCGGGAGGGCGAGCACAGCCAGAGCACGGCCAGAGTCAGGGTTTTACCTTCAAAAGCAGGGGCCAGGGCGGAGCCCGGCGCCCCGGGGCTGATCCTGCTGACGGTCAGGTCGCTCTCCACGCCTCCCTGCTGGTTCAGCATGCAGGTGTACACGGTGGAGCCTGCGGGGCACACGGGCACCGCTGCCCATCAGCCAGCCCCCGAGGGAGGTGGGTGCGGCAAAATGTGTCCCCATCCTGAAATCACCCGCCTGGCTTTGCCCTGACTGACCCTGAGCGTCCCAGCGCCAGCAGGGGGAAAGGAACAGTGCTTTTTTCCCTTTCCTTGCATCCTTGGAAATGCCAGGAGCTGCTTCCCAGCCTTGGAAAAGGGGACAACAAACCGCAGCTGGCGAGGGTTGGGCTTGATTTACTGCAGCACCCACTGCACCTCCAGATGTGAGCCACAGCTGGAGCCAGAGGGAATCCTCCCTCCTTCATCCCCGAGCTCAGAGCACTGAGCCCCTGTGTAAATGAGGCAGAATCCAGACTGTGGTGAGGAAAGGGAGAGCAGCCTCTCCCACACGCTTCCCATACCCAGCCTTGAAAGGAAAAGCCAGTCTGGGTTCCCCTGGGTTGCTTTGGGGCGAGATTTCCCCAGCAAAACAAGGAGCTGTGCCTGTACCTGGAGCTTTGCTCACATCAGCACTGAACAGCCAGTCAGCTGCTTTGGTAGCTTCGGGTCCAACCAGGTAGAATTTCCCAAAATAAGACATGTCAAAGAGAGCCAGGGCATTCCTGCACGTTAAACATTCATTCTTGATCTGCAATTAGAGCAAACACGGCGCTGAGGCTGAGCCATGCTCTCAGCCCACAAAGGGAAACACAAATTAAACCATTTACGTAACGGGAAACGATACCAGGACAGTCGCCTGGTGCCTTGAAAGGCTTCAAAATGCTCCTGAAAGAATCAGGGGTTTGCTGGAGCGAGCCTGACAGGCCATTCCGAGTGCTTGATCCCATTCCTCACCTCACTAGCTCAGTGACAGTTATCATTAATAGCACCCACATTTTATCAAATTGAATTTTCTCCCCCCAAGCTCATCTCAACACTTTAGGAAAGCAGCAGCATGATTCCCACGGCCTCTCCCCTGAGGTTTCTGAGCACGGGCTACACATCTCTCTTAATATTTTTGGGACATTTTTTGTGACATTTTTTTGCTGTTTCGGAGCTTCCCTTCCCTCCAAGCACCACCAACTCCCCCCAGAGCAGCGATGGGGCACGGGCTCGAAGCCCCCCAGCTCCCTGGGGGTCTGGGCAGGGCAGGGGGGGCTGTCAGCCCCACTCACGATGTCGTGGTGAGGGGGGAAGTCGAAGGTGTACTCGTCCCCCAGCAGGCGGTTGTAGGTGTAGTCCCTGTGGCGCTGGCGGCCGTAGGCGCCGTAGTAATCGTAATCCAGGACCTGGGCAGGGTGGGAGCACGGGCACAGGGAGGAAGAGGATGTGAGGCTGAAGCCAAGGAACTCCTTGTCATGCTCACCCCACTCCTGGAGGGATGGCTGTGCTGGTGGGTGCCCACCCTGGCATCCCTGTTCAGCACTGGGATGGGTTCCCACCCCAAAATCCTGCCCTAAGGGATGGATCCTCACTCCAACATCCCAGCCCATGGGGATGAGTCCTGACCACAGCATCCTTGTCCTAAGGGATGGATCCTCATCCCAACATCCCAGCCCATGGGGATGTGTCCTACCAGAACATCCTTGTCCTAAGGGATGAGTCCTGACCACAGCATCCTTGTTCTAAGGGATGGATCCTCATCCCAACATCCCTGCCCTCAGGGATGGATCCCCATCCTAATATCCCAGCCCATGGGGATGTGTCCTACCAGAACATCCCAGCCCATGGGGATGAGTCCTGACCATAGCATCCTTGTCCTAAGGGATGGATCCTCATCCCAACATCCCTGTCCATGGTGATGGATCCCCATCCCAATATCCCAGCCCACGGGGATGGATCCCCATCTCAATATTCCAGCCCATGGGGATAGATCCTCATCCCAATATCACAGCCCATGGTGATGGATCCTCCCCTAAACATCCCAGCCCATGGGGACGGGTCCTGCCAGAGCATCCTTGTCCTAAGGGATGGATTCCCATCCCAACATTCCTGCCCTTAATGATGGATCCTCCCCCTAACATCCCAGCCCATAGGGATGGATCCCCATCTCAACATCCCAGCCCATGGGGATGGGTCCTACTGGAGGATCCTTGCCCTCAGTGGCGGATCCCCTTCCCAACATCCCTGCCCTCAATGATGGATCCTCACTCCAACACCCCTGCCCATGGGGGTGGAACCCCACCTTAGCATCCCTGTCATGGTGATGGGTCCCCACCCCAAAATCCCACCCTCAGTGGTGGGTTCTACCCCAGCTGGTCTCTCCAGGCTGAAGACCCCCCAAAAGCCCAGCTGTTCTTACCGGGGCTGCTCCCCCAGGGCTGAACCAGCCAGGTCTCTCCCAGCCGTGTCTCTCCTGGAAAACACAGCCCTGCCGCAGCAGCTCCTGCACAGAAGAAATGGGAACAAATAGCTTCTTTTAAAAAAAGCACTTTCACAGCTTTTTAGCAGCACTCAGGCTGCCCCCCTCTGGTGCAGATGTGGGCTCAAGACCAGACTTGTGACCCCTTGGCTTTGGCTATCAACAGCCAAAATCAGCCCTGCAGTTTGTCTTTAAAAACAGGGTCAAACCTAAGAGTGGCCTGATTTTTGTCCCCCTCAGGCAGGATGGTTTCCTCAAGGGTGGTCAAGGGCCCAGCTCTGCACCCCACCAAAACCCAAATTACTGACCAAGAGATGCTACATGCAGAGAGCAAGATCCCCCACTATGTTTACAGAGTAATTATATAACAACATCTAATATTTATGTGGCAACCTTCTCATTCCTCCTCTGTGCTCTCAGGAAAATCTCTCTGCACGCAATTAATTAGGGATCCATTAAGACATCCTTGTTTGGAGCCTCCAGTTCGGAAAAGAATAGATTTTGTTGAACATCTCAGAAATCATTCAGTGCCTATTTATAAAACACAGCACATGTTCTGGAGCTGCATGGATAAATAGCAGCCTGTCAGTCAAGTGGGCATCGCTTATTAGATGTGCTCTTAAAAAATAAATTGCATCCTCAGTGACAGAAAACAACTGAGCTGTCAACCAAACACCGGGGGCTGGCGGGCAGGGGTGTCTGTTTTAGTGCTTCATCCTCTGCCCTCCAGTTGGAAGAGGAATGGTGTGATGTCAATCAGAGAGAAGCAGGAATGGGCTTGGGAAATGTGGTTTTGCCAGGGGGCTGGGGCTGGCAGTGGGATGAGGCTCTGGTGCTGAGTGTCTCGAGGGATTTGGGGGGGTTCTGGTGCAGCAAAATGCTGGGAATTGGGTTTTTCTCTCAAGTGCTGCATCTTGAGAGTGTTCATCTATGGATACTTGTGTGAAGAAGGGGCTGGAGCAGGAGGGAGCCCTGGCTGGTGACTCCAGGGAGAAAAACCACTGAGGGGGTGCTGGCAAAACCACCTCCACAGAGGAACATCCTTCTTCCCACGCCCCTCCTTGTGCCCCAGCCTCACTCCACATTGAGAAACTTTGTTTTGGGGAGAAACTGCTGCTAAATTGTGAGCAGGACACAGAGAGCAGGGGCAGGAGATTCCTGTGTGCACTCAGCATCCTCAGCCCTCTCAGCTGGCCCTGGGTTGGACTCAGCCTCAGAGCTCTCCTCTCCCCTTTTCCCTTGCCCAGTGACCATCACCAGGCTCTTAATCCATATCTGAGTTAAATATCACAGGAATGCTCAGGGTTAGACAGAACCCTCCCAGTGGGATCTGGCAGGGATCTCCCCAGGACGGATGGATGGGAGCACAGAGCTTTTGGAGAAGGACACAGCTGCATCCACTCCTCATGAGCTCCTTTTTGCTGCTGTGAGGGCCAGCCCAGGTGGTTCCTCACCTCGTGCAGGGGGTCCTTCCTCACATTCCGCCCTGCCAGGGGCTCATCGTGGGGGAAGACCACCGAGTAGTTCTTGGCGTAGGACTCGTGGCTGCGCTCCCGGATCCAGCGGTTGTTGTCGGTCAGGGAGTGGTGGAACCTCCTGCAAGGTGGCAACATCTGGATGAGCCCACCAGCTCATGGCCTTCTTGACCAGACCCAGTGTGGATGCAGCTGCTGGTGTGAAATTGCTACTCCTGCTCCAGTTTTGTGGGTAGGAGCAGAGGAGCCAAGCTGGGATCGGTGCTGACCATCAGAGCTGCAGCCCCCACTGAGCTCCCACCCCAGAGCACCTGGGAGCAGAAGATAGCCCAGCTGAGAAGGGGAAATAGAAAAAAAAATTAAACTTTAGGTTAATTCTGCCCCACTTCAACATGGGACCAGCCTCAGGGCACACCTGGGTTTAAACACAGCCCTGATGAGGGAATGAGTCCTGAACATTCCTTATATTTTTCACCCAATTCTCCCCAGGCTGAAGTATAAATAAAAACCCGAATTATTTTCAATTCATTTGAAGTATTTGCATCTTCCAAACAGAAAATGTCCTTGCAGGAATGTGCCAGCTCAGCCTATGGTCAGGTTGTTAATCCCAGAGACCTGTAACTCACAGGGAGCAGCCTTGAGCACAAGAAAAGGGACACAATCCCTTTCCCAGGGCTGGAGAAAGGGAGCCAGACAGGGCATGAAAGACAAAATGCCATTTCCAGGGACTTCTAAAAGGATACTTTCAGCTTTCCTCCTTGCTGACTGGGCAAGGAGGAGAGGCAGGGCATGGGGCTGAGCCCTGCAAGGAAACCAAGCGATGCTCTGCAAGAGTTGTGAGAGCAGCTGCCTCTTCTGCTGGCAGAAGGTGACACATGGCATGTCACCAGCACCCCTGGTTGCCCCTAAAGCCTCAGCCCCTTCACCAATGAGCTGAATTTTTGACAGCAGCAAGCGGGCAACAGCTGCCAGATGAAATATTTACAAGCAAATGTTCTGAGAGGATAAATATTGAAATGTGTGGAAAAGGGAGTTATTTAAAGAGGAGCTTGGTAATTGTCACCAAAAGGAAGGAATGGGACTGACAGCTTGATGACAGGGCACATGGGGCCTGGGAGATGTTTGGGTGCAAAGCCCCTGACTGCTCTGAGCAGGGCTGGGGTCCCTTGGTGCAGGTCAGGGGGGCTGTGCTGCTGCCAACCCAGTGGGATTTCTCCATCTCTCCATCCCCATCCTGAGCCCAGTGGTGAGAGGAGGCAGCTGAAGACATCTCCCCCATCTCTGCAGGTCCCTCTCCCACAGCCCAAGCCAACGTGGCTTTTACCAGCTTGGCCACTAAAGCAACGTGAGGTTCTCAGAGCTTTGTCCCCAACAAGGTGGCTGCTGTCACTACAGCCCTGCGAGAAAGCCCAAACCCAATCAAAGACAATCAAGCCAGTCAAAAGCAATTACTGAGCCAACATCTGCACAGCCACAGCTCCCAGCCCGGGTGGTGCTGCAGGGGGGGGCTGAGCTAATCTTTGTGCTGTTGAAATCATCCCCCCGATTATTAACTTAGAGGATTAGGCACGGCACTAATTGAACAACAAAACCCAAACATAATTACCCCGTCCTTCCCCATCTCCTTGTGCCTGATGGAAGCTGTTTGTGCGGAATGAGGCAAATGAGATAAACCCCACGTGTACATTCATGAAAGCACTGCATGTAATTGATTCTGGCTCCTTGGAGGGACACAGACACTGCCTGGACACCCATTCCTGATGGCAGCCCTGCCTCAGAAGCACCCCAAGGAACAGCAGGGGTGAGGGATGCCCCAAGGAGAAGCAGGGGTGAGGGGTGCTCCGAGGAGCAGCAGGGGTGAGGGGTGCCCTGGAGGGAGCTGGGCAGGCAGGGGTGAGGGGTGCCCCAAGGAGCAGCAGGGGTGAGGGATGCCCTGGAGGGAGCTGGGCAGGCAGGGGCACTTGCCTGATGTCGTAGCCGTACATGTCCTTCTCCGGCCGGCCGTGGACGATCCAGTGAGCCAATTCCCTGCCACAGCCACCTCCCAGCATCATCCCTGGGGAACAGGGCAGGGTGCAGGTGAGGTCAGGAGGCCAAGCACGGCTGTGGAATGCCAGGATCTCCCTGGGATCCGATGCCAGCTGGGTGTGACCCCTTCAGGCGTCTCTTACCGGCGCTGTTGAAGCCACAGCCAAGGAAGAACCCTCGGACTTCTGGAGCCTCTCCCATGAGAGGTTTGTGGTCAGCTGTGAATGACTCTGAAAAGCAGAGAGGGGATGTGCCAGGGAGGCCAGGATCACTCACCTTGGGGACAGGTCACACACTTTACAAGCAGGTTTCCTGCAGCCTCCTGTGCTGAGCTCGTCCTGCTCCCAGAGAGGTCAGTGGGGCCAGAGCTGGACCAGCATCAGGAACTTCCCAGCACGGGTTTTTGGAGTTAGACTGAAAATGTGGGAAGCAAAATGGATTCCCCAAGAGAAGGTGCATGAGGCACTCTGAGGGCTCTTTTTCCCTTCCCAATCCCCAGTCAAGGACTGCACTGATCTGTGCTGCCATTTTAACATCTGGGCTGATTTCCTGATGGTGTACTCCTCCTTTGTCAATCCCTGCTGGGAAATTCCATTACTTTGAGCCACTTGGCTCAGCTGAGGGAGGGCTGGGGATGTGCTCACAATGTCTCCTGCTGCCAGTGCTATTCCATAGGGCCATCAGCCATGGAAATCCCTCTACAAATCCTCACCAGGGAGGACAGCAAAGCCCCTGACAGAGGTGTGCAACCCTTCTCCTTGTTTGATGGTGGTTCATCCATCCATCCATCCATCCATCCATCCATCCATCCATCCATCCATCCATCCATCCATCCAAAAGGAGAGAGGGAAAACTGAGTTCAGTGTGGTTTTTTCCCCACTTAGCAATGCCCAGTTTGTTTCCCCTGATCCCTGCTCCAGAGAAGGCAGGAGCAGAGCCAGAATATTTCCACAGTCACCAGAGCAGCTCCTCACATGCCAATGTCCCTGCACAGATATTCCAGGCTACAAACTCAGGGAGTTAATGGAGCAACAGCCAAAGCACCTCCCCTGCCAGCAGGGCTGACTTTGCCCTGGGACAGGGCTGAGGGCTCCAGGGATCTTGGCATGGTGACCACAGCAGAGGGGACAAAGCCTTTGCCATTTGCTTCAACCCAGCATGACTCAGCTGCCACAGGCTGCTGGTTTCAATCAAGAAGGAGGAAAGGAGGAGAGCTGAGCCTTGGCAAATGACATTATTGTACTACAAAGAGGAGACATTCATCCAGCAGCAGCCAGCTCTGCTCTGCTCACAGCACAGTGTAATCAAACCACTGGACCCAGGGCCAAGGTCTCCACCTCGTACAAGTCATGTTTGATCTGCTGCAGGGCACAAGATTAGCCCTGCATTCCCCTCATACAGCCCAAAGAGTTTCCCTTTAAGTGCCTCAGCAGAAAGGGCTTTTATTACAGTTGATTTTTTAGTGCATACTGGATTTTAAGGCCAAACCAAGTGTGCAAGGCTTGGGCTCAACGTTTGGCACCACCTCCAGCTGCCACTGCAGGGATGGCTTTAAGTCCACACCAGATTGCCTGGGATGTAAATCTGGGTGAGTCTAACATCACTCGACCAGGAGCAAGTAATAAAAATAATTATAGAAGATAACACTCAGTAAAATAACAGCCACTGCTTAAAAACATCTGCCCCTTAATTTTCCAGTCCAGCAGCCACAACATCAGCTGGGAATCCATTTACTCCCAGACTGGCAGTCAGCTCCCCAGGGAAATGGTTTTAAACTGCAAGAGGGACAATTGAGGTTTAAGAAATCTATATGATTATGAGAAATTATAATGCAGAAGTTATTTACAGCAAGGTGGTGAGACCCTGGCACAGGGTGCCCAGAGAAGCTGTGGCTGCCCCATCCCTGGAGGTGTTCAAGGTGAGGTTGGATGGGGCTTGGAGCACCCTGGGGTAGTGGAAGGTGTCCCTGCCCATGGCAGTGGAGCTGGAATTAGATAATCTCTGAAGATCCCTTCCAAGCCAAACCATTCTGTGAGTCTCTGAATGTGTGATTCTATTTCTCCACCCAGGCTAGGCCTGGAATGCCACCCCTTGGAAGATGCCACCACTGCAGCCAGACCAGCAGGACTTTCTCTGCTTTCAGAGAGTTTTTCTTCTCCTCAGGTTATAAAGTTTCCCTTTGTCTCCAGCAAGACCTTTGGAGAAACCAAACCACCCTGGTGCCACCACAGTGGTCACCACAGCCACGTACCCGGCCCGCAGACTGTGGATTTAATTCCTGTTTTCTCCAGAACTGGCACTCTGTTGACAGCACCTTCAATGTGTTGCATGAAAACATCCCAGTCGAGGTCAAAGAGGCCAAAAGCAAATTTTTCAGATACCTAAAGGTGGGGAACATGAATCAGGACACAGAACAGAGGATGGCTGATGGTGTGACACCTTCTCATCTCAGGCAGCCTTGGAGAAGATAAATCAAGGCTGCATTGAATCTATGGGATTTTGGGTTTTCTCGAACAACCCAGACAAACCTGAAGTCTGAATTAAGGATAGAGGGATGGGCACAGCAGCTTCTGGCTCTGCTGTTGCCTCTGCTCTGCATATCTGTGCCACAGACAGCCCCAAAGGGCAGATGCTCCCCCTGCTTTCCCCAGCAGCCACCAGAGCTTGGTACCTGCAGGATGTGGGGGCTGAGTGCTCACATCTACACCCACTCCTCTGAGGTGGCTTCCCTGGAAACCTGCCTCATTCCCCCAGAAAACCTCCCTGCTGCACTCACCTCCTCCCAGAAGATGGGGTTTGACTCATATCCACCCACGGAAAGGGCATCGCCTTGGAGACGGAGATAGACCGAGGCGTCGTGATCGCGAACGTTGGGCATGTTCTGGAAAATGGGGAGGGGGAGCCCAGGGGTCAGGGGAGGCCAAGGTGGGCACAGCCCTACAGCACCCAGCAAGAGCCAAGTGAGGGCAGCAGTGACCTGTTGAGGATGGGACACGAAGTGGCCCCGTGGGTGCTCAATCAGCAGCGGAATTTGGGCACCAGCATTGCCCCAGGGGGAAACACCGAGCTCAGCTCCAGCTAACCTGGCCAAACCATGGGCAGAGCAGCTCACACAGAACCTGAGCAGCACCCAGGGGTGCCCTGGGGACGGGAGCAGCCCCTGTGGTTGATCCTAGCTCAGCAATCATCCCTCCCCTGCCAGCCGCCTCCGCAGGAGGATGCAGCAGCTCGACACGCAGGCAGCGGCGCACGAAGAATGAGGGATTTGTTCTTGTGAATAATGGATGGGGAAACATTTAGATAACACTGAAGAATCGGTGTAGGGCCTGCTGAAACCCGTGTTGACAAGTGGAATTAAGTGGATTGAACAGGAGGCACTGAGGTCTGTGAGCTGCAGCCTCTCCTCTGAAATGTTTCTTGCTGCATACGGCCCAGTGCAGTTACTGGGACAGAAATGTAATCATGGACCATGGCACTTTTTACTACGAGGCACCTCCTGCTGAAAGGTCAGGCACAGACTGTGTCAGCAGGATGGAAACTAATTAATGTGTCACCCTCAGTGCACTGGGGCCTGAGAGAATGAAGCCTATTTCAACTCCTGAGCAGTTCTCCACAGCCAGATGGCAGGAACAGATTTATTGGGGCAGTTTAGAAACGCTTGGAGAGCTGCACCTCTGCCTGCCAGGACTTGCTCAGAAAGGGTCTGGGATCTTTATGACTGCTGCTATCAGACACCAAACACAGAGATTCTGAGAGAAAAAAAAACATCCTGCCAGTTGTAACCTCGTTAAATATTAAATCTGGCTCTGCTCAGGGTGGTCTGACAGCCCTGCTGAGGGGTGAGCACTCCCCTGAGAGCAGAGCCTGACCTGGCAGGAATGAGGAGCTCCCCTAGATCTGGGGGGGGGGTCCCTGGAAAGGACAGGGGTCTTTCTGCCTCTGCAGCCCTGTCCCCAGAGCAGAGGAGCTGAGCTGCAGCTGCAGCACTGACCTGGATGCCGTCGATGCGCTCGGTCACCACGTAGGCGTGGTGCATGGCCACCAGCGGCACCTGCACGCCCGCCAGCCGGCCCAGGGCCCGTGCCCACACTCCTGCAGGGACAACCACGCCGTGCTGAGCCCCTCTCCATGCCCCAGACTGCTGCAGGGCACTCAAGCCACCCAAGGGACAATGCAGACCCACCCAGCCCCGTGCCCTGCCCCCGTACCTGCACAGTTCACCACGCAGGGAGTCTGGATGGTCCCGTGGGCTGTCTCCACTGCATGCACCCTCTTCACCCCAAAATCATCAGTTCTCACCTGGATGCCCGTGACAGGGCAGTTCTCGATGATCTGGTGGCAGAGTCACAGCAGGGTCACCAGGGCAGGGGGACAACCCTGCTCACCTGACATCCCAAATCTGATAAAGTGAACCTAAGCAGTGTTCTGAGTGCCTTGTCTTGCTCCTTAAGGTCTTTCTGGCACCCTCTATTTCCCCTGGATCTCATGGCTCCTGCCAGCTTTGTCACTGTGACCCAACCAAGAAGACCCTTCTTGGGGTCACCACTGTGACCCTTCTTGGGAAAAACCCAAACCTGCAGGAGCAGCTCTGCCCTAGTGAGAAAGGAGGAGGTGAAGAAGGCAGGGGATGAAACCAACAGGCATTAATGGGTAAATTACTAATTAAGGACTACCGTAGCGCCTCTGGCAGCTGCTGCTCTGGCAAGAGTGGAGCAGGTGCCAGCAGGGTCCATGGTGCCATCCTTGGGGACGTACAGGGTGCCATACAGGTCATCAATGTTCATCAGAGGGTACAGGTCCTTGGTCTGTGACGGGGTCAGCACGTGGGACTCCACACCATACACCTTCCCCAGCTGCCAAGGGACAGGAAAAACGGGAGCTCAGGTGAGGAGCAAAAGCTTTGTCCATGAAGCTGCTGAAGGAGGAGGAGGAGGAGAATCCCAGGACATGTTTATCTCCCTGAATCCAGCATGGGGTGATGCTCACATTTCAGAGAATATGGGCCTGTTTCCGAATTCAAGCTTTTTGTGCAGCTGGAAAAAATGATGCTGCACAATGGGCAAAGTGATGCTACCACTACTTAAATGGTCAAAAATGCAAGGCTGGATTTAATTTCGCCAGCTTTGGAGGAGTTTGACGGATTGTCAAACCTGGAAGGGCGACCTGCTGCTCTCCAGTGAGGGATGGGACATTCAGAGACCTGGGGGCTCCACAAAACCACCCCGTCCTGCATCCCCCCGCGCCGGGGGACACCCCCTACCGACATGAGCCTCTTGTACTCATCCAGGCGCTGCTTGTTGGAGGCGATGAAGAGCCCCCCGTTCTCCACCCAGCCCGTGTGCAGCCCCGTCTCGGCCGGCAGCTCCCGGCTGACCACATCCCTGGTGTGCGCCAGCAGCTCCACCTCCACATCGCTGGGGCGCAGCTGCCACAGGAGACCTGCGGGGACACGCGCGGGGCGGGACAGGCGCTCTGTCACCTCCCCATCACCCGCGGGGGGATGCAGAGAGGGTCCCCAGGTCCTGTGCCGCCCTGCGGGGCTCGTGCTCCATCTCGCGGATTTGTGGGGATGCTGCAAAACATCGGTTTCTGTTCTCTTCGGGCGTTAAATGAATGGGGGGAAGGGGCTGTGGAGTGGGTGGAACCCAAAAGTGGGGCAAAAAGAAAAGCCTATATATTTATATATTTATATATTTATATATTTATATAAGTGGGGGCAAAAAACTTTTCTTTCTATATATTCATATATATTTTTGTATTTTATTTATATTTTTAATATTTATACATTTATATAGCTATACCTAACTATATTTATATAT
>JAOTQP010000770.1:7905585-7915858 GCA_026413545.1 Cichladusa arquata
GTGTCCCACCCACCCAAAGTCCCCCTCAGCTCCAGCACAGCCTCTGGAATGGGAATGGCACCCTCTGCTCTGCACAGGAGCAGGGAATCCTCATCTCCCTGCTGGCTGCTCCCCTCAAACTGAGCATGGGGGGGCTGCCTGGGAGGGGTTAGCACCAAACAGTACCTTGGGAATGCCCTGAGCCCCCCCGTGTCCCTGTCACCTCCTGTCTGCCCCAGCCAGACCCTGCTGCACGAGTGGGGGCACCCCCAGAGCTCCAGGAGGAGCAGGGAGCAAGGCAGGGTGGCTCTGGGCTTGTCACTGAGCAGCAGCATGTAATTCCCAAATCAGCACCATCCCCTTGTCCTTGAGAGATCCCAACTCTTCCATTCCTTATCCCAAGCATGGTTATGCTGCTGTTTGCAGATCCCAGACTCCCAGATTTGCACTGGGAAATCCCACACCAGGAACACGATGCTGCACAGCAGGACCACCACAAATCCCAGAGGAAAAAACATCAGGGCATGGAAGCACCAGCTGAAAATGCCACATATTCAGAGAAGCAGCTCCTGGGGCTCAGATAGAGGAAAGTTGTTCCCTGCCACGCTGCCACACGAGTATTTTGTTTGTATTTGCACTTTGGGAAGGGCAGACTGGGACAGAGGGTGCTCAGGACACAGTGGGAATGTCACAACACACGGACCTTCACTGGGCAGCAGCAGCAGGAACAGCCTGTGGGAGGAAGAGTGGGGGGCAACGCTGCCAGCCCCCAAAAGTGCACACAGCTGGGAAGAGGAGATGCTTTCACAGCTCAGGGACAGCACTCAGGACTTGATCCCATAGCCCTTATTCAGGTGGGTTTGCCCTGAGCTCATGATGTGGGATTTGTCACAGCTGCAAGGAAAATCAGCCTGGCCTGGGGGGGTCCTGCTGCCAGCAAGGGGAGGACAGACCCAGGGACACATCCTCTGCTTTGGTGGCCTCTGAAAGCCTTGTGTGGAGCACATCTCCAGCCCTGCAATGCACAGAGACCTCCTGCTCACCACTGGGACCAGTCTGCTCCCTGGGCACCCCCCTGCCCGCAGCAAGGCTGGTGGGACTGAGGTGATGTAAAGAAAATGGGTTTGGGGGTGCCAAAAAGGCTCTTTCCCCTCCTGAAGGTCCACTTCCAGCTACATCTGAGGGTCAAAATGGTCACAAGCCCTCTCCTCCTCCCAGGCCAGGTGTCCCCAGCCTGCTCCTCACCCTGGCCACAGCACAGTGCTGCCCATGGCTGCCAGGGCCACTGCCAAAATCCTGACCTGGGGAACCACCTGCGTGCTGTGGCAGGGGGGTCTGCATTGCCTCTTTGGGGCTCCCTCCCCTGGAAACCCCCAAACTCTCACCAGGCACAAAACCTTCAGCCTCACCCTCGCACCACCATCCCCAGGGTGGCTTTTAAACCCCCTTGAGACAGAAGAGGGGTGCAGCAGCCACAGCCTGCTGGGCACCCCAGAGTCTCTGAGCTCTGTCCGTGTGGGGCTCTCCCGCAGCTGCTCCACCAACGCCATCCATCCCACAGCCCTTCAATCTTCTGTACACGGAGCAGGGGCAGCCTGGAGGCAGGGGGGGTGGTGAGGGGCTGCAGGGGCAGTCCTGGGAGGTGTCCAGCACGGGGACAGTGTGCTCGGGCTGCAGCTGCTGGCTCCGGGCGCTCGACGACTTCCAGTGGCCACGGCCGCGGTCACTGCACCCCCTCCTCCTCCACGTAGGTCGAGGGGAACCAGCCCACCTGTGGGGGGACAGCAGAGGTCAGCTGGGGGCTGGCAAGCTCAAGGGGCACAGCACAAAGCCTGCTGGAGTTCAAGGATTTGGACAACTCATGGGGATTGTTGGGGTGTGCTGTGCATGGACACCGTGGTGCTTTTGTGGGGCCCTTCCCTGGCACTGGGATTGTTCCTCTGCCATTAAGTGCTGTTCCCAGTCCTGGATGTGCCAGGTCCAGCTGGTGTGAACCACCACCCTGATTTGGGATGGAGCTAACTCCAGTACATCACCTCGGACACGCTGCCTGCAAGGGCTCAGGGCGGGAAGAATCTGTCCCCAGTGCCACAAAGTCTGTGGGACACCAGGTTAAACCACCAGGCTGCTGGTTTTCCAAGGATGCTGAGCCTGACATCCCCCAGGGGCAGGTTTAGGGACGATCAGACATGCTCCCATCCACCTGTGTGCACTGCCACTGTCACAAATGGCCACGCAGAGGTGACAGCCCACCCAGAGCCCAGGAAAGAGGGAATGAGGGACACACACCCTTCCCTCTGCCATCCTGGCAGCAGGGAGGACCTCCCACCGCAGGAACGGGGCAGGAATCTCTCTGGAAGCACTCACCCTTCCGTTGGTCTCCCCCTTCCACCATCCCTGGTCCCCTCCAATCCTGCTGTAGATCTTCACCACGTCCCCCTCCCGCAGCGACAGCTCCCGCATGTCCCGCGCCGCGAAGTTGTACCGAGCCACCGCCGTGCCTATGACCCGGGGGGTGAACACTGCCAGGGACAAAGCACAGCCTCAGCAGCAGCCCCACGCTGGCTGAAGCCTGGGGAAAGCTTGGAGAGGTTCAACCTGGGTTTTCCACCACGGCACTGAGAGCTGGAGCAGCTGGGAGGGAGGGGTGGCGTCGCCTGAGCTGCACAGCCCCGCACGGGTTAAACCGGGCTCCTGCTGGGCTTTGAAGGGCTCTGTGGGCTTGGGAAGGCACTCTCTGCTGGTCAGGGGATCACTGGGGTGAAGGGCGCTTTTGGGAGGTGGTAAAAGAAAGGGTTCCATAGGAATACACAACCATTAACAAGGAAATGATGGAAAAATCCTGTTCAGCTCTCGGTCTCAGGTCTGGGAGGTTGCCTTGTGGAGCTGCCACCCAGCTCCCAGCACCTGATGGAACCCCCTGTCAAAAGACTTTGTCAATCAGCTTGGATTTAAGCTAGTTCAAAACCAGAGTTACTGGGAATGGATTCTCCTAGAGGTGTTGAGCAAATCCTGTGTGCTCTGCTCCTAACCTGGGATCTCCCTGCTCCTATCCCTGCCAGGGAGCAACCTTGGGAACTTGGTCCCATTAGAGACCAAACGGTGTCAGATCCTAACCTTGGGATGAGGAGATGACCCAAGGAGCGGCCCCAGACCTCCACCAGCACAGCCCCAGCCCCAGGGATCTCCATCACTTCAGGCAGGGGATGCTCAGGGGAAGCACAAGGAGGAGGAAGGCAGGGGCAGCACTCAGCATTCCTGCCCCAAGGTCTGGGCACAGGGAAAAAGGCTGGAGAACAACAGTGGAGGAATAGGATGGGCAGAGGAGGAGAAAAATGCACTTTCTCTGAAGCTGGCAAAAAAGAAATAAACACTCTGAGGGGATGCTGTGTTTCACTCCCCTCTTTCTCCCAGGATTCCCAAGGGTTAATTTCAACTACAAAAGTGTGCAAACCAAGGTTGAACGAAGTTTGAGGGAAAGCTTTGCCCAGGTTTTCAGCTCTTGGGGTGGGAGGAGATGAGGATGGAGATGGAGATGGTTTGGACACACAATGTGCAACCACTGGAGGGTTCATCCACCCTGGCCAGGCAGCCAGGCTGGAGAATGCACAGAAATCATGGCAGCTTTGAGCTCTTCCATCAGGAGCTTGCTCAGAGCCCCTTGCTACACACATCACTGCCTGCAATACTTTCTATGTAGTTAGAGAATCTCAAAATCCCAGATTTATGCCTAAAAAATTCAATGTTCTTCCCAAACATGGCACCAAGGAAGGCACACGTGGCTTTGCTGGGGGTTTTCTCTGCCCAGCCTAAAGGAGAGACTGAAAGATAAAAACTTCAATGGGAAGAAAATCTGTCAGGATTTTGCTCTGATCCCATCAGAGGGAGGATGGCACCAGCTTGGAAAGGGTGGGGCACCACAGCACCCTGTGCAGGGACACTGAGCCCCAAAACACAGCTGACAGCCCAGGTGTGTCCCTGTCCCCTCAGCAAGGGGCTCCTGAGCAGCCTCAGACACCAGAGCTCAAACCCTGCAGGACACTGGGATGTTCTCCTGGAGGACAGGGAGGATCAGACTGGGACAGGTGCAATGCTGGTGACACACATGGGATAAGCAGGTTGAGCTTGAAGTGCATCATGAGATCCCAAAGTGCTACATCCACTTTGTTTTTGTTAATTTTAGCCCCTTTTCTCAAACAGCAACAAGTCCATCTCCTCCCTGCCTTGATTTTGGGGAGAGGGGGGATTGCATTTTGCTGCCAATGGTTAATCAACTTAATTAACTTATTTCCCAGGGCAGCACTGGGGACCCCCTGAACTGCCTGTGGGATGGAGGGACAGGGGGACCCCAGAGGTCCCACTGGTGATGGTTTTCAAGCTGGGGATGGTGGCAGGTCCCTCCAGCAGGGAGAGGCACTGGTACCTGACCAGAAGGGACTGGAGGAGCTCTGAGAAGAAAAGTTGAGGCCCTGAGGACTGAGAAAAGAAAAGTTGTAGGAAGCGCAGGAGGCTGCAAAGAGGTTAGAGAGAAACAGAAAGAGGCAGAACACGCATTAAAAAGGAAATTAAAATAAAATATTATAAGGCACAATGCTTTAAAAGCTGATGGAGGGATACAGGGCAGAGCATGCAGAGGGTCTTGTGCAGGGGCAGCTGAGAAAAGGTCTGGCCACAGCCCCACAGAATTGGGGGCTCAAAATCCATCCTAGGGTTGTATTTAATGCAAAAAGATATTTAACCAACTTTTAAAACCTATCTTCCTTTGGTATTCTTTTCTAAATATACCATGGAGAAAAATATTTAAAAGTGATTTTTCCCCACCAAGCAGTCAGTTCTGCATTCAGGCTTTTGGACAAAACATCCTGCATTATTGCACTTTTTTCTTCCCATTTATTTTGATTTTTCCTTTCTTTTTCTTCTAGACACAGACTTACCCTTTCACCCTCACCTCCATTAAAGGAGCCCCACTGGGATTCAAACCACCACAAGTCACACCAGAACCGGATCCATTAAAACACAAAAATCTCACGTGGGTGGGAAAGACAGGATACATCCCACAAAGTGAAACATCAAATCCCTGCTCCCAGCCAAAGGGTGGGCAAACCACAGGGTGAAAAACCACAGAGGAGGGGAACCAGCCTGTCCCAGCAAAAAGTGTCCCTTCAGAGAGCAGCAGTGATCCCTGACCCACCACCTCCAGCCAGACCCATCCCAAAAATGCCACCAGCCCGGGAGAACTGATGTGCAAACTGAGCAACTGAGGGGAGCAGTGAATTCCTTCACCTCTGCTCCTCCAGCTGGTGGAAGGGGCAGGTTCCCCGTTCACCTGGGCTGGCTGTACCTGGGGAGCGGGTGAAGGTCCTGGAGGTAGAGCGCTCCCGGGATTTGTAGGGATATTTCAGGGTTGTGTCCAGCTGCTTGAAGCTCTCCTTCAGAGAGTGGCTCTGGTAGTACTCAACCAGCTCCTGGGAAGGGAGGAGAGGCACCTGGCTGTCTCTGCCATGCCCTGCATGGCCTGCAGAGACAGTGCCACAAGGGAGAACAAAATCCCACCAGCAAGCTTTCGAACTTCTTGGCTTCCGTGATGTGAATCCAGTTGTCCTTCTCCACCACCTTGATGTGCTTCACCTCCTCGTTGAACCTGCCAACGACAGCAAAGGCACTCAAAAAAACCCACAGCCACCTGCTCCAGCCCTGGCTCCTCCTCTGTGAGTGAGAAATACTGAGTGATTAAACCCCTAGATGGGGAATCACTCACTTAATGCTGATGGCGAAGCGCTCGGCCTCGGCCGGCCGCTCCCGGATCAGGTAGGTGCCACTGACGTGGGACTTGAGCAGGTTGTCTGTCTGATGCCTCTCCATGTTCCCTGCAAACCTGAGCCCAGAGGTTAATTACTTCACTTAATTCATTAAGATGGACTCTTATCTTTTGGATAGAAGAGACATCTTTTTTAAAGGCATGAAGGTTGGAAGGCAGGTGGAGAAAGACCCAAAATATCCTGAGCAGGAAGGAAAGTGCCCTGAGATACAAAAGAAGCTGCTGAGCCACTGAACCACACAGAGAGTTCCCTCTTCCCTTTGAAGTACCTGACACCTGGAAAAACCCACTAATTGGGAATCAGTCTCCAGGTTAATGAGGCCTCAGCAAGAGTTGGAGAGCAGGGATGATTTATATCCATGAATTCATAAACCTGGCTGGAGTTGGAGAGAAGGAGCAGCAGGCAAGCCAAGCACAGCCTCTCCTGCCAAAGCAGGAGTTGCCTCCTTCCTCCCACAGCCATTTTTTGGGCACAGAAGATGGGAAGAGAAACCAGCATCTCTCTTTTTGCCCCTGACCCTTTCCATCAGTGAAGAAATCCCCAGAGCTGCTGCTTTCAACAGCCAACCACCACCATGGCAGCTGCTCCATGGCCACAGAGAAAGCAGGATGCAGAGCACTGCTGGTCTGCATTGGGAATTCCTTCCTAGGGTGGATTTCTGAGCAAGTACCAAGCAAAAGGCAAGGCAGGTTTGGTTTGTGCCCACTCACCACGGGTACGCCGTGTAGTCGATCTCTCTCGAGGGTGGTCGGCTGTTGGGGGGCTGCAAAGGGAGAATTGCTCATTAGTGAAGAGCCAGCAGCTCCTCAGGCTGTGCCTCACATCTGGGATGCTCCTCTGCATGGAAAGCTTCCCTCTGCCAAGCCATCCCTGGATTCTGGGCTCGGGCAGAGGAGGGCAGTGTTGTAGCTGAGCATCTCTCCCAGCTCCCAGCTGGGATGAGCAGGCTGTGTTTGCTCATTTACCTGAGTGGTTTTTAATTGGGAAGCAGCTGACAACATTACAGCAAGCAGCTAAAAGCAATTAAAACAAACCAAATGCAGTTTTCCTGCACTGGGTCTGATCTCCAGCACTCTGCTCCTGTGTCAGCCCTGCAGAGGGGGAACAGAGCTGGATCTGATCATGCCAGCCTGGGGAACAGAGCTGGGACTGCCCTGCCCTGCCACCTGCAGCCACGGGATGAGGGATCCACCTTCCCTGGGAGCCAGAGGCTTCACTGAAGGTCCAGGGAAGGACTGAGGTCTCGAGGAGAAGGCTGAGAAAAGTGACAGGGACACCCCCAGCACCTGCACCCACCTGGCACTCCCAGCTCCATCTCCTGTCTGGCACTTACCCTGGCATCCACAGGGCAGGGTTTCACTGAGGAGCTGGGGAAATAACCCGACTTCTTCGTCTGCAGCAGCCTCCCCTGCAAAGCCAAGCTGGCATCAGGCTGGGGCGGGCACTGGGAGCACTGGTGGCACTGGGCAGGGGTGGGGACAGGCCCCAAACTGCCTCCCCACCCCCAGCACACCCCTGCACCAGCACAGCCCACAGATAAAGGGGGTAAGGCAGAGGTCACTGGTTTGGAAGTTTGCAGGGGTTCCCCGAGAGGAATCACTCTCACCTCCCACCAGGGTGAGTCGGGGTCCCCCCTGAGCAGCTCGATCACATCCCCAATCTGAAAGGTCAGCACTGGCTTCCCAGGGGGGGCTGGGGTTCCATGGTAATTCTGCACTGCCACCATTTTAGGACCTGGCAGAGAAGCAGAACAGTTTCACAACTTTGTCCCTGCTGGAAAAAAAACCCAAACAAAACCACCCCTCCTGAAGCCTGTTCCTCCTTATCCCTGACACGGCACAGCAGGCAGGATTTAGGGGCAGGAAACATGAAAGCAGAAAGGAATGGTGTCCACAGTGAATGTTCTTGGCTCCTGCACTTACATGCATGATTGAGTTCCCTGAGCAAAAATAAACCCAGGAAGGACCCAGCCAAGCTGTAGCTCCAGCTCCCAGCCCTGCCCCTGGGTTTGAGCCTCACTGGGGCACAGCAGCAATGCCTGGCCAGCACCAAGCCCTGCCAGGCTCAGCAGTGGCAGCACAATTGCAAAAGGGACCAGGGGACACTCAGCTGCCCCAAACAGCAGCTGGACCTGGGACTGCAACGCCCCTGAAGCTCCCAGTCAAAGTCCATTTGTCTGGCCAACAACTGCACATTAAATAAACTTCCCCCCCTGCACCAAACCCACAGTGTTTGTCCTCAAAATGCCTCCCCACCTCTGCCTCTCCCCTCTCAGCAAGAGCACTCTGTGCTTGTTTTGTTGATGTTTTGTTTTTTGGTTTTTTTTGTTTTTTTTTAACCACAAATTTGATTCAGGTTTCTTTTTTGCCAGGCTTGGCTTTCCTTCCATCAGAAACAGCACAAAAACAAATTGTTCTTCTGCTTTGAGCCAGAGCAGGGGCAGGGCAGGCCCAGAGCTCTGTCCAGGCGAGTTTTAAGCACAGGAAGATAAAAGTGATTGCAGTAACCTTTGGGCACCCAAAGAAATGATGTGGCAGCAAGGACAGGACAGAGCCCAGGGTCCCATCCCTGGACTGGAGGGTGCACAGGACCCTTCTGCAGGTATTAAAGCTCTTTCCTGGTTTTGGGAGGAGCTCCCCCCTCCCACACACACTCAGTGTTGGGGATTCCTGCAGCCACAGCCTCTCCCTGCCCTCCTGTCACACAGCAATGCCCTTACCAGGTCCTGCACCTAGGGAATCCTGCAAAGAAAGAGGAAAAAGGCTCAGTGAGGACACACCAGCCCCATTTCTCCCTGCCAGCACCCACCTGATGCCACTGGGATGAGGACACCTCTCCCCAAATCTCCCTGGTACCCCCCAGCCCACGGTGCTCACCCCAGCTGGGTGCTGGCACCTCCTGAGGGCTCTGCTGCTGCCTCAACTGGGCCAGTTTTAGGCTGGGGAGGAGGCCACTGGTCCCCAGCCCTGTCCCAGAGGCCAGTGCTGGCTCCTGCCATGAGCTGCCCACACCCAGACTGGACAAGGACAGGGGGGTGAGGAAAAGGGCCAAACCACATACCTGGTCTGCTGAAGAACCTGCAAGGGCAAAGGTGGGATAAGGGGTTAATTCAACAGGCAACAAACTCCATTTCCTGTTTCTCTTGATGCTCTGAGTACCAACAAGCCAGCAGCAGAGTGTGGATGATGCAGGAAGCCCAAAGCAGAGGTGGGGTCACTTGGGTCACCCCTCTGCTCCAGGAGGGCAAGACCTGGGCAGGGACTGCAGCAACACAGGGGCATCTCCTCACTGCCACAAAATTCTGCCATTTTGTTTCTTCTTCCCTCCAATCCTCACCCAAAACCTCTCCAAAGCCACCCTGTGACACCCCCTGGGCTGAGCATCACCAGGGCTGAGCTCAGGTGAGTCCCAGCTTTGCCCAGTTCAGACCAAGGACACAAATTCTTGCTGTACTTTGGGACATTTGGGGTCCAGAGAGGAGCTCTCTCCTCATCAGAAACGTTCTCCCTGCTGCAGACCATCCTGATTTCACTGTTAAATGATGAGGAATTGATAATCTCTCTGAAATGCCCACCCACAAGAACTGGAGCATCCTCACTGCACAGACCTGCTGTGATTCTCTGCCATCCATGGGATGCAGCTCTTTGTTTTGGGGAATTTTGGCTGCTTTATTTGTATTTTAAACCACCAGCCAATGTGAATTACAGCCCTGGCAGGTGGGTGAGAGCTCACTTGTATTTTTTAATGCATTAACAAACATCAGTGCTTTATAGAGTGAATTTCTCAGATCATTCAAGTGCAGCAGCGAGCTGCTCATGAAATAACTCACCCATCTTGCAGGGAGGAATAATCTCCAAGCACTCCTTGTGAGCACCTGCTCCACATTTGGGACAAAGATAGCCCTGGTAGAAGGTTCCTCTGTGGAAAGAAAAAAAAAAAAAAAGTCAGAAAATCTCAATCCAGCCTCAGCTTTGAGATTTTTCTTTCCATGTTTTAATGCAGCTCAGCTGTTGCTCACCTCAGGAACATCCTGCAGGCTTTGCAGTTGGTTGTCTTCTCAAATGTGTACATCTGGAAGTTGTGGTGATTTGCATTGGCTTTCTCTGGCTTTATGTTGGACCTGGGGGAAAGGACCTGGGGGTTATCAGCCTGTCCCCATGCTGGCATTTCAGTCTGAGCTAGGACACCACATGAAATGCAGTGTGAAAGGAGATCAGGGCTGGGTTGTGCAGAGAGGATTTTTCCCACTACTTCCCCAGGGACAAGAGTCATGTACCAGGTCCTGCAGCACCACCCTCCCTCCTCACCCTCCTGCTCCAGCCTGGTGCTTCCCCATGGGCCAGCACCAGAGTCAGAAGTCCTTTCAGAGACTCACAGAAAGGTTTGGGTTGGAAAGGACATTTCACATCATCCCATCCCATCCCATCCCATCCCATCCCATCCCATCCCAATCCCATCCCATCCCATCCCATCCC
>JAOTQP010000770.1:7916320-7960814 GCA_026413545.1 Cichladusa arquata
CATCCCATCCCATCCCATCCCATCCCATCCCATCCCAATCCCATCCCATCCCATCCCATCCCATCCCATCTCACCCCATCCCACCCCATCCCATCCCCTGCCATGGCAGGGACACCTTCCACTGCCCCAGGTTGCTCCAAGCCCTGTCCAGCCTGGCCTTGGACAGTTCCAGGGATCCACAGCTTCTCTGGGCACCCTGTGCCAGGGCCTGCCCACCCTCACAGGGAAGAATTCTTTCCAAATATCCCATCTCAGTTTCAGAGACAAAGTCCACTTTCAGAGACAAAATCCACTTTCAGAGACAAAATCCATTTTCAGAGATGGGATGTGGGGATGCTCAGAGAACAGTTCCAAGCTCCCTGTGCACAGGGACTCATCCAGCAAGCCACAGGAGCTCCCCCATCCCAGCTTTTGCCATCAGAGCTGCTCTGCAGTGATCTGATGGCCCAAGACACTTTTCCCCCCTGCCTGGCAAGTGCCCCCGGGGCTAGAGCAGCCACTCATGCTCACATGGCCATTTCAAACTGCTCCATCCACTTCCTCTTCATCTCCTCTGTCTTGCAGAAGAACTGGAAGCCCTGTTTCCCCTGCAGGTGGATCAGGTAGAAGCCGTAGGACCACTGCAGGAGAGAAAAGAGCTGATCTCACAGAGAACACCCCACACTGCCACTGCCACACCTCAGCCTCTGCTCTGAGTGCCTGTCCCTGCCCTTGCTGCTGAGCCATGGCCAGGGAGCAGCAGGGGAGGAGGAAGGAGAGCTCCTGATTCCCTGGCACCTCCCAGCTAACGATGCCTGAACCACCTCAGCGCTGTGCACTTGGACCAAACAGCATTTCATGGTGGCACAGGAGAGAACCCAGATCCTTCTGCTCCACTGGATGCTCCCCAGCCACCCAGCCTGTGGCTGGCAGCAAGTGACAGCCCAGGAGGAGTGTCTGACCTGCCCACTGCACACATGCTCAGCCTGTGTCCCCCCACACTGCACACACACACACCACAGCCACGGGGGAGCTCTGCTTACCATTTTTCCGTGGGACTAGAAAGCATAGGAGAGCAAAGTGGAAATAGATTTCATTAAAACACAAAGCCAGCAGCATTCCCTCAGCAGCCAAGTGGTAAAATTGGCTGTTCTTACCCCAGTGTCCCTTAGCCCATCTGCACCATGGAAGTGAGTCAAGCTAATGGGGCTCTGCTGAAGCAGGAACTGGGAGGTTTTTCCTCCATGGCTGCAGGGTCAGCATCAAACCACAGGAAAATGATGTTCCTTCAGTGCTTCCAGTGCCAATTTTGGCAGCCTGGTGTGCAAAGCTGCCTTTCCAGGCTCCTCCACCCCGCAGCTTGTGGGAGAAAGAACATCCTGCACCTTCCCTCCCTCCCTCCCTGCCTGCCCTCCTCTCCTGCCCATCTGATGTTTGCTCCCTGACACTGGGCCAGAAAGCAGAGAGCAGCTTCCTCCCTCCTAACTCCAACCACCCCAGCCTCCTCAGGGCTGTTCTGCCAGGACACAGGTCAAGGATCCAGCCCAGCCCCACATTAATAAACATCTCCCAGTGCTATTTAAGGCTGCCCTGAAAGTTGAGCGTTTATTTTCCAGCTTTTTCCTATTTTAAAAGGATAATGAGAACATATTACCCTGAAACAACTCCAAAATGCTCTCCAGAGCTAATCCTTGGTCCACCTACCTTCTTAATGTCCTTGTTATTCATGGGGTCATCAGTCATCTTGTGGAAGAGCAGCTCAATAATTTCCTTCAGCTCATAATTGTATCCTTTCCTCTTGCAGACTATCACCACTTTATCAAATAAAAATAAATACCTGCCCAAAGCAAGCAAATAAACAAACACACACACCATTAAAAATTCCAAGGGGAAGGATTTGGGAAGCTCTGAGGAGCTCCCCAGCCAGCTCTGCTCAGTGCTGGTGCCCTGCTGTGATTTCACACTGATGCTGGGTTCTGCCAGTGGAACTGCAGGCAGTAATTAAATAAATGAGCTCAAGGGGGATGGTTCTATGGCCTGGGGCTGTTGGGGACTCACCTGTCCTGCTTGGTGTGGTTGACTATGGAGCGCACCTTGAGCTCCCCGTCGATCTTCGGCCGCCCAAACTCCTCCAGCTTCACCTGCTGCAGGGAGCAAAGCAGGGCTCAGCTCCACAGCCAGCCTGCAAGGATGCTTTGGGCAGGGGGAGCCCAAAGCTGTGTGCATTGCACCCCCCCAGCCCCGCCTGAGGCTGCCAAAGCTCCTGGGAGCAGCACCACCCTCCCCAAGGGGATGGAGGATGCTCCAAGTGCAGGAACTCCTGGAGCTCCAGCACTGCCACCCCAGGGCAAGGCTCAGCAGTCAAAGCGTTTTTGCAAACCCCTCCCCACCTTCAATAAGCTTTTCTTTCAAAGGTATCCACGATAATTAAGGATTTTGTCTCTGTTAAATAGCCATCAATTAAAAGTTCATTGTTTCCAATTGAAATCAAGGCTTAAAGCCCCCAAACCCAGCACCCCTCCAGGGCTGCTGATGCCCAGCAATGTGTTTGACACCTCTGGAGTTTTCTCCTTAAAATACCTGGTTGAAATTTTGGGGATTTGATGCCTTTTTACATAAGCCCTTCTCCTCTCCTTTCAGTTAACCTCTGTCCTCTCAACAGCAAAAGAAATCCTCTTTTTACATAGAAGCCAGAAGCCTGGGGAATTTTGGGCTCTCCCTACACTAATAATGTGAGAAAAAGCTGAAGAAACATTTTTAGGGTAACACCAACAAGAGAAGCCACCCTCCATCCCAGCCAAAGCAGTTTTGTGAAGGAGCATCCACCTCTGGACCATCAGCAAAACACAAGACTCTGAATAGCTGGGGATCTTTCAGCACATCAGAATAAGTAGTAATTGCCCAAAAAAAGCAAATGTGTTAATAATAATCAAATTAAACTGGGTTCAAGAGGATTTTCCAACTTACCAGGTTTTCTATAGAGCTCTGAAATTCACTTATTTTCTTCAAAGTCTCTTTGTCCCTCTTGACTTCGTTGATGTACATGGCCAAGTCCTTAAAAAAAAAAAGGGTGAATTGTGATTTTTACTTTACAAGTACCTCACCCAGCAGAACAAACACGAGCCTGGCTCCTGAATCCCTCAGGAATCTGAGCAGGACTCCACTGCAGCCTGGGCCAGGTGAGGCTGGTGGTGCTGCCAGTGCTGAGGTGCTGCAATGTTTTCCATTTCCCAGAAGATGGCAATGCATGAATCCATGGCAATGCATGAATCCATGGCAGCACAGTGATCCCAAACCCCAAATTTTTATCCATCAAAGAGAAGGATCCATCCCTTCCACTGGAACTGCTTGCACCTTTCAGAGAGGATTTGCTGTGCCTGTTTGCTTCTTATCTGCTCCCTCCTTGACCTCAGCAACAGCTCTTGTCAACTTGGATTAAATCTGAGCAGGGGATTTTTTAAGACATCCCCCCCGGGTCAGACCTTGCTCAGCTCCCCAACACAAGAAGGGTTAATCACAGCCCATGATCACAGATCTACGTGACAATACTTGTAACATCAGCCAGCCAGGGATGGCAGGGATGGTGATGAGAAATGACACAACCAAAAGCCTTGTGAAGCAGGGACACACAATCCCAGGGAAACACAGTCCCAGGGAAACACAATCCCAGGGAAACACAAGCCCAGGATTTGAAACAAGAAGGTGCAGATGTTGGCTGTGGAATTTCACTGGGAGCTGCCTTTCCCCCACCACCACTGGGAACTGAGTTCTGCATTCTCAAGCAGAGGGTTGGTACCTGCACCAAAAAAAACCCACCACAAACGAGGTTTTTTTTGGTGCAAATCCTGCCCTTGCCTTGCAAAACCAACTAATAAAACAAAATAAAAGGGAGTTGAATCCCTTTGGGAACGTCACTCCTTCCACCCCCCTGCACAGCAATGTCTGCTGCCTGCCAGCACAGCAGACAGAAAGGCTGGACTTGTGATGAAAGACATCACTTGGAAGTTAAGCCTTGGTTTACAGATCAATTAAAACCATAGTGAATGGCTCCCAAAGCCCCCTGAGCCCAGCGTGGTCAGAACTGCTCCCACACTCTCCTGGTGATGGGGAGGAGAAGAAAGAAACCTCCCTGATGGTTACCAACATCTTCCTGCACCAAGTGCTGAGTCTGCAGCAGAGGCAGAGCAAATATACATTTATTTTCCAGCAGTGGTGCTGGTGATGAGGCCATGAGCAGGGTTTAGCTGCTGTCACCAGGTCCAGCGTTCATCTGAGGCCACAGCACAGGGCTGGGAATGCAACGTCCTTCAAACAACCCCGACTCCACACAGCAGCCCTGGATGGCTGGGCTGGCAGGATAATGGCTGGAAAGGTCACCCAGCTTATGTAAGCACCAGGAAATGCAGCCACAGTACAAAAGCTGCAGCTCTGAGGTGGAAAACAAAGTGAGCACAGGGGTGAATCCTCCAGGGAAAAAGCCTGGAGTTAATGAGCATCCTCCAGGCAGCTCCTGCTGACAATGGATGTGCTATGGATGTGTGTGTGGGGAGACATATCCCGGTCAGAAAACATTTGGGTGATTCTACAATTTGATTTTTTGCTGCTGGTGGTTTTGCTGAGATTGTGGGGGCTGCAGCTAAAAGCTGAAATAAAAAAAAAAATTTCAAGCAAAGCAAATTGTTGATGCCAAAAGTCGTCAGTTGCTGAAAACACATCTTCCCTTTAACAAAATAAAATAAAAAAAGAGTGGATTAAAGGATTGCCACCCAGCACCTGGCTAACAGCACCCAGGGGAGGCTCCCCACAGGCATCCCATCACTGCCACACTCCCTGACTTGCTGATACCCCTGGAGCTCCTCCAAATCCCTCCCAGCAAAAACAAAAGCTGGATCTGGCACTGGCTGTGCACACACAGCAGCAATCAGGGAAAAGTCCCAACTTGTCAACAAAGCCCAGCTCCCCCCACTCAGAGGGGACAGGGATCTGCTGGGAGGATTTGCCACCAAATGGCAAATCCATGCACACAGGTGTGGCCAAAAGGAGCACACCTTGCCTTCCCTCCAGCTGTTCTTCCATCCAAATGTTTGTTTCACACAGCAGAGGGATCCTGAGCTCTGCTGTAACCCCAAACCCAGCACAGCCCCCTCCCCACTCTCACCCTCCTGTACCTGCATTGCCTCCAGAGCCTCCTTCAGCTGCTGCTTCTCTGGCCGGTCTGAGGAATGGCTGAGCAGCTCCTGAGGAAGCAGAAATGGATAAAAACAGTTTGGATGTGCTAGGGAAGATGCCCAGGCCCTGCTTGCACTGGACAGGGTCTGCCTGAGTGCTGGCAGGGGGGTGACAGGGATGGCAGGGTGGCTGCAGGCATCCCAAGGTGACAGCAGGGATGGCAGAGAGGTGCCAAGGAGGTGGCAGGGATGCAGGGATGGCAGGGAGGTACCAGGGATGCAGGGATGGCAGGGAGGTACCAGGGATGCAGGGATGGCAGGGAGGTGCCAGGGATGCAGGGATGGCAGGGAGGTACCAGGGATGCAGGGAGGTGGCAGGGAGGTACCAGGGATGCAGGGATGGCAGGGAGGTGCCAGGGATACAGGGATGGCAGGGAGGTACCAGGGATGTACCAGGGATGCAGGGATGGCAGGGAGGTGGCAGGGAGGTACCAGGGATGGCAGGGAGGTGGCAGGGATACAGGGATGCCAAGGAGGTACCAGGGATAGAGGGATGGCAGGGAGGTACCAGGGATGCAGGGATGCCAAGGAGGTGCCAGGGATGCAGGGATGGCAGGGAGGTACCAGGGATGCAGGGAGGTGCCAGGGAGGTACCAGGGATGGCAGGGAGGTGCCAGGGATGCAGGGATGCCCAGGCAGGCAGCTGTGGCTGCAGGACAGGGAAACACCCCAAGGGCTGGTGCTTGAGAGATCTGTTCCACGGAGTTGCAGGAATTTCACACATAATCAGATTAAATGCAAGCTTATTTTATATTCATTAAGTGCCTCTCGTGGCTAGCAAGTGCAGAATTACCCTGTACTTTAGGAGACAGCACAAATACTATGTTGTGTTAAGTAGCTCTAGTAATTATTTTATTTGAAGAGGAATAAAAATCCCAACCCTTGCTCTGCATTTGGCAGTGATTCACCCTCCTCTGACACAGCTGAAAGATGCTACAGCAGAGAGAGAAAGGTCAGTGCTGAAAAACTTACTTTTAACAGGAGATGATACTTCAAAACTCTTTGCATTGGAACCACCAGCAGATCTTGCAATTTGAATTTCCCATCCTGGACCTTTAGTGTGCATTCCTAGGAAGGAGATCAGTGAATCAGCAGTGAGAAAACAACAGCTTCCCACCTAACAGAAGTCTCTAAAGCCTTGAGAATGTTTGTTTGTTTTCTGTAAACTCAGTTCTGATGGCCACAGACCTGAGGTCCTTGCAGCCACCCAGCCAGGGCTGGGCTCTCACCACAGTTTATTAAGGAATTAATTTCTGAATTACAACCACTGCCATGCAAGTGAGCTACTCCAGCCTAATGAGACGCTGCTCATTCCCAGACCTGGGGAAATGTCAAATGAAACCCATTTTCCTCAGCCACCTCCTTGCTGGGCCAGGCTAATGCAGCTGATTTGTGAGGGGCTGGCACTGAGCATGCAGCCTGTGGCTCTGGAGTGGCTGATGAGCATTAAGTCATTAAGATGAGCTAATTGTGGTCGCAGGAAGTTTTGCCACCTCTTCCAGACTCGTTTCTGCTGGCTGAGCCCCCCTGTGTGACCTTGCAGAGCTGCCACCAGGCAGGGAGAGACAGGAAAAGCAACTGGGTGCTCCAGCCTTGATGTGAGACACAGAGAGCACATTTTAAACAATCCCTAAATGCAGTTTTATCCCTGAATTTGGCTTACACAGGGAATCAAAGCAATTTGTGGAGGGTGAGGTAACGTGTACAGACAGCCAGGCAAATTCCAATTAGCATCAAGAGCAAAGCAGGAATTAGAGCTGGGTGAAAACAGCAGCTCAAACAATGCATCCCTTCTGGGGCTCCTTTGATTCTTAATATCTGCATCAGCCCCTATTCACACTAAAGAGGTCGGGGCAGGAATTCTGGTGTTTGCCTGGGGATTTGGATTTGCCTCTGCTGCTGGTGGCTTTGGAAAACCACGTGGATCTTGGTTTGGGGATGCTCAAGGCCTGCAAAACTCAACTTGACCCAGCCAGTCCCACTCAAATCAAGTCACTGGTTTGCTTTAATTTGGATAAACGTGGGGGGGAAGGACAGAGGGTGGGGCTGGTGAGGAGACAAGGGAAAAACGAGGGATCGGGACAGGAGAACCCCCAGCTCTGCTCCCTCTGTGGCAGCACAGACACACTGTCACTCCCTTCTCCTCTTCTGGTAAATCCAGCATTCCCCAGAGAGCACCCTCAGCTGCACAAAGTCCTGCCCAAGCTGTGAGAGGGGGGTGGGGGCAGCACCCAGCCCCCTGCCCGCTCACCTCCACCTTCTGCCGCACGTCCTCCCGGCTGGCAAGGAGCTGGTTCAGGGTGTTCTGGGCATACTCCATGTGGCTGCAGTACTTGCCATAAATCAGCAGCCTGCAGAGGGGAGAATCACAGGTTAGACTGGCAATGCTGGCAGTTGTAAGCTGTTACAAAAGAGATATAAATGTGTGTGCAGCCAAAGGATGAGGCAAACAGCTATTCCCCCGTTTAACTGCTTAGCAAAGTATCAACACTCTTTTATTGTGTGGCTTCTTGACGTTTAGATCTTCAACATTTGAACATTTAGAAGTTTCCAGTGCCCGTGGAGGTGATTCAGCTCATGATGAGCAGAAGGAGCTGGGTGGCCAGAGCAGAGGAGCCTGTTTTTGGAGGGTTACATGAGATAGTGGGGTGAAATTCTTCCTCATGAGGGTGGTGAGGAACTGTCAAAAGTTACCCAGAGAATTTGTGGCTGACCCTGGAAGTATCCAAGGGCAGGTTGGATGGGGCTTGGAGCAACCTGGGATAGTGGGAAGTGTCCCTGCCCATAGCAGGGGATGAAATGGGATAAATTTTAAGGTTCCTTCCAACCCAAACCACTCAGTGATTCTAGGATGATTCTATGTCACATCTTTGAATCATTCCTTCTTGAAAGAGCCACAGGGACCTAGAGATCAAGAGCCTGGGTAATTGGGAAAAGAATGTTGTCACAGCCTTTGGAAATACAGTGAAGCTCTGTATGGACACCCTGGGCTATAAATTTAAACACTGACAAAAGAGAGCAGTTTTGTCAGTGGATTCCCCCTTTTCCCTCACTGCCCTCATTAATCCTGCCTGACAGGTTTGGGTTTTCTCCCCCTTCCTGGCTGTGAGCTGTTCTGCTGCTGCTAAGACACATCTTCCATCACAAACTGCAGCTCATCCATTATTTGGGGGCCTCATCTCTCGATGGAGATGACCTGGGAACCACTGACCCAGCGTTGCTCCATAAACAGGGGACATTCACACCCTGCAGGGAAGTGAATAAAGAGATTTATGGAGCCACAGCCACAGCCAGCAGAGATTATTCTTCTACCTTTTCCCCCTGACAACTTCTGCACAGGCACTATAGTATCTACCTTGCCAGCACGGGGAGAGCTTCAAAGAGGCTTCAGGAGCATAAATTCAAACCTCTGGCTTCCAGAGAACGAGATTTACAAACTATTTCCTTAAAAAAGGCCCCTGCAAAGCCAAGGAGCAATGCATCATTTTGCCAGAATGTCTCCAAGGATGTGGAGGGAAGCAGGAGTGATTTGTCATGGATATGGTCTCACATTCAGGGACCAAATGGGGACTCTGGAGGTCTGTGTTCCTTTCTTGCTGGGGCAACACTCTCTCCCCAGTGAGTTCACTTTCTCCTCCTCCTGCACTGAAATTCCCTTGCTGTAAAATTTGCAATTCCTGACTTTCCTGATGCAGGAAAGGGCTCTGCCTATTTACATCAGGCTGCTCCAAACCCTTCATCCCCCACAATCTGATTTTAGGGACTTCTCCAAGGCAAAACCCCCCTTGAGCAGCAGTTTCCCACAGCACTGATGTCCCCAAAATCCCCATGGACTGAAGAGAGCTTCAGATCCACCATCACCATCTCATCACCATCATCCACCAATCCACTTCAGATCCACCATCATCATCATCATCCACCAATCCACTTCAGATCCACCATCACCATCATCATCCACCAATCCACTTCAGATCCACCATCACCATCATCATCCACCAATCCACTTCAGATCCACCATCATCATCATCATCCACCAATCCACTTCAGATCCACCATCATCATCATCACCCCATCCACCAATCCACTTCAGATCCACCATCATCATCATCATCATCATCATCATCATCATCATCATCATCATCATCATCATCATCCACCAATCCACTTCAGATCCACCATCATCATCATCATCATCCACCAATCCACTTCAGATCCACCATCATCATCATCATCACCACCATCCACCAATCCACTTCAGATTCACCATCATCATCATCATCATCCACCAATCCACTTCAGATCCACCAGCACCACCTCACAGCAGGTTTGGCTCCTTCCCTCACATCTTTCCAAGGCTTCCAGGTCCTTCAGGAATTTGTTCCCAAGCTCCCTTAGGAGGGGGGTCAGTTGGTTCACCCATCTGCATGGAACTCACCAGCTCCAAGCATTCTGCCACCTCCCACCAGCACATTAAGAGAAGAAAACATTGATTTAATGGCTCAAAACCAAGCCTGGTGCTCCTGCACAGCCATGGCATCTCTTTGGGCAGCAGTGTCACCTCCACAGCTCCTCCTGTGTCCCCTCCCTGCCCCCTGTGTCCACAGCTCTGCCCCAGGGATGGCACTGGCATGCATGGAGCTGAGCCAGGAATCAGGAGATCAAAATCACCTGAGGGAGTTTTATGCATATTTTGAAATTGTTTGCATTCTTCTTTGGAATATTTTTAAAATTTAATCCAGAAAAAAATGTCCTTTGTAACAAGGAGCCCCATGAATGATGGAAGATGTGACCTCACGGTGTGTTATTAATGCAGATGGTATTTCTGGAGTTATTGACTTCTGAATGGCATTTCTGTGTCTAGACACTGGTTTAATCACAGTGAAATAACAGCCTGGCACCATTCCACAGTGAATCACCCTTTGATCAGTATTAAGGATATTAAAGGCTTTTATCAACCTTATCTCTGTGTGCTGGGGTGCTCCTGCTTGCAGCTGCCAAAACTCAGGATTGACTCTGTTTGTGAAAGAAATCTTTACATTTATTCATCATGCAAGAGGAGCAGGATGAGCTCTGTGCCAAAAATGAGATTCTTTGAGAGTGAGGAACCCCTTTGATGTAAGCAGAGCCTCCCCTGCACAGGATCCACCCCACCACATCCCAGCCCTGTGCTGCTTGCAGGAGAGCAACACAAACCCCCTGAAGGCCAGTGAGGTTTTGCTCCATTCCAGCTCACCACAAGCCAAACATTCCCATCTTTATCCCCTCAGATGTGTCCCCACAAACACATTGGATATTCAGCCTTCTACAGGATGCTGAGGTCAAGAAAAATCCAGGTGCAAAGGATCCAAGGGAGCCACACGACTGAGAATGGTCAGGAGAGATGTCCCAGCCTCTGCCCTGGATGACCTGACAGTTGTGGCTGGGTTTGGCTGCTTAATGGCAGCACTGAGAGATATTTCAGCATTTTGCTGTGCAGGATGCAAACCTGGGCTGCTGGGAAAGGCATTTCTGGAATCACAGAATTATCTGAGTCAAACCATCACTCCAGCACTGCCACTAAACCACGTCCCTAAGCACCACTGCCACACAATTCTGGGACACTTTCAGGGACTGTGACCCCACCACTTCCCTGGGCAGCCTGCTCCAGTGTTTGACAACCCTTGCAGGGGAGAAATTTTCACTAATATCCATTCTAAACCTTCCCTGGTGGAACTTGAGGCTGTTTCCTCTTGTCCTGTTTTTACTTGGGAGAAAAGACAGATCCTCACCTGGCTCCAACCTCCTTTCAGGCAGTAGTAGAGAGTGAGAAGGCAGAGAGTAACAACTCTGCTTAAATCTCAAAAAATATCAACCCAAATCTGTTAAAACTGGAGCTGCTGAAGCTCTGAATTCCTTTACCTCTCCTTGAATTCCAGGAACACTTTTGCCAGGCTGCTTCCTCCAGACATCATCGAGACATCAATGGCTCTCAGGAAACTGAAGTGCACTTTAATTAGGTCCTAAAACCAAGCAACAGTCAATACTTTAAACACAGTCAAAGCAGGTGGGCAAACAGAGCCTAAAGAAATGCACATTCCCTCCTTCCTCAGGCAGGGTTTTCTCCTCTGTCAGGTGTTTGTAAAGAAAGTTGTTTTAGTGGGATGCAGCCCTGGCTGGCCTGGAGAACAGGGTGTAATTCCACCTGAGGTTACACACTGAGAAATGCCCCAGGATGGGGAGGGAGGAGGAGATGGGATGGAAGGAGTGGAGGAGATGACAGGTTCTGACCTAAACCCTCTGCAAACCAGAGTAGAAATCAATCCCTTCATCACCCTGTGCCCAAATCACCTAAATCAGCTAAAATCCAGAGCCCCAGCCCTGAAACATCCACTAGATAGAATGGTTTTCTCACCTAGAGTTCATAAATTCCCCACCTCTAAAATGAGAGTGTTAAAGAATGTCTCCTAAACCAGTTTAAGCTCCACAGCACACGAAAGGCTGAACCTCTCCAAGTGAATGCACAAATGTAACAGGAAATCAGAAAACCTCCTCCTAAGCAGGGAGAGGGCTGAGCTGCTGTGAAAAGAACAAAGATTAAAGGCACAATGCCCACGATGTTACCTCCAAATTGATAAAAATAGCTTCCATGTCTTGGGGAGTCAGTACCAGCCTCAGGGGGTTCATATAGTTCTGCAAGAGGGAAATGGAAAAGGGATTGAGGAACTGAGAGAATGAGGTTGTGCAGAGGATTTCTATTTTCTGCTTCCCCAGCTGAGTTTACCTGGGCAGGTTTCAGTGAGTTTAAGCACTTGCAAAGGCAGAGGATGACCAGGGATAGAAGTGGGAGGCAGGAATTTTGTGAGTGCATCATCCCTGAGCTCCCACTGCTCTCCCAGGGGTGGGAAGGTGCAAGACCCCCACCCATGGGTGCCCCCAGCCCCCTCCCCTGCTAAAGCTGCAGCAGGGGGGTGAAATGCACTCAGCTGCAGTCCTGGGCTGCACTGAAGCATCTTCCCAGCTCTTTATCTCCCTGGAATTTTGCCCTTGAGAAGGCAGCGATGATGTGATTACATGGGCAATGCCTTTCTGAACAAATACATATTCATAGGAACATCTACGTGACTTGGGACTCCAAAAAACCCCAAATACAACACAGCCAAGAGGGGAACTTCCACCTCAGGACCTGCAAAGCCCTTGCAAGCTTTCATTGATATGAAAGCAATAATTTAAATCTTAATTTTTACTGAACCAGAGGGCTGTGGCTGTTTCCAAGGAACTGTTCCTTGGAAACATAAATGACAAATATATTGGGACATTTTCCTGGAAAATGGGAAATTTCCATTCTTCCTTTTTTCCAGCCTTGCTCACAGCTTCTTCAGGGAAATTCCAGCAGACAGAGGGAAAGAATGGCAAAAGGGGAGGAAACAAAAGCATCAGGGTGATTAGAAATGGCAGCTTGATTTTCATTATTGCTCTTCCTTCCTGCTGCTTTCCTGGGAGCAGGAACCACCTCCAGGCTGCATCCACGACTCCACAGCCTCACTTTTATTTGTTTTTTTTTTTGAAAAGGCACCACAATAATTCATCAAAGCCAATTAAAACCCCGCAAATTTAGGCAGCAGCACGTTCCTTTTAATCCAATTAGCTTCAATGGCAAGTCAGCACAGCTTCAGCACTAGGAATAAAGGAATTATTCCATGGCAATCAGAGTGATAAGAGATATCTGCAAGCAGGGCTCTTATCAGCAAACCCGGCCAGGAGTGGGAGATTCTCACCCCAGGGTAGGGGGGACACAGCAGGAGGGTTTTCAGCCTAATCTGCAGCAATCAGGAAAAAAAAAAGAAAAAAAAGAAATGCTGGTTTTGGCTCCTGCACATTGGTGCTTGTCAGCTTGGGTTTTGTGGATCCTCTCCCATTTTCCTCCATCCTGCCTCTGCCAGCTCCAGGAGCAAGAACCAGCCCAGCACAATTCCTGTGGGATCCAGGGCTGCTGGGGAAAAGAGGGCTCAGCTCTCACCTTCTCTATGTCTTCAAGTGTTTTGTAGTATTTGGCCTCGGTTTCTTGGATTTCCAGCAAACAGCAATTCCTTTTGTCATCTTCTGTCATTCCCATTTTCTAGGGAGAGGAAAAATAAGGCAGAGTCAGATGGTCCTAAGGGGGATCCAGCAACCTGCTGGGGCTCCAGTTCAGTCTCCAGTTACAGCAACCAAGCACAAGTTTGGGAAGTCAGGAATCACTACTGGTTTATGCTAAAGGGAACTGGTTTTATCCAAAAAATATAAGGAGGAACCCTGGCTGTGTTGTTAAATATGTTTCAACATGGAAAATGCTGCATTTTTTGTGTTTAATACAGCCACACTACCAAAGACTATCAGCTAAAGAAGAATAATGAGAGATAAAGGCTGATTTTTCCCTTTTGGATTTCTTTTTTTGTTGTTGCTGCTTAAGATGAAACTCACAACAGATACTAAATGGGTCACAAATAATATGTTAGTTTTAATCCCTGGTCAGGGTTGCCAGTTCTTATGATTTTAGGTCAAATCTGATAAAATGTGCTTTTCCCCAAGCCCCAACTCCTGCAGTCACTTCTGCTCTGTAAAGCTGGGAGCTGCTACACTTGGCAGGGCAGAATCTGAATTTGGGAGGGAGCTCAGTGATGGGGTTTGATGGATCATGCACAGGAACAGAGCCCCTCTGTCCACCCCCTCAGAACCCACAGCTGGGTCCTTTCAGCTGGATGAAACCCCAGATTTTAGCCAGTTCATCTTACCTGCATGTATCTAATCTGAAGCATGCAGAAATACAAGAAGCCATTAGCATCACACACTTGCTGGTGCAACAAATGTTACCCAAAATGTTCCATTTTTTGGCAGATATATTAAAAATAAACTCTTTTGCTCAGGGAGGGGAAAGGGAATCACAGCTCTCAACTCCAACACTGCTCAGCAGAAAACTTGAAATAATGTGGAGGGGACAGTGAAAAATTGCCAATTCTATTCATGTTAATCCTGTATTACATGGCTGCTGGAGCTTTCACCCATTTTTCCCATTTATGCAAGAAATTCCTACCAAAACCTTCCCAGGGCAGTTGCCTTTTGCAACTGGTGGCAAAAACCACAGGTGGGCAACGAGCTGTGCTGGCTTCAGATCCAAGCACTTTGGTAGGATGAGGGAATATTTTGGGCTCAACTCTTTGTCCAGAGGGAGTTTTGGTGTGCAGGGAGCTCCTCCAGCTGCAGACAAGGTGTGAAGGGATGGAATTAGGGTTTTATCATCTTTGCCCCACTCCCAGGTGAGCTGGGAGAGGGGAGGGATCAGAGCACCCATGGATGCAGCCCCTCGTGCCTGCCCTGCTCCAGGGATGGAATTGATCACTGAACTTGTCCTTTGATGCTGCTTTGTTCCAGGGAGGTGTGCACTCTGTCAACCAGGGGACAGTAATTACCTGAACAAAGCCTGAGGGTGGCAGATGTTGGAGGGGGGGAGAAAATTTGTAAGGTCACACTCTGGAGAAGGTCTCTGCAGCAGGGCTGGGGGCACTTTTGGGGGTACAAGGGCCACCAACACCTCCTTGGCTCATCCATGGAGTGTGAGATTTGCTCCACAGAGATACCACAGGTCCCTCCATGGTGCTGTCCATGCCTCACACTCAGGCTTCTCCACCAGCAAAAGCTTTTTAGAGGTGACAAACAGGGACAGCTGCTGGTCCCTAATGCCACACTGAAAACATCTTCCTGCTCTGAGCCATCCAGGCAGGCACATGCAGCTGCTGGATCCCTCACACACAGATCTGTCACCTGGATCTAAAAATACCAAAATTCCAGCAGCACCTCTGGCTGCTGGAGCCTCCCTGCAAAGGCTGGAGTGACACAGCCTCAGCAGCCAAGCCCTATTTTTAGCTTATCCTTTAGGGCTTATTAGGTCTCCCTTGCCCTTCCTCCTCCCTAAACTCCTGCAGATGACAGGCTGGGCTGGGAAACTCCTGGGAGAACCCCTCTGGGTCGGTGCCATCCCAGCTGCACTCAGATTTGGGTGATTCCCTTCCCTGCAGCATCACCTGCCAGTGATGGAGTTATTTCCCTCCTGGAGCCCCCTCCCTCCCCCTCCCACTCAGGTGAGGCTGTAAAAGACAGCTGAGCTGTTACCATGGGCTGCTGCACCTCCACTCTGATGATATCCTCGTAGATGTCATCGCCCTCATCCTCGCAGGGCACGCAGTCGTAGATGTCCTCCCCCAGGTCGTGCTCACTGCAAGGACAAGGAGAAGAGTCAGGGATAACAATGAGGGGGGTGCTCACTGAGGAGAAGCACAACAAGAAAATCCTGTGAAAATCCACGTGCTGTCTGTTTTCCCTGGATCAGTGCCTGCTGCACATTTCTTTCTGCTGGCTGGAGGCTGGGAAAGGCAGAACGCTGCTCGACACGAGTGGGGATCACAGCCAAGAAATGCTCTGTGCCCTGTGCCAGCCCTGCCCTCACCACCACAGGCTGCCAGCTCTGCCCCTGCAGAGCTTTTGCTCGGCACTAATGGGCCCAGCTGAGATGGATCTGCCAGCCAAGAGCCCAGTGGGACCATCTGAGCCACCAGAGCCACCAGCTCCAGCTCCACAACCTCCCCTCCAGCTCCTCTGCAGGACCAGCTCTGGCATCAGGGACTTGACCATGCTCAGAGAATTCACTCTAAGGGCTGGATTTTGGTCTGCTTAAGGCTCTGTGTTTGCTCTTGATGTGATTTTTGCTTTTCCTCACTGAAAGGTTTCCTTAGTGCCAAAAAAAATCCCTTTCCTCCAGTCAGGGCTGCAAACTGCTGTAGGAGTAGATCACTCCAAGCAGGAGCAGATATTGAACCCACCCAATGTCTCTGAGCAGCAGGAGAAGCATCCCAGTCCTGATGCACCAACACCCCCTGGGCTGTGCAGGACCCAGAGCAAAGCCTGGACCCAGCCCTGGGCATTCCAGCCAGGTTTAAATTCTCTGCATCCAGTTCTCTGTGTGATGCACCAGCTCCCACAAAGCCCCACCCCTGCTCTGATGGGCAGCTGGGTGATTTTTAATCCAGCATTTCCCAGAGGAGTAGGAGGCTCCCCTGACCACCCTAAGGCAAACTCAGCTCGTGGGCAGAGGCCAATAACAACATTTGCAGCAGAGAGAAATTAAGCAGCAAAACGTCACATTTTGAGGAGCAGCCCCATCACTTTGGAGTGAATCCCAGGCATCAAAGGCACCCCAGAGCTGCAGTGCCCAGGCTGTGCTAAAGGTGATGGTGTTCAGTAATTAATTATCATCTAATCCTTCACACCTCTCCCAGGGGCTCCTCAGCCTTGGAATACTTTTGAAAATTCAGCCCATATTAAATACCAATTAACAATAATAATTCCAGTGCTTAGATCTACAGGTGCTGGCTGCTAATGGCTCCCACTGAAGTCAATCCCACAGGATCAGGACAGTGTGAAATGCTGGAATATCAAACAGAACTCACATATTTTACGAGCTGTGTCTTTCAACAGGGGTATTAATTACACACAAATAAATTTAGGTGTAAAGCTGTGCTCCAAGTGTGACACTCAACATCTCCCTGCCATATATCAGGGAGCAGCAGAACACATCTGCCTCAAAACCAGGCTTTATTTCTCTGCTTAAATACAGCCCTTTCTATTTATACAAACAGATTTATTTAATAAAAGTTTGGGGATTTTAAATAAATACACTGGCATGATGCATCCATCCCATTTTTCCTGGGTGATGCATTGCAGCTGCTGCAATAATGCCCACTAATAGCTGGTGATCCATCTTCCCCCTCCCAGGCACTGCTGTTATTATCTGCACCAATATTTATATTCTCAGCTCTGCTCCTCATCCAGAGCCAGTCACTCCCAGCTCCTGATGAATCTCCCTGCCCACACCTCTCTGGCTGATGTCTCTGCAAACATCATTTCCCTGGCTGGAGGGTTCTTGGGAAGAGTTCTCTTTATTAATGTAGTAGTTTAGATTTCTTAGTTTTAATATATTTTTTTTTGTTGTTGTTGTTGTGGATAGAATTAGGAGTAAAAGTAAGGTAGGTTTATAATTTAAAGGGTGTAAAGGAGACTTTTATTAATGATATAAAAAAATAATAAATGTAGAATAAAACTTTTAGATTTTTTAAAAATAATAACATATAGAAATATTTTAGTTAGTTGTTAATTTAAATAATCTTTTTTGGTTCACATTAGGGAGAGGAGTCCCTTCTTGTTTGGTTATAGGGATTTTTTCTACAAGAGAAAAAAAGAATAGTATTTTTGTGGTTTTATTTTCCAGTAACTTTTCCCATTTTCACAGCTTTTCTAAACTGTGTTTATGGGCTATGTTAAACTCATGGAATGTTTACTTTTAAGAATGAACTGTTTAAAAGTAAAAGTTTTTTTGTTTTTTTTTTTTTTCCTCTCTGTGTGGTTGGGTTAATGTCACAACAGGAGCCCATCTGGGTGTGACACAATCAGGAGAGGGTCCCTCTCTACTCCAATTTCTGGTTTTGGGGAAAAAAAAATTAAAATAATAAAAAAAAAAAAATAGGAACTATTGCCACAGACACACACCTCCACTGCAGAGCTTTGGGGAGATGCACCAGAGCTCCTCAAACCCAACAGCCCTGGCAGTATTACAACACCACCATCGCCCAGCAGTCTGTTATTTATTAAAACACATTCTCAGTGCATCTCTGAGAAACACCAGGGGCTGCCAGTTTTTATGGAGAGCAGTAAAACCACGAGGCTCAGCCTCTCCTGGAGCAGCCCAGCTCCTGTGGTGCTGTACAGATGTTGACATCTTTGCTTTGCTCTCATTGATCCTCACCTGTCCCCACACTGCTGAAAACTCAGACCCTCCCTGTCCTTAAAACAGGGATTGGGATGATTTTAGTGGAAAGCTCAGGACACACTGAATTCAGGCAATAAATTCAGCATCCCAAGCGTGTCACGGAGCAACTTGAGCAAGGAAAGCCAGATCACCTCGTTCCTCACAAAGAAAAGCAATTTACTCCTTCAATAAAAGCAGCAGAGTCCGTGAGTTACCCGTGGGTATCAGAGCCTCTGATCTACTGCCTGGATTAGGAGACTCATTGACAGCTCTGGGCTCAGCAAAGGGATTTCAGCTGCCCCTCAGAGGGAACACCAGCATTTGCAATTGCTGTTATTAGGATGGATGTAACCAGCTTTGGGCTGGCAGCATCTTGCCGAGCCAGAAAAGCTGATAATGAATAAAGCTTTTCATATCTAAGGCAATTTCAGGCAAAAAAACAAATGCTTTTGGCTGAGCTCTGCCTCACTGGCAATGCCTGCTCTGCACTAACACCCACTCAGTCAGGCACAAGGAGCAGCTCCCAGAACACAGGGACTGGGGCCAGGATTCTCCTTGGAGGGAGGGAAAGGGAAGGAGAAAATCCACAGAATCACAGAATTATTGGGCTGGAAGGGACCATGAGCACAGACAGTCCATGATGCCCCAATAAATGACACACAGCATGAAGGAACCCTGCACATCATCTTTGCAATGACACTGGGGAGGCTCTGATGGATTTCAGGGCCACTGAAGAGCCTCTCCACCCATAAAAGCTGCTGTGGGAAGTTGATGAGTTTTGTACCAGCCTCAAGAATTCAAGGACAAACCCTCATGACAAACCCAGCACACCAAAACTCTGTCCAAACCAAGCTGAGGAAAGAGCCAGAACCACCAAGAACAGCAAAAGAAAGAGCAGGAGGGGACAGAAGGAGCTAAAATATGACAACCCCAAATTTCCAGTCCTGGGTTAAGAGCCAGAAGATCTCAGAGCCACCACAGGCCCAGGCTGGGAGAGCATTTGCAGGGCCAGCAGCAGGGAGGCTCCAGTCCATCCCAGTAACACCCAGTTTGTCATTCTCACCCACAGCTATAAACACACAGCTCCTCCAGCCAACCCCCTCATCCTGCCAGAGGGGACAAGCAGAACCCTAAATCTCAGCACATCTGGCAGGCTGAGGTTTCAGGGTGAGGGAGTGCAGGATGAGCAGCTGCTGGACTCGAGATCTGGCAGGGTTTTAATTACTCAGATTGGATTTGGATGGAGACACTTGTCTAGAAATAGCAGCAGAAGCCTTTTCCCATCTATTCTGCAGCCCAAGTGGAATGCTCTGATCCCAAGGAAAAGCCTCACACAGTTACAGGGACCAGTGTGATCCCAGAAATGACACGAGCAGGACGTGCAAAAATCAATCTGAGTGACACAGAAGGACAGACACGTTTACAAGTGCTCTGGCTCAAGTGTCCTGCACCACAGAACCATTTATCTGAGGGGCTGTTGTGCCTGGTTTGTCCAACACAGCAAAAATAATGAGAAAAGTGGCAGCTAACTTATCATCTCACCTTGGCTCCTGCGCTCGTTACTTCTCTTAATGCATTTGAGAAATTCTGCTGATCACAGCACTATTTTGGAAGATGTGAGGGGGGCAGTGCTGGTGACAGCAGGACAAACTTCAGCAAGAAGCTGAGCCCAGAAGAGGCACCACTTGAGGAATTGTGGCCTGGCAGATCCCCCTTCTCTAGGATGGAAAGTTTGGGAGTACACTTTTATCCCAATAAATTTGTTAGGGATAAATTCCCAGTGAGCTGCAGCTCAAAACAAGAGCAGGGGACATCAACACCAACCTGTGGGACAAAGCTCTCCAGGGGTAGGGTTTGGTGGGGACCTGCTTAGCCTAAAACATTCATTTGGTCCTTTATGCAACACGACAACTCCTCAAAACAAATTGTCTTCAGAAGAGAAAATAAAGATAAAATTATGCAAATTGAATGTTTCATGTCAAATCATTCACAGAACTTCTGCCTGACCCTGAGTTCTTCAAACAGCAAATAATCCAAAATCTGCCCTGTGCACTCTACCTAATTGTGCCACTGCAGATGGACAGTGCCATGAAATTGAGAAGGTACATCATAAAAAAGGCTCTGGGGTCGTAAAGAGAGCCAGGATTAATCAGGTTCATAAATTTAATGAGACAAAATAACTGGAGAGAGCTCAAGTGGCAGCAGAGAAAATTTAGGTGAAATGTTAAGTATAACTGTGAGGTACCAGGATGGTTTGGGGCAGCTGAAAGGGCCATAAAAGGGGATGGAGAAGCAGTTGGCAGGGCAGTAAGGTGGATAATTTGGATAATTGCCTCCTGACAGCAGCTCCCAACAGCCACAGCCATGTGGGAAGCAGCAGCTCCCATCCCTGGGGACCTGCAGGAGCATCCTTGGGACAAAGGTCACTGCAGCATCCCTGATATGGGGCACAGGCTGCAGGGGATGAACCCACACCCTGCTGCTGCAAACCCAGCTCACTGCATGGACAAACTGCCCCCAAAACTGCTCCAGGGTCTGGCACGGGGCAGGCTGGAATAAATCAGGCAGCAGAGGCCAATTGTCCCTTTCCTGCTCCTCCCAGCATCCATCAGGCACCACTTGCAATGCAAGCAGCCCCTGCCATCTGCCCAGGCTGCTGCAAGCTGCCATCTGGCCCAGGGCACAGAAACCGAGGGGCCAGAGGGCTGGAAACAGGGAATTTGAGAACTTCCCAGCTCCCCTGATGGCCTTTTAGCTTCCCTTCCCCTTTCCATCACCAATTGTTGGGGTTTTTTTTTTTAACTAAATAGCTGTTTCCAGGCAATTATGTGCCTTGATCTGCTGGCTGGGATCTGTCTGGAGCTGAGATTAATCCCTGCAAAACCCCAGAGGTGAGAACACAATGGGGTCAGCAAGGCTTAAACATCTTTTAAACACACCAGTGTCCTGTGGCTTGTTCCTGCATCCCCTGGCACTGGTTTTTGGGTTTTTGTCCCACAGCTCCTCCGTGCTGGGAGAGTTGTCAGGATAAAGGTTCTCAATCTTTTGGAGCATCATGGGGACAACAGGGACAAAGCCTGGTTCCTTCTGCTGCCCAAATCAGCACCTCCAGCACAAATATGTTTGTATTTTAAAGGTTCTGCAGCACAGCAATTCAAAATCTCAACCTGGGGACACCAAACTGCTCCATTTCAGTACTTACAGTTGAAATTACACATTCTGACATTCTCCATTTACTCATTTACCAGCCCACAAAATGTGTAGTTAGAACCAACTGAGAGTTTATCCTGAGTTTTTTGTCCAGCAGCACCACACCCTGAGAGCTCCCTTTGGGGGTTTCCTCTCTCCCAGGGTGGATTGGTGGCACAGAGCCACCAGGGCTGTCCCTCCTCACCCCCCCTTGTCCCTCTGAGCCCTGTGGGGACAGCAGAGTGGCACCTTGAGGTGACAAATCCCTGCAGCAGCTCCCTCCACACATCGTGTCACTCCCCTGCCTGCTGTGGAAATCACTTCCTCACCTCCAAAAAAAAAAGGATTTTGGCTGCAGCCACATCTTCCCAAGGCTGCTGGATCACCAGCAGGGATGCTGGAGGGACTGGATCATTCCCAGCAGTGAATGCTGCCCTTGGGGAGCTGTTTGGAGAGGGCAGGAGCTCAGAAAGAGCTTTCCCATGGGTGCCACACCACTGGGACTGGCACATCTCCAGTCCTGCTCCAAGGGAGAAAGGGCAGCAGGAGCAGCAGCACTCGTGCTGAGGGGCTCTCCAGGGTGTTTTTTGGGGTTTTTGCAGCTATGGGGGAGTTCTGACACTGTTTTGTAGGCTGTGTTTCCATGCACTGGGAGGGCAGACCTGGATGAAGGAATCTGTGCAATGCCTTTCCCCCAGGAGTGCTAAGTAAGATGTGAAAAAGAGGATTTTGCAGAGAATGGGAAAACAAAAATGGAATGGGCAAGTAAAAAGTTGGAGATCTGGGACAGAACAGGGAAATTAGTTGAAATAAACTTCCAAGTTATCTGATGGGCATCACAGCCCCTCTGACCAAGAAAAAAGGAACAGTTTGGGAAGCTTCCACCTGGACACCTCGTCTTCAGCAGATTTAAATCTAGGAACTCACTTCCAGCACCAAATAACCAAGTGCAGCACTCCAAACTCACCCTTTCTAGGCCAGCACTGCCATCCCCACCAGCACTCGTGTGACAGTCCCCACACAAACCTCTTTCCAATTAAAAGCACATCTGTGTGTGAGAAACAGGAATTTTAAACCCCACTATTAAAGGGATTTTGAGAACTTTTGGAGAGGGGGCACAAAAAAATGCTATTCTTGAAAGGATCCCTTTCTTAGTTAAAATTTTATTAAACTGCAGCTGCTGGGAGCCAACAGCAAGCAGGGAATTCCAGGGTACTCCATTCCCTCTGCTGGTAATTTATGATTTACTTTTGTAATAACTGAAGCCATAAGGAACTCATTGGATTAAGGAGTCTTATTATTTATGTTGTGGAACAATAATATTTAACTGCATAAAGCCACATATCCACCCAGTCCATCCCTCTATTTGCAGCAGACTGCACTTCATAAGCAAAACCCTGGCTTGATGGGAATGCTGCCATTGAATTCCAATAGTGCCTGCACTTCACCGTGTGTGTTGTAGTTCAAGGTTGATTTTAAAAGCCTGTTACATCATCACCACAGGCAGAAAAACCAGATAAACACAGACAGGGACAGCAGCAGCATCACCCCACGTCCCAGCAAGGACAAGCAGGATGGGTGTCCTGGCAGGATGTGGATGCCAAAATCCTGGAAGGGTCCAAGGCCAGCTTGGATGAAATGTGGGATAGTGAAAAGTGTCCCTGCCCACTGCAAAGGGGTGGAATGAAATGGTCTTGAAAGTTCTTTTCAACCCAAACCACTCTCTGATTGCCCCAGGGCCAGCTGGTGTGGTCCAAAATCACACAGGGGGGATGCAGCTCCCAAAAAACGCCATGGGGGGAACCAGCACTGTTAACAATGGGTATTCCACTCCCAGAGCTGGCTTGGATCACCTCAGAGGATGAATTATGTCCCAGGGTTTTGGGATTTAGGAGGAGCAGGGGATCCCCTGGGCTTGGCCCCTTTCACCCCCCACCAAGCCACTCATCAGCTCAACCTGATTAAAAGTGACATCTCCCAGGGCTTTACACGAGAAAAAGATGGACTTTTGTCAGAGCACAAAAATCTTCTGGCAGCAGGATCAAAGCAGCCATCCAGGCTCTCCCAGCCCTGCTGTCAAACTTTATCTGCCTCTGCTGGAAGCCCAAAGTTTCCCCCTGCCAGGAGAAGGTGAGTTCACTCACTCTGCCAGCTCCTCCAAGCTCCGGTACACGTCATCGTCATTTTCCGTGGTCTCCTCCGAAGGGAAGGGCCTGGGAAGGAAAGGAATGGCAGGGTTATATCAGTGCCTCACCCCTCACAGAGAGCCCCAGAGCTCAGCCCAGCCCTGAGCATCCTGCTGAGCAGCACAGAATACTCATTGCCAATCCATCTCTGTCCCAGAGTGAACCACCTCTGCTGCTCCCCGAGGGCACAGCTGGCAGGGCAGGGCAAGAATCCTCCTCCCCAGGGGTGGAGGGGCTGGCTGAGCACACAGGGCCCCAAAATGAGGAGCTGCATGGTCTGACAGCACCTGGCTGAGCCCTTCCTGCTGAGCTGGTGCTGCACAAACAACTCAGGAATCGTAATTCCAGCCTTTTGTTGGATTTGTTGGGATGCAGAAGCATCTCCTCCAGTGGTGGAGCTTTTCTGTCAGCTCCCTCCCTGCTCAGGGCTGGGCACTCAGCTGCTTCCCACTGGCACCTCCCTGCAATCCCACTGGAATGAACCCCAGGCTTCCTCACCTCAACAACTTTGTGACAGCTGAAAAAAGTTAAACCCCTGGAGATGAGGGAAAGGACAATGAAAGGGCAGAAAGAAAGGAGGGGAGAAAAGCAGATTAAAACAGCGAGGGAGGGAGTGGGGGGAACACAAGAATTCCTTGGCTCATTCTGAAGCAATAACCAAATAATGTATGAGGGAGATGAAAAACACTGTTTTAATTAAACCCCACGTGTTTTTGGTGGCTCAGGGCCAGGCTGTGCTGGGGCTGGATGCACCTTGTGGCTACAGCTGGGCTGGGCTGGGCATCCCCACGGGCACAGGGACAGGGAGAGTGGCAGCAGGGCAGCTCTGCCCACCCCTCCTGGGCACCTGGATAAGGCAGGGGGTCTCCTAAATCCTATCTCTAAAAGAAATTAAATATATTAAACTTGGCAAACCCAAACCAAACCAAGACATCTGGTCACACGCTTTTAAAGCTCAAGACCATGGTGCTTTCCTTTCATTTGCACATCATTTGCTACCAATGAAAAGACAATAATGACATCAGGTTTGTACCTTAAGCACAAATGAACAACAGAAGATAAATTATCCTGAAATATTTTTTGAAACTCAGGGCTGTGAACCACGGGGATGGGACACTGGTGCTGTGGAGGAGCAAAGCTGGCTCCATGTGAACCCCCAGCTGCCTTCAAGAGACATTTCCTCCTCTTCCCCATGACAGATTGCCTCTCCTGAAAGATTTAATACATGGCCTGGTTAGCCCCAGAATTTGCTATTTTTGGATCTTTTCACTGGCATTAATTTGCTTTCTGTCCCCTGCTACACCTCAGCCTTCCTTCAGTGAGCAGCTCCAGACCAAGCATTCTGGAATAGTGCTGAGACCTGCAGTGAGTTCAACCAAAACCTGACCAGGTGGGGATTCCAGCAGGGGAAAAGAGCTGCTCCAGCCCTTTTTAGCCAAATTCCAGCTATCACTGCTGCCCTGCCTCTGCAACAAGGAGCACCCAAGGTGTGTCCAACCACATCCATGTGCCAAGTGCCAACACAGGAGGGAGGAAGGCAGGGGATGCAAAGGTGACCTCTGTTTAAACACCACTTGTACAACAGCAGTAAAAAGAAATCCACCACAAGGCACAACCTCCTTTCTTTTACATGCATCTTCTGCTCTTAATCTCTGACTATTTCCTTCCCCAGTGCTTGCCACACCACAGAGAAAGGAATAAAAGAGCCATAAAGAATATTAAAATCACATGGACACATCTCCAGCCATAAATCTGGGCTCGAGGTGTAATTGGCTCCCCCCCTATTTGTAAGACAAGGAGGCAGAAAAGGGAGAAAAATATTTTCTAATCAGAGTTTCATGGGGATGCAGCTCCCCTGGCCCTCCCAGGTTCACCTTGACCGCCAGTGAAGGCCCAGAGTGAAAGTCAGGGCAGAGGAGGAATTAATAACCTGTGTCCCTGCAGCAGCAGCTAATGGCTAAATAAGGACTCACAGAATGCAATTAGAGAGAAAAGTCACACCAGGGTGAAGATTACTAAATGGACCATCCAAAATCTGGAGCTGAAGGGCAGCTTTTTGGACAAAGCCTTGGGTTTTTCCTTTGCTCATCCCTTGCCCTTCCCCAGGAGTTCTAAGAGCAACAACACAATTTAATTTAGCTCTACCAACAGCCTCTATTTGAAATATCTCCCTACTTTGAACTTAAGCTCACTTACACATCCATTTAGGTTATTTTTTTTTTGGTCACTGAACACACCTGAGCTGGCTGCAGAAACTATTTGATGTGGTGGGGACAGGCTGGGGAAGGAGAGCTCTGCAGCACAAAGAAAAGCCAACAGGGAGATCTTTTAACCCAGTATTTCTCACAAGCACAGGGTTTTCACTGAGAACCTTCCCACAGACCCCTTCCCTTGGTCCCAGCCATGCAGGGAGCAGCATCTCCCTCCAGGTGCTGCCCCTTCCCCAGCCATGAGCTCCCCAACAGCAAACACCTGGTTTGGGAACAATCTCTGTGTCATTTTTTTTCTCTGTAAAACGAATAAAAATGTTGTCAGTCAAAAGATCTAAAAGCTGTGGATCCCCTGGGAAATTCTCAAAGACCTCCAGGCACATTGCAACTTCTTAGGAGCACAGTCTAGTTGGGAATACCCAAAGAAATGAGTATTTAGAGTCCACTGAAACCCAGCAGGTCTGCAGAGATCCCAGTTTATTAAAATTCATTTGAAATTGTCTCTTATTTCATATCTTCAGCTAAGCACCAGCTTTTTTCACTCCACCACCATGCAGAACCACCTGCTGAGCCATTCATCCTCCCAGCCCATGCTGCAAACCCCACCCTGCTCAGATGAAAAGCAGAAGCCCCCAGTGCCATCAAACAGAGCTGGAACAGGCTCTTCAGAGATAAAAAAGCTCCCAAAGTAGGCTCCATCCCAGCCAAACCCCACAGCATCACTGCCAGAGATCAAAGGAGGGAAGGGAAGTGGGATCGATCTGGTGTGTTTGTTTTAGAGCTGAAAAGGAAAGAAAAGACCAAGAGATTTGTTCTGGAGTTTAGAGTGAGTTCTTGACGTGTGATGCTAAGCACCCCCTTGATCTTACAAAACATTTTGGCCACTTTCTGTTTCTCACAGAGCTCCCTGCAAATGGAACACAGAGCCAGCCACAGCCACAGCACATCACCCACAGGGACAATCAATTAATATTTCACCAGGCACCTCATGCAAAAAAAACCCTCCCTTGCTCTCAGGTTGCCCCATGATCCCTCCCACACCACATCCTCCCCGTCCATCCCTGCACAGGGAATCTCTCAGCACTGCCTGGCTGCTCTTTCCTCTGAATTATTTAATGGGAAGAGCCAGGTAGGCTGCAATTCTAACAGCAATAAGCAGGGAGGTTTATTTATTTATGAGCATATTTCAGCCTTGTCCTAGCAGCTGAAGGCAGCTCTTCACCTCTGCAGAGAGCAGAGGGTCAGGGATGAGGCAGCTTCAGTCTGATCCTTTTCTACAGTGGCACAGAGCAAGGAGGACCCAGCATGGTTTATTTACCATTTTTTCCAGTCTCCACTCTGATTCCTTGGGGTCAAACACCAGCCCTGGGAGCAGAGAGGGAGGAAATGTCCCACTCAGGGCACTCCATCCCAAGGAGCTGTTCCCACTCCAGGCTGCTCTCAGTGAGATGGTTTCTCAGGCAGACGTGCAAGGAAGTTTTCCTGCCTTGTGCAAACACCCTCAGGAGTCTAAAGGGGGTGATTTATCCCTTTCTGGAGGGGGATTCCACCCTCCCAGCACCAGCAGGATAATCTCCCCCTATTTTCCTAAGTCCACGGATAACACTTGAGTGTTTTAAAAAGCAGGTGGAGTGTGTGACACCCGGGGAACCTGAGCTGCTCCCATCTGCTGCCCCTTCTGTGAGGGATTTCTCCAGCAATGGGAAGGACCAGAGCCTCAAGCTGGTGCAAAGGAGCTTCTGCTGGGATGGATGGGGCTGTGCTGAATCCTCCAGGCACAAAAACATTTCCATGGTGTGGAATCTACAGGCTGAAATGACACCTGCAGGACTTGCAGCTCCCCTGGCTGGGTGCACAGAGCCCCTGACACCCCTGGTTGGAAGGAATCATCATGGCAATGCACAGAAAACCCCCAGGACACTGATTTCACCAACATTTCAGGCTGTGTGCCAGTTTGGGAGTGGGGTTCTCAGCCCCACAGCCCCCTTGCTTCCAGGAAAGTCCTTCTGTCCCACTCCTGAGGTTTGATGCTGCTTCAGTCCCAAAATTTCAGATTTGGCTCTTCCCAGCACACCATTTTGGCAGCTCCAACCTTCCCCTTTTCTTTTTTCCTCCTTTTTTTCTCCAGGAGGGTGAGTCACGGGGCATCACCCCATTCCTGACTGTGCCCCCTGTCAGCCATCAGCTCTGGAACCCTGAGCCCACCACTCCTGGAGCTGCCCAAAGAAAATTATGAAAATTTCCAAGACTTTTACACACCACTGGAAATGCTTCCCTCATTGGCTTTGTGGAATGAGGCAGATTAAAGCAGCATTAATTAATCAAGAGATGGCTGTGAGCTGACCAGGGACCAGCAAAGAGTGGACCTGGAGCTGCCTCTCCAGCCCTGCCCTCCACCTAGGCAGCACCTCCAAAATTTGGTTCCCATCTGTGAAACAGCAGCATCAGGCAATGATCTTGGTCAAATGCTGTGAGATAAACCACACTATTAATGCCCCCCAAATCCATTTATATGAAGCAGAATAGAATCAATTCTCCCTGTGCAGAACAAGACACATCAGAGCATAGCAAAAGCTGCTGAATTTAATTAAAATCACACTTTTCTGTTGAATTACTCATCTCTGGAAAGAAGCACCTCACGAGGCGCCAGATTTTAGACACGTCCTCTGAAAAATTACAGTTTGCTTTTATTTGTGGTCTGGAACTTGCAGAAATTCTCACAAGATTAATTCTGGTGGCAATTCAGCAGGGAGAGAGCGAGTTACATCAGCAGCAGCACAAAGATGATGATGATGATGATTTTGCAGAAGAGCATTCTGAAGGGCAAGCTGCAAGCCCTCCAATCTGAACTGAGCATTTCTGGAGAGGAGAAGACAGGAAAATAACAGCTCATAGAATTTCATGTTTCAATGCATTATGGGGTTTTTAGAAACCCCTCGTGTAGCAGCTCCAGCAGGAGGGATGATTTTTCTCCTCACTTCAGCTCCACATTGATGAGAACAGATGGATAAAATCAAAAGGGGAATCCAGAAATGTCTTTCTTGAAAAGAAAGGGAAAAAAACCACTCAAACCCTGTGTGGTAACAGCACAACCACTAGGGGATGACTGCCCCAGTAAAGATGGGATGTGTCCCATCCAACAACATCCACTGCCTCATGTTGGGAAACACCTGCTGAGGACACAAATCCTGAAATCCCCAGTTTTAACTTGCAGCAAAGCAGCACGAGGAGATCTTTCAGCACTCGGAGTTTTTCTGCTGCCATCCTATGAAACACGTGCCAATACAAATAAATAATTACCAAAATGGATCTTTCTGTGCTGCTGTCTGCAGGGAAAGCATCACCAGCACGTCCCAGCCAAGAGGGGCCCAACTGTGCAGCATAAAAGCTCCAAACAGCCCTTGAGGCCATCAGGAATCCCCTCCCCAGTGAGGAGCAGAGAGATTGGGCTGTCCCAGAGCATCCAGGCACAGCCATGGCATTGCCCCATCCCCCAGAGCTGGGAACATCCCAGATCCCCTATTTTGGACCAGCTGAGCCTGGAGCCCTTCTCCATCCTTGGAGCATCCTTGTGGCAAGAGCTGAATTTTGGGAAGGCAAGCAGAGGTGCTGGAAAGGTCCCACAGGGTGGGCAGCAGCACGGGAGGAGCCTGTGGGAAGCACCAGGTGGGCAAAGCTGATGAACAGGTGAGCCCAGAGCCTCACCTGAGCCCAGCCCAGCAGAGCTGAGCTCAGCAGAGCTGAGTCTTCACCATGCAGAGCTGCTGCTGGGGAGGGGGACAGGGAACTGCCTTTGCTTGGTGAGCAGATGCTCACGGGGTGACCTCAGCATCCCCCCCAGCCTACAGAGCAGCCTGCAGGAAAACATGTCAGGGATATTTTTCAGGATACAAACTTGCCAACATAAATGTGTTAAGAACATTTTTTGGGTTTTTTGTTGTTTTTTTTTTCTTAGTGGGAAAAGAGATGCTTTTCAGCCAAGGATTCTGCTTATCAACAAATGGAGGAGTTTTATGGTGACTCCTAAAGGTTTGGTGGTGTCACAAGAAATCTCCACCCAACCTCCTGCTTGTGAGGTTTGTGCTGAGCTTCTCTGACTTTGTGCTGGTGGCCAGTTCAAAACTGGTCCCAGTTCCAGGAGAGCTCTGCACAGCAGCTGTACCTATTTCCAGACACAGATCCTCCCACTGCCTTCTCCATCCATTTTATAGCAACACTTAAAGTGTGTACAAGGAAAACACAACGGCAGTGAAAGAATAATGGGCAGAGTGCAATTGCAGAGAGCCCTTGGCAGGGAATAAAACAGTGCTTGTAAAACCAACCTTCAGGAGAAGAGCTGCCCTAACAACCTTCCCACCAGAAGACACTCGAGGATTTAATTGTTAGCACCTTTAATTGCTTGCCATTTTCACACCCAGCTGGATCTGCCTCCCATCCCCAGGGACTGGGGGAGCAGAGAAAAATCTGATCTGCAGGAAGCTTTCAGCACTGGAGAATCTTTGCAAAGGCCATAAAAGATTTTCCCCTATTTCCCTTCTGTCCTTCAGGAACACCCTGGTCAGCTCCAGCTTGTGCCACCACATCTTCTGCAAGAAGTGGGGTTTGCTGGTGGGGTCAAAGCTCTTTTTACAGGGTCATCCCACACCACATGGGGAAATGGATTAAAGTCGTGAAACCTGGACAAAACTCCAGGTTTAATTCCAAACTGGAGGCTGAATCTCCGAGGAATTTCCTGATCACCCAGTGACACTCGAGGTTTGCAGGGCAGGGGCTGCAGGTCCAGCTCCCTGTGCCCCCTGCCCCTCTCCTGGGAGCAGCAGCCTGGGCACCTCCTGCCAGGAATGCTGCTCTGCCTCTCCCTTCCCACCCCTCCTCCCTTTCCCCACACACATCCTGGTATTCCTGGCAAGCTGTTAAGTACAGAAACTGCAGGGCTGGCAGTGCTGCAATCCTCATTTTGAGCCCTTCCATGCTTTACCTGGGCAAAGGGGAGCAGGGATGAGCCCTGGGGGATCTGCCCGGCATCAGTCACTGCAGGCAGGATGCTGGCACTCATGTGGCTGCTCTGGAGGTGGCTCTGAGCTGGGCTAATCCCAGTGTTGAGCTTTTCTCCCATCTCTGTCTGCACAGTGGAAATGGGGAAAAAAAAACCCACACAATCCTGGAAGAGTTTGGAAGGGACCATAAGGGTAATTTCATTCCAATCTTTTTAATCCAGCTTCCACTAAACCAGGTTGCTCAGAGCCCCATCCAGGGTTGGAGCATCCACAGCTTCTCTGGGGAACCTGTTCCAAATTAACACAATGACCATTCCACAGGGTATGGGCAACCTAGCCCTGACAGCCACTCCCACTGCATCTGGACTGGTCACTTTTCCTTCCAACTGACCCAAAGGGCTCCTGCCTTGGCCCCAAAAGGGGCAAAACTCATCCCTGTGTCCTTCCCTCCATGGCCCAGCCACAGCATCACCACTGCTCCTGGGAGAGAAAACCTCCTCTGACAAACAGGATTCACCCTCCTGCCCATCTGCAAATGTTTGTAACTCTCCTTTATTAACTGTGGTGCCTTCTGAGCAGAGGTTCAGTTCATATAGAAAGGATTTACTCAGATTTAGGGCCTCCATAAAGGCCTCTGAGCATGCAAACCCCCTTCCCATTCTCAGCTGTGCACACATTAAAAATGCAGGCAGGCAGCACGAGCCAATATTCCTGAACCTCCTGCTTTGCTTGCAGAACTCTGCTTCCAGGAAAAACACAGATCTCAGGGAGATGAATAAACACATGCCCTCTCCTCTGCTCAGAGCTCACTTTCAGCCCCCAGAGCACGAGGTGGGTGATGGAGCCCAGAGCACACCAGGATGTGCCACAGGCAGCAGGGAAAAGTCATGGCTGTGGCAGGAAAATCTTCAGGGAAAACAGGAAAAAAAAGCTTTAATAAAATAATTATAAACCTGGTTTACTGGGACCTGCAACAAGAAGCCTTGTTGTCCTCCAGAGAGCTGAGTTTGCTCAAGAAAACTTGGAATGAAAACTCGGAAAGGGAATGAAAATTCTTGCTCCAAAGGCACAGGAGAAGCTTTGCACGACATTCCTGAGCAAAGACCACGCTGCTACAGAATCCTGCAGGCTGTGCCAGGCAGCGTGGGAATGGGGAAATGGAATTAGGGCTGCAGTGGAAAATCCTGGCTGGGTAATAAAGGCTCCTTGTTCAGGGACAGCCAGGGATGGAGCAGACTGGAACTTCTCCCTGGAAGTGCCGAGTGCCCTCCAAAAAGATGGAGGGAAGGATGAGAACCAATAACAATTCAATAAACCTCTCCTGAGCAATGAGGATCTGCTCTTTGTCCCTGTGTCCAACAGGGGAGAACAGAGGGATGGAAATCCCAGCAAAAAGCTCCCATCCCATCAGCAGAGAGCCTGATTCCTGCAGGATTTGTGGAACAGCCCTGGGATGGGGACAAGGCAGGCAGAGGATGGTCACAGCAGGGCTGTAGCTACAGCTGCTGCACATTAGGCACATTGCAAATAAAACACTGCATTCAGGATCCAGTTTTTGCCCTGTTTTTGCTGCTTGTTTCTTGGAAGAAACACTCTGTCATCTCCACAGAGCTCTCCTGATAGCTATCTGTACTCTGGGAAACAGGGCTCCTCTGCCAAGGCTCCTGTAGCCAGAAATTATTAAGACAGAAAGACTGATTTTTTTTTCTTTCTCACTAAACAGCACACAAGATTGATTTTTATTCTTCTCCATGCCATGAAACTTATTTAAGGACGAGTAGCAGGGATTTATTTGGGATTTATTTCACTCTTAATTTGCGTGATCCTGATCCTTAGACCCTAAAATAGGGATTGGAGCAGAGCCACATTCATGCTGTGGGGCTGAAGACCATACAATCCACCCAGCATCTGAATTTCACTGCATTTACCCTGGTTTTAAACACTGTGCCTAAGCCAACAAGATTTTTCCCACTTCCAATGGAAGCATCTTCACTGGGAGAGGGAAGAGGATGGACCCCAACGAGCTGAGGGGCAGTGGTGGCTGATGTGAGCAGTCCCAGAGCTGCTGCTGGCTCCCACAAGATTAGATTAATTCAGTTTAATTCATTTGAGATTAGTTTCTGTCGTTGAGGGGTTTGTGATGGTGCAGCAAGAAATCACCTAATTTAAAGGAAAGAAGATGCAGCCATGGACAAAACCTCTGTGGCTGCAGGGGACAGCAAGGTGGGAGGGAACACTCCCAGGAGGAAATTTCCCTGGAATTATAGAATTCATTTCTAGTCTGTTCTATTTTCCAGCTGAAGGAGTGACAGCATTTTCTGTGCCTGCAGAGCTGGAGGAGAAACAGGGTTAATACACAGGAAAACAGGGTTAGAAGCAAAGGCTCACTAAGCTCTCTGCTATTCTTGTGTAATTATGGTGCCAAAGGCTTCCAAGATAAAGGATTTTAGTGGGAACTGTAAATGCCAGCTGTAAAATGGATGAGAAAAAGCCACACACCCACAAGAATAGCAAAGCTCCCTTGTCTCTGGATCCCAGCTCAACAGGGGCTCAGCCAAACCTTCTCAGGGGATGCAGCTCCTTCATCCTCCGAGCTGGATCCAGGATCTCCCTCTCTGCCTTGGGAAGGGCTTTGCCAGGGGTGACACCCTGGAACCCTCCCAGTGATGCCCCAAAATTTAAACCCAGCCCTTGCTGAGGCACTGCAGTGAATCCCCCACTGCTCTCCAAACTCCTTGGATGTTCTTTTCCCTTGAAACAAAAATCACTGCAGGCTCCTGCAGGACCCAGGGCTATCATCATAACAAACAGTCCTTAACTTACAGCACATCTTTCCTCCTCAAGCCTTCACCCCCTGCATCTCCCCCCAGCCCTGCTGGGATCTGTGGGATCTGTGTTTAACAGATGGGAAGGCTCCAAGCTGGTTTTACACGTGAAAAGCTCTTCCCCTCCAGCAATCTCAGTGCAGACAAGACAGGGAAAATATGTTCCAGCAGTGGGAATTGTGGCAGGGGGTGCTGGGGATGGGTGGCAGGGCTGGGAGAGGTGCAGGGACCTCATCCAGCCTGAATCCCTTCATCCTGGCTTGGGATGCACCACAGATCCCCACCCAAAACAGCAGCAGGACATGTGCTGTGGAGAAAATCAAATGTGTTCTGTAGTTGGGGGGTGAAAACACACACACTCCCTCCAAAAAAAAACCCAAGAAAAGGTAATTTAGGCTGCAAACTCATCCCTGTTATAGCCATGGTCCTAATGAGATGTTCCCAGATTAATAATACAAATGCACTCTAACAAGGAAAGCAATTGCAAAGCAATTTTGCAGGGAGCTGAACAAAGAGCAGGATAACAGCTCTGCTTAATAGGAGCTGTCTGCTGCCTTTAATTCCTTCTCCACTGCTCCCTCAGCGAGCAGAGGAGGAGCAGGCAGCACACCCTGGCTGCCAGGGCACTTCTGCACCCCAGCAAGGACGTGCCTTTGACAAAGCCAGGGGGCATTTATTGGATTTATTGAAGCTGTTAAGGGCAGAAAGGTCCCTGGGCTCTCCTGCACAGGGACAGTGGGGACAGTGGGGACGATGCCACAGCTCCTGGGCACTGCTGGCTTTCCTGGGGTCCCTCGTGAAGTTGAGCAAAACCTCCAGCTAGAGACACCAAAACTCACCCTGCTGCCCTCCCCAGCAGGAGCAGTGCACACAATTCCTTGTATTTTCACTTATTTCATCTAGAACTATTCCCAAGCAGCTCTAAGGATCCTCCCTACATCCCAGAGGCACCCTTGGTGTGTGTTTAACCCCATTATGTGCAGCTTCTAGAGAGTCTGATGTGATTAAATGCAAGGAATATGGAGAGGGAGAGAGAGAGAGATGTTATTCCAAAGCATCACATTGAAAGGATCTTACCTAATTCCTTTGGTTTGAGCAATACTGTGGAAGGAGAGCCTGGATACTGCAGAGATCACCTGGAAATGAGAGAAAAAGATGCTGCTGTGCTTACTGAGGACACAGGAAGGTTTGGTGGGAGCCCAAGGACCCCCAGGCTGGTGCTTGGAGCTGAAGCCCCACTGGAATGGATGTGCTCCAGTCCCCCCCCACCCAGTGTCACAGTGTCACCATCAGGGCTGGGAGGGCAAACCCTGCTTGAGGTTCCACCACTGAGCACAAAAGACATTTAACCCTCAGCTATAAAGGCATTATTGAACAGCTTCATCCAAGGAAACTCCATCCCCACACTTGTTCAATGAGCCCAGACCTGCCCTGACAGGTTTTATGCAGCACTTAGAAGCATTGAGGAAACCCTCTCGCTTTGTGTTTTATTACAAAAGGATTACAACTCCTTTCGTGTCTCTCCTCACACAAAATGATCTTATTGAGGCAAACTTGCCAAGACTGAGCAGCTTCTTGCAATTCAATAAAGATGCATCATCAGTTTGTCAGAGGTGAGTGCAGACCATCGCCCTTTTCTGGCAGCAAACAGCCAGGAATGAGTCAACACCAAAATATTCCCATCAGCACTGCAATCAGAAGCAATAAAACCACCAGGATTTTCAGAAGAACTCCCATTTTTGATGGAAGTTTTAATTGCTATGGGGAATTTTCAATGATGAGGAACAAAGAATGGGTTTGAGTCCCTTGTAGATTTAAACTGTGTTTTACTCTTGTTCACATTCACCATTTCAGAGCTGGAGTGATAAAGACAAGCCTGTTATTTTTGGACTGGTTTCCATTCTGCTGGGATGGGACGTGGATAAAGGGCTACTTGAGTGGGCTCCAGGTGTACAAACCCAACCCTGGGGGCTGCTGTTGCTGCCTGCAGCTGCCCTGAATCCAACCCAGCCACAGGGACCCCTCAGGTTCCTTTATTTAAGAATTTTACTTTGGGATGCTCCTCTGAGCCACCTCCACATCACCCACCCAGAGACCACATCCCTGGATTTTCTGCTGGGATGAACTCAGAGCCTCTCTGCCTCCCACATTTTTATTCCAGGACATCCATGGGAGCCTCATCTCAGACCATCCTTTTCCTCCACTCTTTTGTAACCTTCACCCCTCCCAATTTTCATTTGCCATGAGCTCCAGCCTGGCTGTCAGCTGCTGGTGCCCCACACGTGGAGCCAAAGCCAGGGCAGCAAGCAAAAAACTGCCACAGTTTGGTGTTTAAGTGGGTGATTTCCACGTGGAGAACAGGGAACAGAACATTCTTGAAAGGCTCCAGGGCTCATCAAGGCACAAAACACCACGAGTGTGGTGGAACATCAATCCCAGACAGGGCAGAGACTGGAGACTCCACTGGCACCCCCAGCCCTGCTCCAGGGGGCTTAAAATAGTGCCAGGGAAGTCCTAGACTGACTGAATGAGTCTCTTCTGTGCTCTATTTTTAGCCTTCTGAAGTAAAAAATCCAGTTTATGAATCAGACAGTTCCACCGCGGGGTTTGACTTCCAGGGAAATTTAAGAGAAAAGCTCCCTGTTCTCCTCACCAACAAATTTCCCTTTGTTCTTTGCTGAACAGCCCCAAGCTCTGCACATCCTGGCACATCAAAACTTGGGCACTGGTTCCAGGGAGGAGCCAGCCCAGCCCAGATCAGCAAAGATCCCAAATCCACATTCAGGTTAAAAAGTGAGGATTTAGCAGAGCCCAGTGAGGATCCCAAATCCATACTCAGGTAAAAAAGTGAGGAGCCAGAACAGCCCAGCCCAGGGAGGATCCCAAATCCACACTCAGGTTAAAAAGTGAGGATTTAGCCCAGCCCAGGGAGGATCCCAAATCCACACTCAGGTTAAAAAGTGAGGATTTAGCCCAGCCCAGGGAGGATCTCAAATCCATACTCAGGTAAAAAAGTGAGGATTTAGCACAGCTCAGTGAGGATCCCAAACCCACACTCAGGTTAAAAAGTGAGGATTTAGCACAGCCCAGTGAGGATCTCAAATCCATACTCAGGTAAAAAATTGATGATCCAGCACAGCCCAGACCAGCAAAGATCCCAAATCCACACTCAGGTGAGAAAGTGAGGAACCAGCACAGCCCAGATCAGTAAGGATCCTAAATCCACGCTCAGGGGATAAAGTAAGGATCCAGCACAGCCCAGCAAAGATCCGAAATCCACACCCAGGTAAAAAAATTGATGATCCAGCACAGCCCAGATCAGCAAAGATCCCAAATCCACACTCAGGTAACAAAGAGAGGAGCCAGCCCAGCCCAAGGAGAATCCCAAATCCACACTCAGGTGGTAAAGCCAAGCCACCCAGTGTGAGGGATCAGGCACAAAAAATCTCTTTAAAGCATCTCCAGAAGGCTGAACAGTGACTGTCCCAATATCTGGGAATATTTTCCCAAACAACAACTTCTGCTAAGAGCAAGACAAAACAAGTGCAAGGCCAGCTCCTCACAGGCCCCAGCCCCAGCCAGGGAAGTGCTTAAGCATGCATTTAAGGAGAAGTAATCCTCTCAATTTCAACATGATTAAACAACATTCTTAAGGGTAAGTCAGCCCTTAAGTGTTTGCTAAACTGTGTCTCATTTTCCCCTGTAAATCAGCTTCTTATTTGCAGGCAAACCCAGGCCTGACCTGTGGCTCTGGTGTTTGCTCAGGATCTGTTCCACCACCAGAGTCCCTGATCCCAGCTGAGGCTTTTCCCTGCTTTGGAATACCAGGAGAGACCAAAATGACAAAACCAGATATTCCAACCTGCCCCTGAACATTTTAGGGATGAGGCAGCCACAGCTTCTCTGGGCACCCTGTGCCAGGGCCTCCCCACCCTCCCAGACAAAAATTCCTCCCCAAAATCCATTTAACCCAAATCTCTGTCAGTTTAAAGCCATTTCTCCTTGTCCTGCCACTCCATCCCTTGCCAAAAGTCACCCTCTAAATCATCTGAAAATGTTGTTTGGAAAACTCTTCTCTTATCTGTGCATTTTTCTTCCAGGAGATGTAGGGCTGTGGGTTTTAACAACGGGGGCTTATGCAGATTATTGCTATTATTATTACTTCTTCACCCATTTCTCATTGCAATTTCTTCCCTGGAAACTGCATTCAGCACACAAAATTACCATAAAAGCTATATATAACATCCCACTGACAATAAGATGGCAGGAATATAAATAGGAATATAAAGATACCAAATGCAGGTGATGCACAGACACTTCACTTGAAAAGGGTTTGTGGGGAAATTTCTGGTGGTTTTGCCATGACAAGTGAGGGATGCCCTTCACATTCCTGAAATTCCAGTGTGTGAATACAATAATTCTTGTATTTATGGGCATGAGTTAAATCCACCCACCCAGCTGATCATTTACTGGCCAGAGAGATCATTACTGCAAAACAACAGCACCACAAAGTGAGGCACGAGGGCCCTGCGTGGGATTTCAAGTTTAAAAAGGCACTTCATGGGAAAAAGGAAGAAAATTAAAATAAAATAAAATAAAATAAAATAAAATAAAATAAAATAAAATAAAATAAAATAAAATAATCAAGGCTCAAAGTGGGTTCCTCACACTCACTGGTCACTTTGAAAAAAAAAACAAAGTGAGTAAAGAAATGGGATTTTTGAAAAGAATAAGCCACATCACTTCAATAAAAAATTCACCACTTTTCTTCCTTACTCCCAACACTTTCTTTTAGGAATTATGGATTTTTAAAATAAACCAAAGCCTGATAGAAAATAAATTATTGTGTTCACTGCTCTTCTACTTCCTACAGCATTGTTTATGGCTGATGGTATCTCTGAGCATGTAGAAAACTCTAAAATAAACTTTTATTTATTTGAAAAAACAAACTGACCCAGCTGGGCTGGAGAACACTTTGCACAGGAGGAACTTTCCAGCTCTGGGCACTGCAGGAGTGACCCTGGGAGTGGGAATGAGCTGAGGGCTCACAGCCAGCACTGAGCATTTCCAGAACAAACAGATTTGCTTCTAAGCAAATCAGGAGCTCTGCCCAACACTGATAACTCTGGGCAGAGACCTCTCTGTGCCACCTCTGCCCAGGGAGAGGGAGTTTCACAGCCTGGAATTACAGGGAGTCATTTTCTGCTTTGTCCCTAAACTCATAAAGGACAAAACAAATCCTCGGGCCAAGCATCCCCAGCCTCAGGCAGAAACTTGACCCAAAAATCAGGGACAAACTGATGGTATCTCTGAGCAACCAGAAAAAAAAACCAACTCTCAAATAAACTCTTTCAGGTTTGAAAAAACAAACCAGCTGGGCTGGGGAACACTGGGAGGAAGGCAGAGATCCCATTTCTGAGCTGGATAATGGCATCCCACAATCAAAACACTGATGGGAGCAGTCCCAGGGACAGGAATGCTCAAGGAAAAGCAATCCTCAGAGCAAGGAGGATTTGATCCAGCTGCCTCCTGCCCGAGGGGCTGCAGAATCCTGCATTTTCTCCCACTGCTCAGCTCCTGTTTGCTCTTCTCCCTGCACACCTGGGCACTTCCCAGCCCCTTCCAGGCACCTGCACACCCCCCTGGGCTGGGCACCACCTGGTATTTGCAAACCAAAGTCTCAGCAGCAGCTTCCAGGCTCCCATGTCTCTGTTTGCAAATCCCTGGAAAACCAGAACAGCCCAGAGTGGGAGGGGAGCACAAACCACAACCTGCCTGCTCTGGGTCAGTCATTTGTGCTCCTGCCTGGGACATAAACCTGCAAGGACCCCAAGCCAGCCCTTTTCCCTGGACACAGAGCAGCCAGGACTGCTGCTGCTGCTTCAGCATCCCAGGAATTTACTGAGCAATTCCTTAAATCACCATCTCCTGGTACCAGCTGAGAGGAGCCCTGTTTGGGCAGGAGGAAATCAGCCGTGGTGTGATGTTTTCCTGGGATCCAACCAGGTGGATTTTCCTACACCCATCCTCCCCAGCTGCCTGCTGGGGGTGAAGTGTTCAATAATAACTGGTTTGGACAACTGGTTTGAGCCTTTCCAGTTCCTGCCTGGATGATTTCCTTCCCCTGCCCAGGGATGCCAAGGCTTCTCCTCCCATTCCCACTCACACCAGGCGTGGTGTTTGCTGGCATCCAGCTTCTGCAGAGCTGCCAGCTGAGCAGATTTGGGCTGATACACATTTTATAAAGATTTCAAATCAAAGCCAGGGAGGTTTTCCAGTGATGGTGGTCCAGCTTCTGTCCCTGTGTTTCACTGCAAGGGCCATGCAAGTCTGGGCATGGTGAAACCTCCTCCCTCCTCCAACAAATACCAGGAATCCTTCACTTGCATTTGCTTTATTGCTGGTCCCAGAGCTCTGGCAGCCCCACAGGGTGGTGAAGCCCATTTGCTGTAAGGTCCTGCTTTAAGCCACACCGTGAGTTTGAATGGGCTTTTTAAAACAATGTCATTAAACTGTCACTATTTTGCATTAAACTCATTGTTTGGTCACTTTACGTGCTGGGGACGCAAATGTTCAATCACTGGGCAAAGCCACTGCTGATTTCCAGTGGGAACAGGACTCTTGTAGGATTTTAACAGGTTTATTTTGGGCTCTTTGGGGCTGGCACCATGTCTGAAATCATGAAGCCTTTCAAGAGTGAGCAGTCACTGCAAACACACACTGCTCCCTTACAAGGAGGACAAAAGAACAATTCGGGTGGATTTATGGCTGCTGCTAGAAAACCTCTGCACTCTGTCACACCACCATAAGTTACCCAGATGCACACACCTCATCTCCCATATTTAAGACACCAATTTGTCTTTTCCCATCACAGAAGAGCTGAGGGAGGAAGGGAACACTGCCACACATCTTTGGGGTTCCCTAAACCCTGATGTCTGTCACAGCAACACCCCTGGCCAGGGGCAGGGCAGGGCAGGGCAGGTCCCTCACTCCCCCAGGACACAGAGAAAATCCAAAGGCAAGAAAAGAAGAGGCAAAACAGCCCAACACTGAGAGCCACAAACCAGCCCAGCTCCCTGTGCCTCCCACAGCTCCCAAACACAGGAATTAACGCCCTGGAACTCCAGTGCCTGCTTTATGCTGCCGAGCTCCTCTAATACAACAGCAATAAAGAGTTATTCTGCTCCTTAATGGGCTCTCTCCTCTGCCACGGCTGCTGAGCACTGCCTCTTTGAGTACTTTTATTATCTCTATGTGATAGCAGCGACTGCAGCAGGAGCTGCCTTTGATGGGACTTTAAAAGCCTCAGGGGGGGAAACCCAAGCAGTTTCTCAACACCAAAGCCAAGAGAGATGAGCTGGGAAAGAGCCTCCAGCTGGACAGGGCACACAGATTGATTTGATGGCCCTGGAATCAGCCCTTGGGGGAGCTCAGCAGCACCCATGGGTGCTGGAAGGGTTCAGGGCACTGGGTGAGTGCTTGAACCATGAATTCAGGGTTCCTGCAGGTGACAGGGATGAGAGGGACTCACTCAGCAAAGCCATGAGTCTGGGGCAAGCTCAGCAGGCTGGCACAGGCACCCTGAGCTCAGGGGATGTGCAAGGGCACGGCCTGGAAAAGACTCTGGGTGCCATAAAACAACAATTGTCCTGTAAATGTGGGAATTCTCGATGGGCTGAGCCTGCTGTGAGCCCAACCCAGCTGCCTGTGAGCCTCCACGTGCTCTCCTCTTGCCCAGGACAGGCATCTCCTGCTCTGGGGCAAGGACAAGCCCATCCCACAGGAGGTTTTGGAGAGATGCTGCCTCTGCAGGCATCATACAGAGAGGAGAATTAAACAGGAGAGACAGGGAAATTGCATCTTTATGCACCCAGGATGGGACTGAGCAAGGGAGAGCTGGTGCTGTGGCAAAGTTCCTGGGTGAGAATGGGTGGCACCACGTGGAGGTGACAAGAGGGTCCCCAGGATCTGCTCCTGAACAGGAAAAAAAACCCCAAGAACTCAGCTAGAGGTGCAGGGGTGAGTGACCATGTCCTCCTCCTCCTCCTCCCCCCTTCCCACATCTCCACTTCCCCTGGCTCAGCTTGGTCCCATCAATTTGCCCAGAACTTGCCAATGGCAGAAAGGCAAGAAAGGAAGGAAAATCAAAAGCCTTGCTGTCCAAAACCCATTTCTGGGACAAGCTTTGGCAGCACCTCTGAAGGCTGATTTGGGAATGAGTCACTGGGCTGTGCCACCAAACTGGGGTTTAAGGTGACCCCAGCCCATCTCACATTTCTGCATGACACAGAACAGCATTAATTCAATATTTAACAAAACTAATTCAATATTAAACGAAACTACTCCAGCACTGGTGGGCAGCAACACATGGAACTGAAACCAGGGATCAGAGGGGTGTGGGATTGATCCTCCAGGAAAGAAAGGAGAAAGCAGCTTGGTCTTGTCAGAGATTCCTACAGGACAGAGCCCAGGAGATCCAGCCCAGACTGATTCCAACAGAGGAATTCTCCTGTCCAGAAGAATTCCTGCACAGAACACCAGGTTTGTGAAGGTGGAGGAGAAGGATGCAATGTTCAGCACATGTTGATCTTGAGGGTTTAAATTCTACTTTGCACATTCCCCTGTGACTCCCAAAGCCTTTTGGAGAGCTGTTCTTGTATTTCTGTCCCTCTGGAAACACTTCTCTGTGTCACTCCAAGGTGCCACCAGTGCCCAGGAGTGCTGTGTCACCTCCCCAGCTTTGCCCAGCACACTGATCCCTGACTTTTCACACAATCCCAGAGCACCCCAGCACAGGCTGGGATTTGCTGACCTCTGAAGCACAAATTAGACGAATTTTGCCTTTGCTCAGAGCAATAATGAAATATATTTGGGCAGAGGGAGCCAGCAGGGAGAAGAAAACTAATAAGAGCTTCACTTTTATTGCAGCTGGGATTTCAGCACCCTCCCAGAGGATTCCCAGAGACAAGGAGGATTCCCAGCAAGGCCTGAGCACTGCAAGTCTGAGCTGAGGGCTGGCTGCTTCCCTCCAGATTAAAGATATTACAAAATTCCTCTTAAGAAAAAAAAAACAAATCCAGTGAGTAACTGGAGAAGGCTTTGTGATGGGTACAAAAGGAGTGTGTCCTTCAGGAAAGGAGGGTAATGAGGCAGGGGAACTGGGCTTTTTCCTGCAAATTAAAGGGGGGAAAAACCACAAATAAAGTGGCTCCAACAGGAGCTTGGCTCAGGTGAGCACAATGCCAGCTCCATCAGCACCAGAGCTCCTCACCCAACCCAGCCCCTCTGCTCTGTCCAGCCCCTTCCCTCTGCCCCTAATTAGCTGTTTGCTAATGAGGCTGGCGGGGTGCCAGCAGCAGAGGAGGGTCTGGAGCGTGGGAAGGTGTGGAGCACACGGCAGGACGTGGGTGCTGAAAGCCACCAAGCTGTGCTGGGCATTTGGCCCAGAAAGAGGGGCAGGAAAGGAGGGAAAAAGGCAAAAAAAAAAAACAACCCCTAAAGCCACTAATTAGCTGCAGATAGGCTGTCTGCAAAGCCCTGAGCTGCCACAAATCCACCTGGTGCCCAGGTGTGGAACACCAGCAGGATGATTCCAGCTGCTCAGAGCAGAATTCTTCGTGCCTCTGTGCTTCCAGTGGTCCAAACCCTGGCCATGGTGCTCTGGATGGATCTCTGCAGGGTTTGGAGAGCCAAGGAAAGGCTCAGAGCTCACCCATGCTAAGCAGGGTGGTTGTGATTATCATATCTGTGCTTTCCATGGACGTAAACACCAGGAGTATTCAGGGGAAAGGGTCCTGCAGACAAATCCTGACCCTACAGCACTGATGTAAAAGGATGGGATGGCCAGACAACCCCAAAAATGGCTCCAATATTTGTCTTATGCCATAGGTAACACCAGGACAGGCTAAACTTTGTCCAGAAATCAGCTGCTCCTGCTAAACATTTGAATTCAGACAGATTTAATTAAGTTTACCCCCTAAATTGTGGGTCAGCTGCTCCACAACCTCATCCCCTCCTTGTGCTAAAGGGCTCCAGGTCCTTCTCTGACCCCAGCCCATAACTCAGGATGCCCAAAATCAGGCACTTATGCAAAATCCTCATCTTGTGACTTAAAAAGAGCCACCCTAAAAAACTTTTACAAGGAAAAGCCTCTGTTCCTTAGGGATTATTTGCACCCTAATAAAAAACTGCTCAGGCAGAGCATGGAAAAGGAGCAGCTGACATTAATTCCTGGTGGGAGAAGGTGAGGCAGGAGAGTGGCTCTGCTCACAGCTCTCACCTGGGCTGCCCTGGAATTCTGCACTGCACTGGCACAGGACACCCAGAAAAGCTGGAATTGTTGAAGGAGCCTTGGGGCAACCTGGACTAGTGAAAGGTGTCCCTGGTCATGGGGCAAGATGGGTTTTAATGTCCCTCCCAAACCATTCTGTGGTTTTATCACTCTAAATTAAACAGCTCCCATCCCAGCCCTTTCATCAGCTCCACCTTGAGCTATTCCAAGTGACTTCCAGCCAAGGGCTCCTTGCACAAGGAGAGGCTCTCCTGCACAAACACCCCCTCCTCCCCCAGTATTGATTGGATTTGTCGAAACAGATGGAAAAAACAGCTAGTCAGATGCAAAACATGGATATCCAAACCTGCTTCCAAGAAAATGGCTTCAATCTGTATTAAGTTTAATCCCTTTTGATCAAGGCCTGAGATGTAAGCAGAAAATATTACAGATTTTCACATACCTTTGGGTTCCCATTTCCCTTTGGTTCCAAAAGGGAGCTGGGAGGTCACAACAAAATATATGCAGCACAAAAAAAAAAAAAGAAAAAGAGGATTGGGAGCATTTTGCATGTGCAGGAGAAATTGGAAGCATCCATATGAAACCAATCCACTTGCACAAAGAGTAATTTACCTATTGGGGAGAGAGAGAGAGAGCTTAAAATTCTCCTTGCCTGATTTCCTTCATCATTATTCCAGGTGCTGAAGGCAAAAAAAAAAAAAAAAGTGTATAGAAACATCGCAAAGGAAAATGTTTAAAAGTTTTTTTTTTTTTGTTGGTTTTTTTTTTTTTTTTT
>JAOTQP010000770.1:7961002-7978986 GCA_026413545.1 Cichladusa arquata
TATAAACATCGCAAAGGAAAATGTTTAAAATTTTTTTTTTTTTTGTTGGTTTTTTTTTTTTTTTTTGCATTTTGCACAGTCTCCAGTTCCTGGCAGGGTCACAGGTCTCTCCAGAGAAGTTTAAATCCTTTCCAGTCCCAGAGCACTGGTGGGAGATGCTCAGGAGCAGCTGCAGAGCACATCTGCAGAAGGACAGACCAAGGATGGGTTTGTCCCTCCCTGCCACACCCAGGGGTTTGGTTTTGGAGTCACCATCCCACTGAATGGAAATAACCCACTTCAATATCCCAGCACCTGCAGTTTAACCTTCAGAGGCTGCTGTGGTCCAAGCCCTGAAGGCAGAGGAAGCTTTTCCATTGATTCCTCAGGCTTTGAGCCCTGGATTCAGCTCTACCTGCAAAGCATCAGCTCTGCCCCAGGGAGCCTCAGGGAAGCCAAGTCCCTCCTAAAGCCCTCCTGCAGCAGCAGCTTAACCATCACAAGCTCTTTGAGACCAGCTGTGTTTTACAAATCAGGAGGAAAACTCGTTTAAGCTCAAAGAAATTCCTGTAATTCCAACGTACACAAAAGAGGCAGGAAGCAAACAGGAGTTTTTCAAGTGCACTGTAAAAGGCAGCTTTTAGAATTTGCCTGGGATTTGCTGCTTTGATTTGCTCAGAACCTGGAACTGCTGTGTTTGCAGGGATGGGAGACCTTTGCCACTGAAGTTTCTTTTCCCTGCAGCTACACGGAGTCAGGGCTTGTAGCAGGAATCCCACTTGGCTCCACAGATGGGGCTGCTCCAAGCTTCCTGCACGAGCACAGACCCACCTGGATGAAGCATCTTCACTTCCACAGCTTTAAAAGAGTAAAAAATAAACAAAAACAGTTTTTGTTTGCTTTTTAAAAAAAAAAAAAAAAAAAAAAAAACAGGGAAAAAAGGCCCAGATGAGAAGGAAGGTGCTAAAGAACTCGATGTGCCCATGAGCTCTGGGAACACAAAACCAGGACAGGGCTGAGCTCTGCTCTGCCTGCACTCCCCTTCCCAAGCAGCTCAGAACACAGAGTGACACTGAGCAGAAACACTCAGGAGGAAGAACAGTAGGAGGAGAAGCACAGGAAAGCAGGATGAGGTTCATTTCCTCAGCCCTAATCCTCTCCCAAACTCCAGGGAGGAGAAGCACCTTGTAAACCCGTGGGGTTTATTATCATTACAAACAAAATTCCCCCAAAGCCAGCCAGGTGTGAGCTGCCTCCTTGCCCCAGATCAGCACTGACTGCCAAATATCCATTCTTAGGCACTGGGGACACTTGGCCACACGAGCAGAGCCCATCACATCACCAGGGCTGCTCCAGGACCCCCAAAAATGCTCTTCAGAGACTGAGCTCCAGCTTCACCCTGCACTGTTTGCAAGTACAAGGTCCTGGTTTCATCAGTAAAAACCTTTGATAAGATCACCTCAAGCATCCTACATCCTTCAGGTGTGGGGCACAAGGAAGCAAATTTCTCCTTTCTAAACCCAGGAAACTTTAATTCAGGTTATGAATTAAGCTCTCAGTCCTTCCTCCTGAGCTGGAAGAGGCTCCCAGATCCCACAAAGCCACGTTCAGACAGGGAATCAATCAGGGAATCATTTCCCCATCTCCTGCACCACTCTGTGAATGTCTGCAAGCATCCAGCAAGTCTGGAAAATAGCTGACATGAACTCCAGCCCTCCAATATTGCCAATTTAGCTGCTATTATTGTCCCTTCCAGAGTTCCTCTAAGGAAAGAGGGAGTGATGCAGGCTGCCACTCATGGAGACAGGCAGGAGAATATTCCCACTGCTCCCTCCTCCTGTCCAGAGATTCCACATCAGAAACAAATGTCCAATTTACCCAGGTTATTGAGAGCCATCACAGGAATTCACTGCTCTTGACACAGAAAAAAAAAAAAAAAAAAAAAACATCCAAAGGTATAGAATGCTCTGCTTGAACCTTTAGCTGTAGTAAGGAGAAATTCCTCATATATTTTCACCAGATTGTTTCTATCCACTCATCTTGCCTGCCTTGAGCACCTAAACCAGAGGGATGTGCCAAGATTGTGCTGTTCCTCCCATCAGTGTCACCCACCTGGACACCTCAGTCACTTCCTGTCAGCCTCAAAAGTGTCACCTCTGGGTTTCCTGGAAAACAACTGTGTTAAATTCCCTATTCCTAGAAAAACAGGCAGGAGCTAAACCAGGATGTTCAGAAGACTGAGGGTAGGGAGGAGCAGTTCAGAGCAGGGAGGAGAAATTCCCAGCTCCTGACCCAAGGTCAGATCACCTTTTTCTGTGAGTTTGCATTATTTTTGGGGAAAAAAAAAATTAAAATCCTTTTTCTGTAAGAAGAGCCACAGTCAGTGTTGAATATCAGAGCTCCTGATTTGTGTGTTTTCTTCTTCCCCACTGCACAATTCCTGCCCAGTTTTCCAAGAACTGTTTCAAAAGGAAGAGAACTTGGGAAAGCACAGCTCTGCCATGAGCTTTTCTCTTTGCAATTATTCCATGTTTGCCACAAGTGAAGCCTCTCAAGACTGAGCAGTGCAGCAGCAGAGCCAAGACATCCATGGGCAGCAGGGATGCTGCTCCTCCTCTTCCCTGCCCTCCCTGAAGGAGATAAAAGGATTGGGTTTTATTTTATTACAGATTCTGCTTTGCTGGTGAAATACCTTCCAGAAATAAATGTTATTTCAGAAATAAAAAAAAGAGTTTTCCATCAATCATATCCCAAGAAACAACCCTCTCTTCCTTTCTGATTCAGTTCTCAAAATAGCAAGCCCTGAATTTCCCAAATCCATGATTAACTGGAAGCATCAAGAGGTTTCCAGACAAAACTCTGCTGTCTGGAGCAGTCTCCTGCCCCTGGGCAGGTAAATTCCTGGTCTGGGTTTTCCAAAGAGAATGGCACATGGGACAGAGACCTCTGACACTGCCACATTTATTCCATTCATTAATCCAGTGACATCAGTTAATGCATTTCCACCTGCAGGAAGGCAGGAGCCTGGGGCAGAGGGAGCAGCAACCCACAAAGCATTTTCCAGAGATGCTCAGAAACCACCTCCCTTCCTCTCATCCTGTGACAGAGGATAAATATACTCACAGAGTGCTTTGATTTGACTGAGGATGTTAAATTTAGTCACTGCTCTGCCTCTGCAGACAGCACATTTACTGCTCTGGGGGTGGCTGAAATGTGCACTGCTCCCAGCACACTGCAAAGGGGCCCAGAAAAGAACTGCACTGAAAAAACCTCCAAAATATTGGCTCCCCTCAAAGCTCACAAATGACAGGGTGGAAGGGGAAGCTGGATGGATTTCCATGGTCACTGCTGCACAGAGGGTGAGACAAGATGATCTAAGGGTCCCTTCAGGCCTAACAAATCCATACAGCTGTAGGAAAAAAAAAAAAGGAAAAAATAGCATAGATTAGATCTTGTCTATCTCCAAGAAAAAAAAAAAAAAAAGGAGTCAGGCATGATGTTTTCAGTCAGTGATTTAAGGAATGTAAATAGCTTTGTCAAGGATGCTCAGGCAGATTCCCCAGCTGCAGTGTGAGCTCAGCCCTGCTCAGGACCTGCAGCAGCCAGGATGGGTGAGAGCAGCAGGAAAAGCAAAGTGGCAGCTGGAGAGCCCCATCCTCACCGGGGAGGGGAGGGAACAGCACAGGGGGTGTTTGCATCCCAAGGGAACTGGCACATCCCTGCAGCCCCCAGCTCGGTGTGCAGCCTCACAGCAGCTCCTCAGCGGCTCCCAAAGTGTCACCAGCTGTTTATCAGCTGCTAAAAACGCTTTAAAAATTAATGGGAACAGATTGAGCAAGCGTGGAACACGCAGCGAGCAGAGGCTTTGAGGGATTTCGACACGCGACGCTCAAATTGAGTGGGCTGGGAAGAGCCAGCCTTGGTACAGGAGAGAAAATGCCAAAATACAAAAAATACAAAAATACAAAAAAATACACCCCACACAGAGAAAGGGAAATGTGGCTTGAACCACCACGTGCTCCTTCTCCCAGCCCTTTAGTCTGAATTTAGAGAGAAAGAGCAGCTGGGCCGTGCACTGTGGTCAGCCTGGGGTTGTAGGAGGAGGGGAAAAATGGGATTTATCCATGTGTCCTTACACATGGACGGCCCCCTGATGGTTCCAAGGGCCCAGGTTTGAACACAAAATGTTGATAAAGGTCATCAAGATGGATGAGAGTCCTTGACACCACCCTGTGCAGGAGGGAATGGGGGTCCCAGCAGCCACAGAGGGAAAAACAGTAAAAAAAGGAACAGGAATTGCTGGTGCCAGCAGGGCAGAGTCATCAATAAATGTCAACACCCAAAACTGCATCTCAAGGGCCGCCCATGCAAATGTGAGGATGGGATCAGAGAAATAACTGCTGTCAGCTCAGGTATGAGCAGGGCAGCCCCAGGGGTCAGGGAAAACTCCTCCCTGGAGCCCCTGTCCAGAACAAAGAGGTTTTGTGATCCAACAGGTAAAACTGGTTTAATGGAGCTCCTGGAAATGCCTGACAAGTATTTACTTGTGGGAAGGGAACAGGAAAATGGGATTTGTTCTTAGCTGGCTCTCTTGGCATTTTCTAACTGCCAGGAAGAGAACACTAAAATCTTACTGACTTCATGGCCAGCACAGGGCATTTTACAAAGCACAAAATCCCAAAAAATCTCAGGTCAAGGTGAGCCCTTGCTCAGGTGCTTCATGTAGGGCATGAAAATCCACACTGCAAATAACCACATGTGCTTAATGGCAGCAATGTCTGGAATTCCCAGGGGATAAGCTCAGCCTGGTGTAAAACTCAAAACTGAGGAGTGGGACAGAGAAAAGAGAAAGGGCTTTCTGTTCTGATCAATACTGAGGAGCATTCTAGTTTTGTCCACTGAAAAATGGCAATGACTATTTCCTGCATGTCCACAAACAAACAACATATTTTCCAATTTTGGATTTTAAAAAAGCCAAAAAAAAAAGTCCCTGAAAATTGAGTTTTAATGACTTTCTCCCCATCTGCTGTTTTTTGTTCAAAACATCTTTTTTTTTTTTTCATGCCATATTTTGGCCAGATGTAGACGATGTGCTTGGACCGCAGAAAAGAGCAATTGATAGCATTACCAAGAGATAACCAGCTCAGCCCAAGCCTTGCAAAAAGAAAAACCTTTTATTTCACACCAGGCCCTCAGCTCCTCACCGGCATCATCTCATCAGCCCAACCCGTCCGCGGGGATGGATCTGAAAGGTTTGAATAATTCCCCATCAGAATCAACTCTCTGCTCGGATGAGACTTCCACCAAAGCATCAAGACAGGCTGTGAAAGAGGGGAAATATATTCTTGTCAAAATGACATCCCCCTGAGGAGCACAATCCCCACGAAAGCGCTCGCTGTGTCGCGTTTCAGATCCCGCGCTGGAATAATTCTGTTTGACTTCTTCAACAATTTAACATCCACACGCTCGGCTTTGCAGCTGGAGAAATAAAAATCACGTGTTTGAGGGGCTAAAAGGGAGGGGAAAAAAGAAGAAAGAGATGGTTTGACGATGGATGGATATTTATGAGGAAATTATATCTGTGAAGAGAGCGTTCAGCTGAGCAAACTCCCTCCCCCGCTCCTTGCTGGATGGAAATGGGATTTGGAGGGGTGGGACTGGTCAGTGAGGAGCTGGAGTCGGGGAATTGGGTGCAAACACCCAAAAGCAAAGCACCAAACTGGGTGCAAACACACCAAAGCTGCTCCAGCTCGGAATTCCGTGTTCCCACCACTCATCCAACCCCACTTCCAGCCACAACCCCAAGCAAAAACCCCCCAGGTGTGATGTGTGCTGAGCTATAAAGTGAACAGGAATCTGGGCTCTCCTTGGGGTGCTCACAGGCACCCTGAAAGTCACACCAGAGCCAAGTTTCCTCTCCCAGCAGCAGCATCCTGGTGGTGCCTCCGGACACGGGAAAACAAATGGGGATGAAAAAAGCCCTTCTAAAATGTCCAGTCAGCACAGCACCAGTGAATTTGCCACCCCAGAACTTGCTAGGACTCCCTCCCATGTTTTGCTCCTTTCCCTCTGTATACTCAGTGCATGGAGCCTTTTCCTGCCCAGGCTGCCCAGTCCTGTGCCCCCAGATCCCACTGGGATCCAGCAGCAGCCCAGGATATGAGAGGGGGGAGCTGAGGGGTCAAGAGAGAGCAAGACAGAACTGTCATCAGTGCAGCAGGCAGGGAAAACCCAAGGGAATGTCCCTGCTGGTTATCACAGCAGCAATACCAAGGCAGCCCTCTGCTAACAAAGGTCCCACTTCTGTGGGATGTATTTTCCATAAAGTGCTTCATTCTGCTGCAGACGTGGACTATCATCCCAGTGATCCCAGTGCTGCTCCCAGTGCTGTTCCCAGTGATCCCAGTGCTGTTCCCAGTGCTGTTCCCAGCTCTGAGCAGGACTCAGCCCTGTGGAAATGCCCATCTCTCCCCTCTGGCTGCTGGCCCTACCAGCACATCTGTGCTGTGCCTTTGTTTGCCTGGGGCCACATCTGTCCCTGGAGCTGCTCCTGCACTGCACGGTGCCATCAGGAAAAACTTCAAATAAAGACAATTGCAAATAAAGAAGTAACACAGTGCAACCTGTTAAGTGAACAGCTGGGATGCTCCACGCCTCTTGTCACTGGGATTTTAACTTCAGAGCATTTCCCCAGCCCAACACAGATGAGTCACTGGTGAATCTGCATTTGGGATGTAAAATATGGAGATCTCCCCTTCCCAAACCCCCTCTAAAGCTGCGTGACACTCAGACAACAGAGTGGAAAAGATAAGCTTTGATAGGGAAAAACTATGCAGAAAAAGGGCCAGAACTGTATTAAACTATATTAAAAAGCCAGCACGGAAAGCAGTTCAAACAGCTCCCTGTAAAGCAGCTCAGCTCTCTGGGGCTCTGTTTAACAGACATCCTTTTATTAGAAAAAGTCGCTGAAGATGGCTGTTTAGCACTTCCAATAAAGGATAGGTGGATGGGGATGGAGGTTGGTTTTTTTTCATTATGATTACAGAAAGGTCTGGGGCTGAAAGAAAGGGAAAACCCTCCAGATTCAGGATTTTGTTTCTGCCCCGTTCATTAACACACCAAGACCTGAACTACTCACAGGCTGGGGGGGTTCTCTGACTTGGAGGGTCCACCAGACATCCAGGAAGGTGAGAAATGGATGATGGAAATGAAGAAGGAGATGCCAAAAAAAAAAATATATATATAGAAAGAGTGATGAAAAGAGAGGCTCTGCAGCCAGCCCAGCATCTCCCCTGCCCCACACACCCCTCTGACACAGCTGGACACAGCTGGCTGGCACATGGGGTGAAGAACACGACATCTTTCATCCCAAAAACCCTCCAACTGGAATGCAAGAGCTTGGCAGAAGCCTCCAGCTACACCATTTTGCAGAAAAAAAAAAAAAATCTATTTTATGAGCTCCACAGCCAGTCAAGGGCAAGAATTGCAGCAAGCAAGGAAGGAACATCTTCTCTGGGAGAGGCAGGCAGGGCAGGGGGGGTTCCTGCACTCTCAGCAAGTCAGAGCTGATGCTCCTCAGCACCCAAGAGCTGCCAGTAAAAATCCTTCCCTGCTCCTGCCTGCTAAACCTTGGGTCTGCTCCAATTTCCTCACTGTGGCGTGTTATTAATGCTCATTATCATAAAAATCTTGGAGTGCAAGTAGAATTGGGTTTGTTTTCCACCCAGGCTTGTGCTTCCCACGTGTCAAATCCCAGCACAGCAAAGAGAGGAAAGCAGTGAGAAAAATATCTAAAGGATTAGGGAATAATCTTGGAAAGACCATGGGATGTCCAGGCCCTGAGTGAGGCAACACCAACCTCCCACCCCAGTTTTTCATTAGAACATTAAAAAATGATGCAAAATTGCTTTTGATATCAGAGAGAGATGAGCAGGAAGGCCATCTGGCTTTAACCAGCTGATGTTTTCTCCACACACCCCTGTCTCCAGGGCAGACCTCAGATTTCTTGCATTATCTAAGCTCAAACAAGGCAAAAACAGGCTGGAGATTTTCATATCAATCCCACTGCCTGGTTTTCATGCTTTGAATATGAAGAGAATGGGAGCTCAGACAGGAAAAAACAGCACTGTTAAAAATAACATTAAAAATGCTCCTGTTTGGGCCCTCAGGCCCGCAGAGAAAGATGTTTCATTATCCAAGTCTAAGAAGTTAATTATGCTTTAATCATTTTTTCACTAAAAAAAGGCAAGTCTATTTGGCTTGCTTTGCTCTTGAAAGGGAACCCTGAGCCAAGCTTCACTCCTGCTTGTTCATCTCACCCAGGATCCAGCCCAGGGCTCATTGGGGAATTTGGGATCACCCCCTGGACCAGCCCCCCCCAGCTCTGCACCTCTTCATGGTGCAATTAATAAATAACTCCATTAATAAACAGAGCATCAACGCTCCCTGTGTGCAGACAGCAGCCCAAAGCATCTCCTCTCCCCTTCCAAAACAGGCGAGATCCTCGTTTCAGGCAAAAAAAAAAATCAACTTATGATCAGTTTGAAGGGGATCAGACAAGTTTGGCATCACATGCACAAGTTCAGCATCACCCCAGGCTGCTGCAGCCCATCCCTGGTGCCAAGGGAGCCCCCCCAGGTTTTGGGGGGTTCCAGAGCCCCCCCAGGCTTTGGCCAGTGCTGAACCCGCTCGCTTGGAACTCCAATCTGGTTTCCATAGAAACACTCAGGAGCTAAATCTTATTTACTGAGTTAAAGAAAAGGGCTGCACCAGCTGTAATTTAGTCCTGGGGGTAAATAGGACGTTATGAGAAATACAAAAATTTCCAGGATGGCAGAGAAGGTGGATTTTCACTGCTGGCTTTTCCTTTAGCATCAGTTATTAGACTGGGATTAAGATAAATCAATGCACACCTCCTTTAAAAAGTTCCACTGCCCCAAATTTCCTATTAGATACTTACACATAATTTTTTTTATTAAATGCTAGTGGATTTGGGAAGATTATTTCTTATTCCCCAATCAGAAATAATCCCACTAAAAAATGAGGAAATCTACATTTAATAACAGGTTCTACCTTGGCCATAACCATCATTTAAAGCAAGTATCATGACCTCAAGTCCAACAAGATGCTCTCAAACTGCAAGCTCTCACTTTTTTTTCCAACAGACATATTTAGACCACACCAGAATTTCTGTAACAAACCACTTATGGACACCTGAAGGAAATGTTGTCTGTAAAACATTTAATTTTGGTGCATCCCTTGCTCTCTGCTAAGAAGGAAGGTTCCTTGTGTGCTCCACAGAAACACACACACAAAATCTGTCAATGCTTTGAATATTAAGATTTACAGGTTGGAGATATCCCTCAAATCACTCTGCCTTGCCCTGCACAATGGCAGGGTTGGAATATGTATTATTTGGGATGAATAATACATGATGGCACTGTAAATCCAGTCCCAGCTGAGCAGGAGCTCTGCAGCAAGGAGCCAGGAAGGTTTGTGGGACCTCACTGAGCTGGCTGCAGGGAGCATTTATCTCTTTGCTAATGAAGGGAGCTGCTGCTCCAGCCTGGAAAAGGGGCTGGGAAATCCTAATTAATGAATGGTATTCAAACCCCAGCACGTCACTGTCTGTGACAGCCCCAGTCTCATCCCATCAGAGACCCTGGGGCTCACTCCAGCCCTGGCTGCTGGGAAAAGCTCAGTTTAAAATAAATGAAGCACTGGCAAATATTTCCTTAAGGGTGGGACAGGAGGGTGAAGTGCATAAGGAGATGTCATTGAATAAAGGGCACCTGCAAAATTTGGGGAAGGATTGTGTTTAATCCCCTTTAACTGCCATGCTGCAGAAGGCACCAGTTTTGGAGGACAGTGGAGGCTGCTCCCAGCCCAGCCCCATCCCCAGGCTGTGCCACATTCCCTGTGTCACATCACCCATCTCATCCCAGCCAGGAATCAGAGCAGCCCCTTCCCAGCCCAGCATTTCCCTGTGCTGGACCAGCCTCACAGCCCAGGCTGGACATTCCAAATGGTTCTTTCTAAAATGACCATGGAAGTGGCTTTTCAAGGCAGCCTGACAGCAGCAGCTGATGTTTTCTCATTAGCTGAGCTGGGATGACATTGCTCATGGCTCTGCCAGGGTAATAAAGGAACAAGCCAGCAAACAAAGCAAAAATCAATATGGATGAGTGTAATATTTTTCATAATGTCTTTATTGTGCACAGCATTCCTCATGTAGCTATTCATAGACACACTTTTCCTTCTTTTTTTTTTTCCCAGGGAATGAAGTGATGGGAAATGTTCTTATTCCACACCAGAAGACCCAACACTGATTCATCACCCCTGAAGAGTTCATAGATTAAACCCAAATATGAGCAGATGAAACCAAACACCCAGCTGAACTGGTGGAGCTGATTTTTCAGACCCATCCTGAAGCCCCAGCTCCTGCTGGTGACACTGGGGACACCCACATGGCACTGTGTCCCCCCAGGGCTGGGAGCAGGAAACTGGGCTGAGCCCCTGAATGCTCGTGGAAGGAGCAGAGGAAGAGGAAGGACACTCAAACAGGAAACTGTGCAAGCAAACACAGCAGAGCCACATCCTCTCCAAAGGCATCCTCTCCATGGCAGCTGTGACCCCAAATGACCAGTGCTGAAGGGAGGGGGGAACTGGGAGCTCTGGGGGTGAAGGCTCCAGGTTGGAAGCACAAGGGAATTGCAGCATAAACTGGGACCTCCACTAAGGATCATCCTATCTCAAAAAAGCTGCCAAAAGAGCAGGGAAAAACTTCCAGGTTGCCAACTCTCAGCCTCCCTGCAGCCTGGCTTTGGGGCTGTGCACCTTCCCTGCAGCCCTGCCCTGCCCTGCTTGGCACCAGCAGCACGACCAGCCCAGTTTTCATTTATTTATTGCCAAGTAGGTGCTGCAGGATAAGCATGGAAACACCAAAATTCCCCCCTAAAAAAGCACCAGGCAGTGAATCCACTGCCAGAGCAGTGTCCCCATTCCTGCCAGGGAATGCCACCATGCCAAGCACGATCAAAGTCTCCTGATATCAATTAGGTACAGCAAAAATGACCTTAATTACTCACCCTGGGCATACACCTTGCCAAGTCTGGAGCCAGCTCTGCTTCCAGGCTTGGTGTGTGGAAAACCTCCTGGACACAAAGGTGAAGCCACTGCCAGACAGCAAAAGCTGTGATGCAAAGCTTTTTTCTGGTGCCAAGTTACCTGCCAACCTCTTCTGTCCCCTGTGCCACCTCCTGACAACCCCACTTCAACTGCTTTGATATTGAGTAAGAGCAAATCTTTGGCAAAGTCCTTCAATCCATGAGGCAAATCCCACCATCCAAATGCACCTCAGAGCACCTGGCTGGATGCAGAAAAGGCTCTTTTTATTTTAAAATATCCAGTTCTGCTGCTGCAAGGCTGAGCTTTCCTGCAAAGGAACCCAGAGGCTGCAATGTCCAGCTCTGCTCACAGCCAGCACCAGCAACCAGACACACTTTGCTGCTGCCATTTGATTTTAATTGGTCCCAATCACGGTCTCCAAAGCATCCATGCAGGAAAATCATGGCTTTTTTCCAAGCAACTGGTTGGGTTTTGGTACCTCCACCAGGGCTTTTGAGCTTAATAAAGGAGAAAAGGAAAAGAAATGATTCCTCTGTGGCTTTGCTGGTGGTGAGTAAGCAAAAACCATTGATTAAAAATGAGCAATGAGAAGAGGAAGTGCCTCTGTGCTCCACAAACAGCTCAGGACACAATGGTTTATACTGTAGATAAATGTAAAACAGGGAAATAAATGAGCTCTTCTTGGACACTGGCCTAAGCACTGATGGCAGGATGGAAGCAGCACTGCAGGAAGGGACCCTCTGAACTAACCAGGAATGAGAAGATAACAACAAAAAGGATGGAAAAGAAGATTTTACCTGGCTCAGAAGGAGTCAGGCTCTGCTGGAGATTCCCAGCCTGGCTCCCAGAGCTGCTGCCTCTGCTCTGGCTCCAGCTGGGCACCAGGGAGACACTGGCAGCTGTGAGAAATTCCACCCTGGGAGGGTGGGGGGCTCTGGCACAGGGTGCCCAGAGAAGCTGGGGCTGCCCCCGGATCCCTGGCAGTGCCCAAGGCCAGGCTGGATGGGGTTTGGAGCAGCCTGGGATAGTGGAAGGTGTGCAGGAGGGGCTGGAATGGAGCTCTGAGATCCTCTCCAACCCAAACTGTGTGACCCTGCACACCTTTAGCACTGATACCCCCACCAATCCTCACAGCCATTAACAAAACCCCACAGAACCCCTGCAAACAATTCCCCAAAAGGAAAAGCCAAGGTCCAAACACCACCTGAGCAATCTGCCCAAGAGGAGAAGCAGCAGGGTGATGCCTGGGCTGTGCTCTGCACGTGTCCTGCCACAAGCCCCAGAGCAGGGAGGAAGCCAAGCCAGGACTGGAGCAGCCAAGACAAACTGAGCTGTATTTATATCCAGAGCATGGAACAGCAGGTAGAAAAGCAGAGATCCAACACAGCTCTGTGCAAAGGGGAAATGAGGGGTTATCCACGGCCATGATTTTAAGGAATATTTGGTATATTCAGAGCTTTGCAGTGAGTGATCCGTGGCTTCAGAGCAGGCAGCTCTGTGCACTCATGCCAGGCAAAAAGGGAAATAAAAGTTGGAAATCACACACAGCCTGTTAAAGATATTTTCCCCTGTGCCCTCACCCAGATTCCCACTGGGAAAACATGAGTGTGTTCATTTACTGCATCAGCAGGTCTGGGAGGGGGGTGAGTCACAGAGGTTGGGGAGCATTTTCTTTGGGTGACTGAACCTTCAGCATCACCCCAAGCCCAGCAGCACAGCCAGGATCCCAGGGGTTTTATTGCTGGAGAAATCTCCAAGGGAAAGGGGGGGTGGAAAGGGTTTTAACTCCTTGGAAAGGAAAACAGAAATGCAGAATAGAATAGAGTTGAGGCCACAGAGCACAGCTCAGCTCCCTCCCCAGCAGAATGTGCACAAACACATCCTGTGGCCAGGGCTTTTCATCTGCTGCCAGGGAGATAAAGGGAATTCCTGCTGGCTGGGGCGGGAGCAGTGCTGGCACCAGCACAGCAGGAAAGGAGCACAGCAGCCACTCTGCTGCCACCAGCCCTGGGGGACACAGCCTGGGGACAACCTCAAACCACCCCTCCTCTAGAGGGGAAAAAGCCACGGAGATCTGAGCCCTGCCTGGAATTCCTGTGAGAAGGAAAACCCAGAGAAAATCAGGGCTGGAGGCAGGGGATGCACCCAAGGGACACAGCAGGGACAGGGAGGGGCAGCACCTTGCTGTGGACACCCCAAAATTTGGGATGGATCCATGGCCAAAGCCCTGTGCAAGAACCAGGAATCACAAAACTGCCCAGGGATGGAGGTGGGGGAGGTTTGGGAAGGGTCTGGCAGAGCTCAGGCTCAGCTCCTGCAGGGCTCATCCCAAGGGAAGCATCACCCCACAGAGCTCCCTGCTCATCCCTGCACAAGGAACAGCTGGAAAATGATGGGATTTGTATCATCTGAGGGAGGCAGGCCTGTGGGGAGTGAAGGAGGCACAGAGACAGGACAAAGCAGCCAGACAGGGATGGGAAAAGGCTGGAGGGACTGAGGGTGTTTAAGGCTAGAAAGGTTCTCCCCAGGATTTACCTCCAAGTAGCTAATCTGCACTAACAGGAGTAAAACAAAGAGTGATGTCACCAGCTCCATCTGCTTCAAATTTGCTCTAAGCTTTAAATCTCCCTAATTATATTTTTTTTTAAAAAAAGAGAGAGAAAAAGAAAAACCCCAACATTTGCTAAATGAACCCAAAGCGAAGCAAACATCCCCACGCACACACAAAATGCTTTTCTTTCATCCCAAAACATTGGCAGTGGGAAGCTCAAAGGAGCTGTAAAAGGTTCTAGAAAGCAGCAGGGTGGGATGGCAGGGGAAGGGGCACGGTGACAACCTGCAGGTTTGGGAGGTGACCCCGGGTGCCAGAGCAGGGACCAGGCACAGCACAGCCCCAGCTGCACTGGTGCTCTCTGCTGCTGTGGCCTTTTCATGGCTGTGCAAATGGAAAATCCGATGAGGCTGACGTCACATCACGTTGTCACCTCCTGTGAGGTTTGGTGTCAGGTCAGAAAGATTTTTTTTCCAGTGAGCTCTTGAGCAGAAACAAGACTTGCTCGCAGTTAAGGTCATTTTCTGCCACAGCACTGCAGCCAGGGCTGGCAGCTCAACCAGGAGGAGCTTTGGGGACCTTGGGATTCCCCCAGGAACAGCCCTGCAAGGACCTGGCAGAGGCTCAGGCAGCACCTGCTGAGGAGCCACCGTGGTGTTTGCTGTGATTTCATGGCAGGTCAAACCAGCCCTGGGAAACACCAGCCCCAAGGTGGATTTCCCCTCTTCCACATCTCCCTCCTGCCCCTCAGCTGCACCCTGGGAGTGCTCCCCTGCCTCAGCTGCTCACACACTGTCAGCTCTCCCAAACAGCCCCAAATTTGCCAAACCATCAGTGGTTCCACAGCCTGAGCCAAGCCTCATAGAGATCTGCTAGCTCAGAACTGCTGGAACACCAATAGTCTCCAAAAAACTCAGTGTGGGGCTTGTTGCCTTAAATCACAAACTCTCCTTAAATCACAAAACTCCAGGCCCTTAGCTTCCTAAAAGTATAGACCTATACAATTTTTAAATTGATTTATCAAGGATACACCTGTATTCCAGCAGCTGGTTCTTCTCCCCAGATGAAAGCTCCCTTCCCAAGCTGATCCCACAAAACCTCTGGGCATCAGCAATATTGGGATAGAGGGCTGCTGCTTTAATATCCCAACTCACACAGCTCCTTGGGATCTGATTTATAACTATAGCAGAAAACCTTACTGGAATCAAAACTAATTTATAGACTCAGGAGGGGAAAAAAAAAAAAAAACACGTCTTCTAGATCACAGACATTGCTGTGAATCAATTTCCATTTTGTGCCCCTGGTGCAAGCTGGGTGAATAAATGCCAGGAGTAATGAGTTTGGAAACAACCAGTAACAAAGAAATGACAGTCACTAAAAAATCCTTCTCCTGCCAGGAAACCCCAAGTGCAGATTAAAGCAATTACCAAAACCCAGGCAGAGGAGATGGGGAAATTGAGCAAGGAGATGAATTTCTGTCTTTTTTTTTTTGTCTATTTTCCTTTCCTCGTCCAAACACAGCCAGGGAAGATGCTCAGTGCTCTCCTCCTCAGGAGTTCATCATTGTTGGAGGGGGATGAAGTGAGCAGCAATTTTGGGTGTGGGTGACGAGTGTCCCAGTGGTTTGAGGCAGGGAAAGCAAAAGGAGGGCAGGAGAGGGTGGAAAGGAACTGGAGCTGCAAAGAGCCACCACTCACAAACACATCACGGGCTCACTCAGCAAACTCCAACTTCCTGCAGGATATCTCTTCCCTCTGCCCTGTGATACTGCATTTTGAAGATTCCCCTCACCAAAGGTGCCTCATCTCCCTCAAGGTTTGGGCTCTGGGGGTGGCAAATGTCATTTCACAGCCAAATCCAGCTGGAGGGACACCACAGCCACCTCCTCACACAGCAGCACTGGAAATGCCACAAAGAATCTCCTTTTTCACCACAAAAAGGGATGAACACTGGACAAGAAGTTTGGTAACGCCCTGTATCAACAGGAGCACGGCCAGCTGAGAAACACAACTTGCCCAAAAACCTGAAAATCATCCAAGTGTGACCTCCTGTGGCCTGCAGAAGGCCTGGCTGTCACCAAGAAAATGCTTTCAATGCCATCTGCTCTCCTTTGGAAGCCTCAGCTCCATGGGCAGGGACAAAACTCTTTGTTTATCAAACCTGTGCTCCTCAGGGCATCTCCTGGAGCTTGGGTTGCTCTTGCTCCTGGTTGTGCCTCCTTCACAGAGATTTACACTCACAAAGAGCTTTGGGATGAAAAGCAAGGGGATGTAAAATCATTTTTTTCTACTATTACCAAAGATTAAAAGCCAACCACAAAGTCAGGCTGACAGCAATGCTCTCAGGAATCGCCAGACATTGCTTCACTCAAAGAAAACACTGAGATAATAATTGAATAAACTCACAAGAAGGTGAGATCCAGGTGAGATTTCACACACATCCCCTCAACCCACAGCTTCAGAGACACAGGTGGGCATCAAAGCCCTCCCTGGTGGGGACACAGCCACCTCCAGAGCACACATCCCACGTGGGGATTGTTTGGGGTTATTTCTGTCAAGTTTCCAAAGAATTTGGCAGCTGCAGCTGGTGAGGCTCAGCAGGCAAGGATCCCAACAGCCCCTGATAAGGAGTGATCCTCTGACCACTGGAATCGCTTGATGTATGGAACTAATTTGAATTTCTGTATCAGAAATGCAAATTCAGCCCTGGGGCCATTCTCCTGGATGTGGCTGCTGGCACACACGTGCGCCAGAGGTGAGTTATATGGAAAATAAGAGCCAAACTAATTACTGGTCCCAGGCACTGAAGCTTTTGTTACAGTTCAGAAGGGAAAGAAACAAAAGGCTGGTATGAAAAACCACCAGGGTGACTCGTATTTGTCTTCCATTGAGAAAAGCCTGGCTAAGACAGATCTCCTGCATTCAGGGGAGTGAAAGGCAGTGCCAGGTCCCATCTGTCCTTGTCTGGCACAATGTCCAGAGGGGGGGATGTGGATGGGAGGAGGTGGGTGCCAGGGCAGGACTCTCCAAACCACCCAGTGATTCCTCTCTCCAGGGCTGGGTGTCCTGGGCTTTATAAAATACTGATGTGTAAAGAATTTGGAGAATTTCTGGGAATGAGCCAGGTTTTTTAAAAGGAGGGGGTGAGTTATCACCAGCACTAGTCCCTGCTCTGTGCTCCAGCACACTCAGGAGCCACCCCTGGTTACTCCATGCTCTGAAAAATCAACATTTTTAGCAACAGAAGAAGGGTAAAACACTCAGGGCTGATGTAAAACCCCAAGGAGCCTCCCAGCAGAGAAAACAAATGGAGCAGAGCGTGAGCATGACCTGAGGATGCAGAGCAACACCTGCATGCTGTGTTTTCCCAAAGGATGAGCTGCATCCCTGGCTCTGGATCCACCAGCTCCATCATTCCCCATTGAAAGGGATGGGGATGGAGCACCCTGATCTCGCCCTCCCCACTGAGCCACTCCTGGAAAACCACCACCAGCAGCTCCAGCATCCAAAGTCTGAGCTGTGGCAACAAAGCTGAGCTGCAAAAAGAATAAAGTTTGCAGGTAAAAGCTCAAGAGGGGTGGTACAGCTCCCCTGTTACAGAGAGATGTCCCTATCAGCCAAGAATTTCAGCTTGGCTTCAAAAGGACCGTCAAAAGGCAGCACAGGCACCTCACCTCCCCATCAAAGCCCTGGCACAGCAATATTTGGGTGTCCTGCTCGCAGAGGGACCAAGGGAATGGAAACTCCACATGGCTGCTTTACAAACCCAGCAGCTTTTACCTTCAGCTGGCTGCAAGGGGAAGCTGGAGAACAATGATACCAGTTCCTGACAGGGTTTTTTTCTGCAGGAAAAAGCCTTTGCCAGCCCGGGAGGAAGGGAGCAGATGGCCCCGAGCCCTGGGCAGGCACCCACACACCCCCAGACACGTGGCTGCTGCTCAGCAACAGCCCCAGCTCTGGCACAGCCCTCTCAGCACTGGGTTAGAGCTCCTGAGACCCTGACAGCAGTGGGGAGAGGCTGAGCACAGCCCCAGGGCCAGGCACAGTCAGGGATCCTGCCCTGCTCCGGAGCTTCCCCATCCTGGGGGTTCTGCGAGGGGCTGGGAGCTCCAGCAGCGCTGTCAGCTCGGTGTGACCCCAACTCCTGGGGCTGAACTGGGTCTCCAGCTCCAGCAGGAACATTCCTGTGGCAGGATGTCTTGGGTTGCAATACAGGATGTGCCCAGAAATGTGAATTCTGTCCCCATCTGCTGAAGCCAGGTGGGGCAGTGACCCTGATCTCCTGGCACATATTATCTGCTAATGGGCCATCTTTAAACCAGCTGGGG
>JAOTQP010000770.1:7981429-7993024 GCA_026413545.1 Cichladusa arquata
ACAAAACACACTGTGTAAAAATTAAAAAAAAAAAAAAAAAAAAAAACACTCAAATAATATGCTTTTTAAACAAAACTATCAGCTGCATTTCAGCCAAAATTAGGAGGTTTTTTTTTAATTTAGAGTTTATCTGGAGAATTAAATAAGATGAGAAATCCCCTTGCCTTGCTGTAACCATTGCTGTGATAACAAGATGGGTTGTGAGTGCATAAGAGATCCTGGCACAGCTAATCCACATATCCATGGGTTATATGGGAATTTAGGTTATATGGGTATTTAGGTATATGGGTATTTAGGAATATCACACAAAGTCATTTACCCCAGAGAAATCCCACCACATTCACCTGGAGGGATAATTCTGAGTGAGAGCACGAAACAACCCCAACTCCCAGAAACCAAACCTGAGCAGCACAACAAATAAAAACATGCAGGTTTATCACCAAAATCACAAGATTAAAACTCATTTTCCTGAGTCACCACCCAGCCTGACCCTGGCAAGCAGCAGAAATCAGCTTTGTTTGCCAGCAGAAAAAAAAACACAGAGGTGAGAACTGCACCATGCAGCCTTCTCCTGAAAAATAACAATAATCCCCAAGCAAAGGAACAGAAACATTGTGCTTTGCCTGTGAATAATGGCTCGGGACAGGGGGAACAGAGACACCCACGGCTGGTTAATGACTCTGCTGCTCTTCCCCAGAAGTTCATACATATTTAAAAAGGCCAAGAGCTCCATTACTCCTCATTCTTATAATATCAGGAGATTCGAGTCCATCAGGGAGAGAAAGGCAAAGAAAGCATCACAGAGGGGGAAAATTCACTCTGGGATTTGATCCTGGTGCTGTCCCTCTGAAGGTGGGATGGGGTCTCCAGCTTGAGGAAAATTTGGGATTTGGGGCTGAGGCTCTCTGGGAGGGCAGCAGGGATCTGCTCTCAATGTCCTCATTGTTCTCCCTGCAGAGTCAGCCTGGAAAATTGTTAATTATGAACCAGAACTCCCCTCAAAATTGAGGAAAAGCCACCCCAGCTCATTCTGCTGGTTTGGGTCTGCCCCAGCAGCAGAGATGGTGGGTGGCACTTGGGAAGGTTTGGTTTTTTTTCCTTTTTGCTCTTGCTGACAACCAAATTCTTTGAGCAACTTGGTCTTTTTTTTTTTCCTTCTTTTTTTTTTTTTTTTTTTTTTTTTTTTTTTTTTTTTAAAGAGCAAAAGGAAAAAAAAAAATGAATTTTGATCCCACCAGGGACCCGCTGGGCACTGGGAATGCAAAACTAGCAGTGCCAAAAATCCTTCCTGAGCAGCAGCAGCAGCACAGAATCAGCCCAGCTCAGCTCCTGACATTATTTTATACAGACTTCACTGTGTTATTTATTATTTTCTTCCTGCCCACACTGTCACCATCTACTCATGTAAAAAGATGTTTATTTCTGTTTACACCATTAAAAATAGGGGGGGTTTACACAATTAAAAATATTTTTAAAATATTTTACAAAATTAAAAAATAATAAAAATTAAAAATACTAAAATAAAAAATAATTATGTATTTTCAAAATATGGAATTACTGAAATGTTCCACAGGTTACCAACCCAGCCAAGGTGGGAGCACAGAACCCCAAAACCTCATGATTTACATCTAATGAGAAATTTTTGAAGGAAAATTCTGATGCTGCAGCCCTGGCTCCATCCAACCCACTGCAAACCACCAGCTCCAAGTTTTCACCCCTCATCTCTCCCCAGCCCTCAGCTCCATATCCTTGATTACCAACTCATTTATGCAGGAACCAAAAAAACTTCACAGCACAGAGACTAAAGCATTAAAGCAATAAATATCTGGGTGTTTATATAAATCATCACATAAATATTTTGGCCGCAAATTGAATTGATTTTTTTTCCCCCCCACTTTGTGCCTAGCTCAGGCAATATTGATGGGGTGATGGTTTTGTGCATTACAGGGATATTTTTTTTTTTCCTCTCACAAGGAAATGGATGAAGAAAGTCAGCCCCAGCCACACCATGAATACAGAGTTCTTCCAAATGCTGGAAGTGAGTAATTTCACCATAAAATCATGGAATGGGTTGGGTTGGAAGGGATCTTAAATCCCATCTCATTCCAATCCCCTGGGCAGGGACAGTTTTGATACTCCAGGTTCTGGAATTCCAGGTATTTCAGGTATTCCAAGGCCACTTCTCAGGGCTCAGGTGATGCAAAGGACTCACAGATAACCAGTACCAAAGTCAACAACTGCAGTTTGTGCTGGAAATTTTGTGTATAAGCCTCGGTTTTGGGGATTTCTGCCAGATGGGTGGACAAACCCACAAAATTTAAGGACAGTTTGAGGCTTGTGGTGCTGAAAACCAGGAAAATTAATGGCTGGGGAGATCCTCCATGCAGCTTCATCTTTGCAGGTGAACACGAGGTGACAAAAGCAGCACTGCCAAGGAGTTCACCATACCCAAATTCAGACCAAAAATAAGAATTAAGCAAAGCACAACCCAGCTCCAGAGGGGCAAACCCAGCCCCAGCGTCCCCATCCCACAGGGACATTGAATTTCTCCCTGTCAGCTCTTTTTTTTTTAACCAGGGAAAAGCCAGCTGGAGCAGGAGGGGACAAAAAAAACCACTGCTTCTCCATTAATTTTAAAAGTTATTGCTCCACACTGGTGCACCCACAGGCAGCATGTGCAGCTCTTTTCTCTCTGCCACGCTCCAGCACCTCCTGTGTCTTCAGGGGCCAGGGTCCCACCACTGCTAACAGGGCTTTAATTCACTCCCACTAATATTTTATCCATGGTTTTAGGTCATGTTTCCCTTTCCACTTGAAAGGCATCTCCAGCTTATTGGCAGCAGTGAAATTAATAGAGAAACCATGAGGAAGCACAAGGCTGGGGCCGTGCAAATCGCCCGGCACACGAGATTATTTCCAAACAATAAAATTAATTGGTGTCATCAGCCGCGAGCAGAGAGCTGCCATTAAAAAACATGGGAGATTACTGACAGCCCCCGTGCCTCCTCATACATAAAACATCATTTTATTTGGTTATTTCCTATGCAGAAGGCTCTCCCCTGCACGGGGGGTTGGAGCAGGCACAGCTGGGACGGAGATCCCGCAGCCAGGAATTGTCTGGGAGCTCAGGAATTGGTCCTGAGGCTTGAGATGAATTAACCAGGCTGGTTTTCAGTGGAAGTGGTTTCTTTTGGACACCTGGGATGCAGAGATTTGCCTGTTGCAAACTTCTAGGGAGTAAATCCTACTCAGTACAGGCACGACTCACATTCAGCTGAGCCCCGAACCAAATACCCTCCAAATTTCAGGTTTCCATTTCCCTGGGCTCTCCCATCCCACACAAACAGGAACAGAGGATTTTGAGCTAAAACTTGAAGATTTTGGCCCTGGCTACACTATCTTCCCCTCAATATTCAAAAATTGCTGAAATTTTTGTAAAGCCCACCCACCTGAGAGAGGCAGACGAGGTGTGATGATCTGAGCAGAGCAGAGTGAGCTCAGAGTTGTAAAAAAAAAAATAAAAACAATTAATCCCAAGTCTTGAGAAGGCATGTGTGAATGTGTTTTGTTTTGGAAGAAAAAAGAATAAATAGTAGCCTCAAGTCAGTATAATATTTATCCACATGCTTCACTTTGAAGTTGAGCCCTTGTTGGCTTCACGTGGTGTGTGCACACACTCAGGCTCCTCCAGAAGAGGCTTTTCTGAAAGCCCAGCCTTGAGCAAGGAGAAGAAAGGGAACTCTTCAAAACCAGGTACAAATGGAGAAAAATAAACCTCATCACCAGGGGAATTAGCACTGTCCCTCCCAAATCCAAAAGGGGATTCAAACAGCTTTATCACGGCACCTTCTGCATCCAAATTTCAGGCTCCAAACTCCACCTTTATGCACTTTTCACACCTTTCAGCACATACCAAGGGGCAGGAAATCAAACAGCCCTGCCTTCCCCAAACAGAAGCACCACGAGGACCAGAGACATTCAGCTCCTTCCTTTCCCCCCCCAGATGTTTTTTTCTCCCAAAATTCCAAGAAAATCACACATCACAGATCATCATCAGTATCAATAACCCTCTTTCACTTCACCCTCTGCAAACAATGGGAAGGAAAAAGTTTCCCTCTCCATATCTTGCATCTCTTATCTCTCTCCATGGGTCCCCCAACTGGTTTCCTAATCCTAAAGCAGGATTCTAAATTCCAGCCTGGCACCCTTAATGAACACAACTGGGAAATGTCTCTTACCTGACCTCCCTTTCAGCTGGGGCACTCCTATTTACAGTCATGCTTCATTTTTCCTTAAGTGTGCCCTTGCTACCTCATTTACTCATTTATGTTTCAGAGGAGAACAGGGTAAAATGTGGATTTAATGGACCTAGAAATAGAACAGAGGAAAACCACAAGAATCTAAAGATCTGCTTGTTCTCCAGACAGCTCCCAGCACCAGGAGCTTGCTGCCGTTCATTTTCATCGATTCTTCCTCCTTCACAAGCCTTCCTGAGGCAAGGCAGAGCTGGAAAAGCATCTGGAGAGAGTGAAGTGCCTGAAGTCAAACAGGTTTGGGGCCATTTTACACCCTTTTAGACCTTTCAGGAGTGTCTGCTGCAGCTCATGCTGAGATTTCACAGAATGAACAGCTCCCAGCACAGAACTCTGCTCCCAAAAGCTTTCTCCAGCATCACCTGCCAGCCCAAGTGGCTGCATCCCATTTCAGCTGCTTCCAGGTTTTCCAGCACTGCATTTTGAAGGTCCCTGGCACTGTGAAAACACAAATCCCAGAGCTGAGCATCCCTGGCCACATCCCTGCCCTGCTCAGTCTGTCCTTCCCTCCACCCTGGGCTCGTGCTCTGACCCTTCCCTTGATTTTTAAACTCTCCCCCTCCTCAAGGTGAGGACTGCAGAGCTGCCAGGGTGAGGTGTGAAGGTTCAGGCTCTGCTGCTCCTCTGAAGGGTAACTGCTCCTCTGTGAGCCATTGAGGGAGGAGAGGCACATTAAAATCACACATCCATGGCATCACTGAGCTTGGAAAGGACCTCCAGGATCACCCAGTCCCACCATTAACTCAGCACTGCCAAGCCCACCACTAAAATCAGGCAGGGGTTGTGCCCAGGGCTGCTGCAAGGGACAGTGAGAGCCCTTTGTGACCCCAAACCAGCTGGGGAGGTGGCAGAGGTGTCCCCAGCACATCCCCAGGGGGAGACTGGGGCAGGGGCACCCCTCAGTGAGGGGCACAGAGCCACCACTGTCCCCTCCCCTGGCCACTTGTCCCACACAGAGCAGAGCCATGGGGGTGAATTTGGGCTCCCTGTCACAGCAACTGATCCAAAAATCAGCTGGGATCCAGCCAAAAGCCTCTGCAGTCCACAATCCACCCTTGGAGGAGGATTCCTGCTGGGGTCCATCCTAAAGGAGGAGATTTCATGGTCTCCAAAGCCCAGAGAGAGGGGAAATCACCTCTCCATCCCATCCCTGCTCCCCTCTCAGCTGCCAGGCTGAAAACTCAGGGGTGAGGGGAAGCCAGACAGGAATAATCTGTAATTTTCCTCCAGGACCAGCTCCAAAGCTGCCCAGTCTCCAACATCAGGAACAAAAACCCACCCTGACATTTTTCTTACAGCCTCAGTCCTGCAAACCTTGCAATTACTCATTAACTGAGTTTTCAGCATCAATTTTCAAGTTTTTATGCCCTTGGAAATGCAGAAAAAGCCTGAAGCATTGCACAAGTGCTCCTTTCTCACTTGAAAAAAGACAATCAAAACCTCCAGAAACAGTTTTACAGTAGTGCTGGTTTGAAAATAATTCACTTTTGAATTCACTAAACCACAGTCCCTGAATTCTCTGCAAGTCCAGGCTCCAGCCAGGGAGAGAAGGTCCAGAAGAGCCAGGCTCAGGTCCCTTCCTTAAGGGACAGCCATGGTGAGAAGGCAAAGGATGTGGCCACAAAGAGCCACCCCAAAAACCCCTGCTCTCTGCAGGCTTCAGGGCTGGACATCCCCAAAATCCTCAGCCCCATCATTCCCTGCAAACCCCTTTCCTGAACTTCTTCTCCAAGCTTTGCACCCACAGCTGTCCCAGCCTGTCCCAGTTTACCCCCCCAAAAAAAATCACATCTGGCAGAGAAACAGCCCTGTGGAAACACAGCCCAGCAGGATGCCAGCAAACAAGAATTAACCCTTTTCCCTCCTTTTCTCTTCCCTTTTCCATCTCCTGTTGGATTTTAGGATCCCCAGCCAGAGGAACAAGCACCGTGTCCCAGTTTGGCTGGGATGGATGGGGAAGTTGTGATCCCAGCACGGGCTGGACTTTTCATCAGTGCACAAATGGAATTTGCCAAGAGGCATTTTGAGAGTCAATTCTTCACACTCCAGTAATTAGAACAATATTATTTAAAAAAAAAAAAAGGGTGAGGGGGAGGGCAGGGAGCAGAGCTCCCACAGGGACTTGGCTGGTGGAGGAAAAGGGGCTGAGCAAACACCCAGAGTCAAGTGAGGCCCCAAGGCAAGAGTCCTTCACAGGATCCCTGCAGGCTGGACTTCAACCAAAACCTTCTCCACTTCCCAGCTCTCCATTTTTCTATGCTGGAGTGTTTTTACAAGAAATTTCTTAGTTCCTGATCAAATATGGGGCTGATGAGCCAGACCCAGCTGCCTCATCAAGGTCAGTGGGGTTTTTCTGTTTCCAGGCAAGAACATTCAACCCAAGGTCCTGCTTCAGACACTCCCAGTGAGTAATAAATCCCTATTCTTTAATGAAGAATAAATCTCTATTCTTTTAATGAAGAAACAGACATTGAAATCTAATCCCACTGAGCACTCAGTACCAAAAAATCAGATTCTCACAGAAGAGCTGTCATCTACATCCACAAAAATCAGAATACCCCAAACTGTTGCATCACCTGAATACACATAAATGTGTATATTCATATATAAATGTGAATATACATAAAACCATCTCCATTATAACAGGATGGAACATCCCAGCTGAAAAAGGAAACAAAACCAGAGAAACCCAGATGCTGTGGATCCATCTCTGACATCTCCCTGCCCCTCCAGCATCCCACACTGGAATTTCCAGTGCACAGCCCACACAGCCAGCTTCACTGAGGGATTTCCAGGGGCCAAAAACTTCATTTTTTAAAATAAAAACTCATTTGCTGTGCAAGTGTGGCTGTGTGAGGCCAGCCTGGGAGCAGGGCTGGTGTGTGGACACTGCACAATGGTTACTCAGAGCTGCTGAAAGTGGGACTCAGTCAGTTCCACTCACATCTGCAGCGAGCTGTGATCTCAGCCCTGCTGCTGGAGCACAGAGGTCCCTTTGATAAGTCTCTCTGTGCAGGGACTGCAGCACTGTTTCCGCATGAAAGAAATATATTCCATTTTTTTTCAATAATCCTCGCAGTCCACTGGCTTGGAAGAGAGAGTTTCCCTCTCCTGTTGCAGAGCTGTTGTGCCCCATCAGGCTCAGGTACAGGCAGGGCAGCTCTGCCTCTCCAAGCACTTATTTCAGTCACACAACCTCCAGTTGTTTTGTCTTTGATGTGTGCCCTGAGCAGAGTTTGTCACAGGGACATCACAGCAGAGCCTGCACTCAGAAATCCTCCTTTTATTCTCAGTGCACTCTGAAAGATCTGTGTAGTCTGTGTAAGGGGAAGAATCTTTCCTATTTTTTTTTTTTATTTTTTCTTGAGAAAACTCCACAAAGCCTCACTCTTGCATCCCTTCTCTGCAGAGATGTGCAGGTTTTACATCAAGATGCACAAAACCAAGAGAATTCATCTCCAGGAATGCACCAGCATTCACAGCTGGAGCTGTGTCCCAGATGTGGGACAGCAGCAGCTCAGGGCACAGCTCTGCCACTGCTCCTCACCACTGCACCCAAATTCTGCCCAAAAAACAAAGCCTTGCCCCAGGATTAGGACGGGAAACTCCAGGACTGCCACCTCACTTCCAGCCTGTTTGCACATCGCTCCTTCCCGAGGTGTTCTGAGCCACTTTTTCCCAAAACCTTCAGTCCCAGGCTGTGAAATCCCCACCATCTGTCAGGCAGGGAGGTGGAATCCCCAGCACAGCTCCCTCAGCCCTTCCCACACAAGCCTCACTCACTGCAAGGACTCACTGCAAACATCAGTCAAGCCCACGCTGGCTCAGGAATCCCTAAAATTACAACCAAGAGAGGCCTGGAAGAAGAAATGAGAATCCCTGACAAATGCCACAAAGTGCAATGCCCACATCACCAGCTTCACCCAGGCTGCATTATGGCCCCTGTCCTGCTGCATTAATTAGGCTCTGACCCCTAATTGGCAGGAAGAGAATGATGTGGAAGAGGGGGACTCTGGCTCACACACCATTAACACTGAGGGTGCAAATGATTTTCCTGCAGCATCACCATCTGAGGCTCATTAAGTGGAGCAGCCAAGCACTGAGGGTGAGCCAGGGATGTTGTCCTGCTGCAGAGAGGAAAGGATGTCCAAGCATCACCTCCCTGGTTTGGAAAAGCTGGAAAACGAGGGGAAATTGATATTTAAGATACCCTTGCAGGTGATCTTGCTCATTCCAGCTTCCTTTGGGATGTTTAGAGAGAAGCTTTTCAAAACCTGCTCACAGCAAATTGCTCCTGACCAGCTCTGGGATTATCACCTGGCTCCTCCCAGCACAGAATGGCCACCCCAACACCCTGCAGCTCCAGGATATTCCTGGACTTTTCTACCCTTTCTACCCTCACCATCCTTTCCACCCCTCCTGTGAGTGCACTCACACCCATCCTGCAGCAGGCAGGTGGGAGGAATCACAAAACCTACAGGGAGTTCTTGAAGAAATATTTAATTTCTGAAGGAAAAAGAGGGAGAGGAAAAAAAAAATCCCATTTCTGGAAGCCCTCCAAGAACAAACAAGAAACCCATTCTGACAGCCAGTGGAACAAAATAATCCAAGATGGTTTTTGCTTTCCCCCGTGAAGAAGTGTGGGAGGGAGTGAGGAGCCTCCCCACCATCCCTGGTTTCTAAAGCTGTCCCTGCCTGGCACAGTCTCAACACCCTGAAATCTCCCCAAAAGGAGACACAGAGGAGAAAAAATTCAGGGTGCAAAAGCAAACCTCACCAAACCCCCACGCTGCTGACACAGGTTCCAACACATTTGTGTCTGCACTGTTTATTTACTACAGAACAGGAACATTTCCCCTCCTGGGAGTGACTTTGCAATGTAAAATAAGGATGTGGCAGGAGCAGGGCAGGGCCCAGCCTCACCAGCCACAGCACCCAAATCCTGGGATATCCTGGGGACCCAGGCTCCTCCAGGCCTCAGGATCTCTGTGTTATATTTCAATGTATTAACTTGTACCAACTCACCTCTGCCCCAAGAAAATTCACTATTTCCTACAGAAGCTTCTTCCCCCTCTTTTTTTTACCCTGTTTCACAGGTAAGATGCTGTGCTCTGAGCACTGGGGATGGTGGAGTTCAGCCACACCAGAACCTTCAGCCTGGCAGTTTCACTTTTTACTAAACCACCTTTACACCCACGTGTTAATCTGTCTCTAAAAATGTTAATTATTATTTGTCTTATTTGGCCTTGGGACAGGCTCATCACCAGATGCTGAGGGTTTTAATGAAGAAACAGAAGAGCTCGTTACAGAATAAAAAATTCCTTTTACTCCAAGAGTCCCTGAAGTGATATTAGCCAGGATGGATTCCCTTCCTTTCCCAGAGCACATGATGCTGAACAGTAAAGCTCAAGTGATGAGAGATCCACTCCCAGCACCAAGGCACACAAAGCCTGGCTTTGCCTGTTGGCATCTTGCACCCACAATGATCTTCACTGTAAGCCTCAAAAATCCCATGACATAATCAAGGAGGCTCAAATGAAACCACACAATAGCCAGAAATTGTTGGATCAACCCAAAAAAACCCAAAAAAACTGGCACCTCCCCACTTTTTGGAGACACACTTATAGGTGTTTTAACACCCACAGGTTTTTTTTCCAAAGTACAAAATGATCCTTCTCTCCCTGATCTAGTGTCAAATTAACAAAAGAAGAACTCAGGCAAATCAAGAAGCTACAAGGAAATCAATTTCATACACATTAAGGATATGCATTTATCCATGTCCTGATCAATATTTCGGATACCAAAGCACTTCCATCACTGCTCGAGGCACAACTGCAGAATCCTCCCATCAAGACTCTGAGAGTTACAAAAGTTCCTGCCCACACTTGTTTGATCTGAAACATAACACCCCTTAGTGTGACCCCTTGGAAAAATACTGGGGAAAGCAGCCAAGAAGGAGGGGAAAAAAAAAAAAAAAAAAAAAAAAGGCAAAAATACCCAGAATGAACATTTCTGGCTCTTTCAGTAAGCTGCACATCCATAACAGTCTGGAGTTTTAAGTAGGGGAGAAAGGAAGGGGGAAAAGCAGAGAATTTGCCACAACTGAAAGCTGCTCCTGCAGAGAATACCAGAGGGCCACCAGCTGCTGGATTGTGACATTTCCTTGGGCTCTGGAGGTGACACCAGGGCCACTCAGGAGTGTCCCAGAGGTTCTGCCCTCGGGGTGCAGTGAAAGATTAACTGGCTTTTTTGTTGCCTAAGCAGGATTTGAGGCTGTGGTGCAGTTTCTGAAGCCCTGAACACCCCAAAATACCCCAGAACAGCACTAATGCCCTGAGCAGCTGGGAAGATCTAGGCTACCAGGGCTAAACTCAGAGCAGGGAGAAATTATCAGGATTTGGAGCTTAAAAATGTCCATGTGGCTGCACCATCACATCCCTCAGGGCAAACATCACCCCTGGTACTGTCTGGGTCGGGCTTGACTGGCCCAAAAAATCTGTAATTCTGTGTTTTAGGGATGTTGAGCATGACTTGCTGGGCACACTGCACCTGCCAGCACAGCCCCACCAATGTCCCCAGGGTGACCAGGAGCAGCAGGGTGACCCCAGAGCACCCCAATTCCAGACCATGAGCTCCCAAACCCAAATGACCCCTAAAGCTGGCAAAGGGAAGGAAGAACAAACCCAATCCGTGCTGCTCCAGTCTGCTTTTGCCATTTGGAGCTTTCACCCCAACGTCCAAATCCCCAGAGCAAATCCAGCAAGGTCATTAAAACATCACCAAAGCTCCTGCAGTGGGGAGTTAATCATCAACTTTTGCAGTCACAGCCCTGCACAGGCATCCAGGGCTGCCTTCCCCATGTTCTCCAACACTCCCCAGAGCTGGGGATTCTCCCTGCAGTCCCAAAAGCTCTGGGAAAGGCCCTGGTGAGGGGACAGGGTGAATGTGCAGCTCCTTCTCCAGTGGGGACAAAGCATCAACAACTCCCGGGCAGGCAAGGGGTTAAGTGGGGTTTCTTCCATGCAATGACACAAAAATCTCGTGGCAGGCCAGTTACTCTACTACTCCCTTGGGAATTTAAAAAAAATAAAATATATATAAAGCATACACACCCTTCTTTTGGAGAATTCTCCTCCTTTCCCTCCCCACCTGCCCTGGTAACCCTGTATGTTGGGCTGCAATACAGGATGTGCCCAGAAATGTGGATTCTGTCCCCATCTGCTGAAGCCAGGTGGGGCAGTGACCCTGATCTCCTGGCACATATTATCTGCTAATGGGCCAT
>JAOTQP010000770.1:8000995-8011967 GCA_026413545.1 Cichladusa arquata
AGAACACAACAAACACAATTAACCAATGAACCTGCTGGCAGCAGAGCTGCCCACAGGAAAAGCCACACCTGGGGATGACGAGTGCAGGTGGGTTTCACCCTCACCCTTCGAGCACCACGGGTCCAGGTGGGGACACCCAGCGTGGGTGTTGGTGGCACAATTCACTCCTGGCACCTTTTCAGCGGCCAATCTGCAAAGTGTCACCTCTGCTTTTCATTGTTTTGGCATTTCCAGGTCGCTGCTGGTGGCAGATGATGAATTTTTGGCCCAGGACTGTTAAAATTAGCTCCAATTTAACATGGGCCGTGCCGAGGCCATTCAGTTCACCAGTCAATCACACCTTTGGACAAGCAAACATTTCACAGGAGAAAAAAAGAGAGAGAGAAATCAATGCTCTCCAAGGGCTCATTCAGCACTGTCAGGCCCAAAATCAGTGGTGTCATTTATCTGCTTCCAGTGAGGCTGGTGCTGAGCAGAGCCCTGGGATCTCCTTTGGAACACCAATAACACAAATTCCCAGTCCTGCCACCACCCTCCTGGGCAAAAAAAAAACAACCTTGGGAGCCACTCAAGAGCACAGACACCAATAACACAGAGAATTCCATGGCCACCAACATTCCCAGGCTCTGGAACAGCCACAGAATAAACCCTTGGGTGGGGAGAACATCCTGGGCATTGCAAAAACCATCAGAGAGGGGAGTTAAAGGCAGAGGGAAGAGGTGGCTGGAACTGGGATGGGATTGTGCCAAACAGAGCAAGAAACTCACAAAACAAAACACTTGAAACTTGATAACAGATAAGAAAAGTGTGCTCAGCTCTGCCCCAGCCCTTGGAGTGTTGTAAAGAGGCAGCACCAGAGACAGGCAGCAGAAGGGCCCCATCACCTGCACTCGGTTTCAGAAGAGCTCTGCTTATTTTTAACCCCTCTGCAGAGTCATAAAGTGAAGAAACTGCTCTGAACTCCCACTGGGAGCCCTTGGCCACCCTCCTGCATGTGGTGGCAAACAGCCCCAGTGCCTGGGAGCTCCTCAGCAGCTGCTGGGATGCTCTGTCTAAAACAAAGCTTTCCTGATTTTATCTCTTTTACTGGATTCAGTGAGTTTGGAGACTCCTGGGATGATCACAACATGTACAAAGGGTTGTGCTGCTGAGTTTTCATGCGGCTCAGACATGCACTGGAGGTGCCCTCAGGGGAGGTCAAAGGAGGGATAATTTGGCACTTGGGCTGACTGCACTTTGCACAGGGACACTGGGAGCTCAGCAGGACATGCCCAGCCACCCCAGGGCAGGTTGGAAGTTCCTGCTGTTGGAAACTCCAGCTCCGGGGTGGAGGAGGACTCTGGGGTGTGTGGGTGACTCAGGCCCCCATTCCTCCTCACCCCCCCTTCAGGCTCCTCCCTGCAGTCCCTGAATGACTGTGGCACCTGCTGTGACAAGACAAGAGCCATTTCCAATGCAAATTCATCACAAAGAGCCAACTACTCCAGCACCTGGGGTGGGCTGGAAACACAACCCAGCCCTAAAGGTTGAAGGTCACACATGCTCCTGACACCACCAAAACTACTCTGGTAATGGAAAAACACAACCATTTTGGTTGGAAAAGACCTCTAAGATCGAGTCTGAGCATCAGCTCAGAGCTGCCAAGAAGCCATGTCCCTAACTGCCACATCCATACCCCATTAATCCCACCAGGGATGGGGGCTCTGTTGCTTTCTGGTGATGGCAGAGACAGACAAAAGGCTGGAGAATGCAGCAGCAGCCGCTCAACAACCAGGCAGAGATCCCAGGTGGGGTCTGGAGGAGAATCAAAGCAGCCCCTGCTCCTTCCACTTGGGATTCTCTGAGAGACTTGTAAAAAAATCCATAAAACACACAAAAAAAGGAAAGAAATGAGGAGTATGGTTTTGCCTGGAAGGACAGGAAGATCCAGCAGCTCCAGCATTTTGGAAAGAACCTTCAGGAGAGGGGCTGGGGCTGTGGGGGGAGCACACAATGGCACACAGGGTGCCCAGGGTGGCCAAAGCCCTGGGCTTGAAATGTGTCCTGCAGCATGCAAGGGATGCTGGAGCTGTGCTGGGGGAGATAATCCCACTGATGAATGACCAAAGGGACTTTCTTTAGCACTTCCTGGCCCTGATGTCAGATTTCCTCTTATCTCACTGCCAGCACCTCTGGAAAGTGCTGGGCAAGAAGTGAGTCCTCAACTGGGAGCACCTGCTTATCACAGGCTGTGCAAATGCTTCTCTACTGCAGAAAACACATCATTTAAAAGGGGAAAACAGGTGTGCCATGGCATGAACCTCTGCAGAGCCAAAGGATGCATCTCTGAGCCACAGCGAGTCCCCCCTGTGCTACTCTGATATTGCAAAAGGGCATCAAAACTCCCTTGGCTGCATCCAACATCAGGAATGGAGAGAAAGCCCAAGGGTATCCAGTGGGAGCTGCAGGGCTGCAGCCATCCCAGGGCAGGGGTTGGGATTTTAGGTGGTCTTGAAGGTCTCTTCAAACCCAAACCATTCTCTGATCTAAAAGTGAAGATCACAGCCTGTGTCTGATCTGTCCAAATGCTCTGCCCAATCCAGCTCCCCTCCACTCCAGGGGCTCCCCAGGGCAGTTTTGGGACCAAAAATGAGTCAAAAGCACCACTGGAGCTCACAATCCACCCCCTCAGCATCACCAAATCTCCCGTGGCTTTGTTCCTCCTGGCTTTGTTCCTCCCCAGCTTCTCCCCATTGTCTCTGGTGCAGAGGCAGCACAAAACCTCTCTGCAGAGAATTCCCCTCTGCATTTGGATTCAGCTCGCAGCTCATCAATTACTCCAGATGGACAGATTAAATTTCAGGTTGTTGGACAGCAGATTTATCTATTGAGAAGTGGAGAATGAAATTATTTCTCAAACAGTTTAGCACTATTATTTCCCCCCCCACCCCTTTCAAAGCCATTCCCATTGCTGAGCGCCCCAGGGCTGGGCAAATTCCACTTAAGGGAGGATGATTAATGAGCCTGAAACACTGATGAGGGCTGACCTCTCCACAGCTTCTCCTTCTCACATCCACTCACAAGCACCATTTATCCCTAGGAAAGCACCTGAGGGAAAGCAACCATGGATTTTAGCACATAGCAGGGCACTGGGAGGACTGGGGGAAAGCAAACCTACAGCAAGAAAAACTCCTTCCCAGAGCTCAGAGGGGATGAAAAATTCCTGCACAAACTCACCAGGAGCTTCCACCTTGCCCAACAGAAGCACATCAGGGGTCCAGCAGGTCCTGCTCATCCTCACACCTTCACTCACCATCAAAGGGACCAAGATCCCCCAGTTACCCCACAGGAACTTCCCATCATGGTCTGTGGCCTCTCGAAGGGAAGAGGTCTCTCAGTTAACAAAATAAAACTCATGAACTGGAAACCAGGATACACATGGAATTGTGAAAAAATAATTCAAAACTATAACATAAAAGTAAAATAGATACTCTGGAGTAATACCCAGAGGTCCCAAAGCTCAGCCCCAGAGGCAGAGGACACTCAGAGGGGGCTGCTGTCACCCTGCCAAGCCCAGGGCTCCAAGAGCTCATCCTATTTTATCCAAAGGAAGTTTTCCTGGCACCTGAACTCCTCATGAAGACTGCTAGGTTCATTTCCATCATTACATACAGAAAAAAATGAAAGAGCCAAAAGAAGGCTGTAAGTGTGGCTGAGCCCCCCCATCCACCAGGCAGCTGAGAGTCCAAGATAACCCAGGGCTGGAGGAGGGGACAGGATCCGGTGAGTCCAGAGGAGGGAAAGGACGTCACACAGATGTTTGTGTGCTGAGAGGTGACCTCCCCAAACCCAGAACCTCTCCCTGGTGGCTCTGAGAGTCCCTGCCAGGAGCCAGCAGGTCCCCCATTCCCAGGGAACGCTGGGCTCTGTCCGTCTGTCCATCCGAGGGTCACCCGCGGCACTCAGGGGCTCTAAGTGAGAGGAAGGAAGCTGCAACTTCCCGAAGAAAACGCTGGAGCTGCCACTGCTGACAGTATTTCCCTCCTTTGTGGAGCCCTCCCGGGCCTGCAGATGCTGGGGAAGCCACAACCATTAAGGTTTGATTTAATTGCAGCGCTGGGGAGGGTTTCACCCATGGTGCTTACAGGGGCTGAAATCGCCCCAACCACCCCAATTCCAGCGGGTCCAACAGGTTCAGCACTGCTCCAACCCCCCCAGCCACAGGTCTGAGGTTTGTGTATCCCAAACTCTTCCCACTGAGGTTCTGGAAAACCCCAATGAGATCCCTGTGTTGCTGATTGTATTCTAGAAATGGAGCTTTTAGGATGTCTCTGAGAGACCTGAAGAGCCAAGCCCAGGAAAAACAAGAGTTTCTGGCAAAACCAGGTGGGCACGGCCCCTCTCTGCCAGCCCTGGTGCCCAGCAGCCCTGGGGGATGGATGGCAAGGCAGGGAGCAGAGCTTTGCACCCCTGAGTGTGGGAAAACCACCAAGGATCATCACCTGCTCCAGAGGAGAAACCCAGAAACTTCCAAGGCTCATCAGTGCCACAGCAAATCCCTCCAAGGTGGTTCTTTGGGGTTTTCTCACAGAATGCAGGAATCTCAGACTCCTGCATCCCAGATCTGGGTGTCTCCAGAGCAGACTGGCAAATCCAGGCTGGGCTTTCCTGAGCAATTAAACCTGAGGCTGCAGCAAGCCTGGGAGCAGGAGAGCTTGGAGGCATTGCTTAATCTGCCCACATTTGGCATCCTGAATGAAGAGCTCCCTTCCACACTCCTCAAACCCAGCCTTTTCCTCTTGCAGATTCATCAGGGGAACTCAGCTTAAAAAAGAGGGAGGAAAGGAAAAAAGAAAAAGGAAAATAATGACAAAAGAGATGTCTGAGCTCATGCTATTGCTGTGAAGTCCTAACCTCGTGTTTGCCTCACCCAGGATCACACTTCACTCCAAAAACACAACCACAGATAAGAGATGGGACATGTGAAAAATAAATCCTGATGAGAGCAGATGAAGCAATGAGATAACTGTGCGTGGGAAGGCTCCTGCAGAGAAAACTCAAAACATTTGGGCCAACCCAAAGCTCTGAGACAGGACTTGACCTGAACCATGACAATCAAATTATAACAGAGCACTCAGCTGCTCTTGAGGAAAAGGAGGGATTGCATAAGCCCAGCTGGAGTCACCCTGCAGTGCTGCTCTTCCAGGGAACTTCCCAGGCAGGCATTGTCCTGCTGCTCCTCAGGCTGGCCCAGGGAATGGAGCCCTGATGGACTTTGGACAGGCCAGTGATGAGAAAAGCTCTGGTGCAGCTCTCAGATGAGTCAAGAGCAGCCAAGTCAGCAAATCCAGCCTTGTCACGTCAAGCATTCTGTGCAGGCAGCAAACTGCAAGCCTGGGCTAATTCAAGACATTCCCACAACTCATTTTTGTCTCCTTAAAACCAAGCTGCCCTGAAAAAATGGTGAGGAGCCAAGCTCTGAATGTTTTTGTGAACAGGGTGGGATTGGAGGGTGTCTGCAACAGGGGACTCCAGTGGCATTCATGCAAAACTGTCTAAATGATAATCAAATGTGCAAGCTGAGCTAAAAATCTTTATATATCAGTTATAGAGGAGTCCCACAGAGTAGATTTTAAATACTCATTGATATCTGGATGTGTTCAACACCAGGTTGGGCAGGGCTTGGAGCAACCTGGTCTAGAGGAAGGTGTCCCCACCCATGGCTCCAATGAGCTTTATGGTCCCTTCAATAAAATCTGTGATTCTATGATCCAAAACCATCCCTGAGCTGATGTTAGGCAGAGGAACATCCTCACTTCAGGGCACACAGCAGCCTCACTGCAGACTCTGCCTTCTTAAAACATCCCAAGAAATCTGATTTTAGAAATTCTGCCATCACACCAACAGCATGTAATCTTCCATCATCCAAAAGACTTTTCTGGGAAGAGCTTGTATGGCTGCCATGGCATTATTCATCCATCGTGGGTAAAATGCAATTTTTCTGCACACAGTCACGGGGTGGGGTGACTCCTTCCCAATTAGCCTCGCTTCACTTTCACAAAGCCTCCAAAATTACAACTGAATGTGCTGTTTTCCTCGGTGCAAGAAATGCCAGGGTACCTGCCAGAAGGCAGAGCAAACAAACTCCTGAAACATTCATCCCACAGAGCCCAAGCAGGGCATCACCCACAGGGAAATCACCACTGCAAAGCAAAATCTCAGCCAAGAAAAACATTGACACTGCCAAGTTTGTCTCAGCTTTTACCTCTGAAATGGGTGGAAATGGAGGAAATAAAAGCCTGGAAAAACTGCAAATGTCATGGTGCAGTGAGATTTGCAGAGCCTTGTCCAACAGCAAGACCTGGAGGGGATGGTTCAGCTCTCAGATTCCTGGAGCAGCAGATTCTGCATCCCAGGATGGAAATAACTCACTCCTGGTGACACCAGGGCTGGGTGACACCTCCTGGGTGCTGCCCTGGTGCCAGCCACCCCCAGAGCCCTGCTGAAAACCAGGCCAGTGAGTTTGGAGAGAAACAGCCCCAAAATGTCACCCCAGGGGGAAGAGATGGCATTTTTAGAAGCAAACAACATTTCTCCTAATCTCGGTCTCAGAAAAAGTCTCAGAACATTTCTCTTAATGGCACCAGGTAATGATGCTGAAAGACATCCCCCAGCTCCTGCCTAGAGAAGGAATTAACACCACAACACTTCTCACATCCTGGAGAACCTGCTGCACACGAAATCAAGCTGCATTTTCACAAGACTGAGCCCAAAATGTGCTGTTTAACAGGTCCCTGGGGCTCTGTGCTGCCATCAGCTCCTCAGGGCAGAGGTGATGAGCAGCTCAGCCCCTTCTCCACCCCAAAAAGCAGCAGAAATGGGGTCGTGGGGTGCCCCTGGGCCAACCAACCTGTGCATTGCTCCTCCAGCCTGAAAAACTCTCCTGTGCCACAGGATCTACAAGCCAGACCTCGCCTGGGGAGGGAGCAGCCCCTGCCCAGCAGCTCCCCTGAGCTCCTGGGTGATGGGAAGAGCTGGGCACCAATGTCCAGCTGTGGGGGAGCTGAAGGAGAGGCTGGCAGAGCTGGGGAGAGCAGCCTGGGGTGGCTGCCTGTGCCCAGGGGCTGAGGATGGACAGCAGCCCCGAGGCTCTGGGGGTCACTCAGGGCTTCTCCCTCTCCTCAGCTTGAAATAATGAATGGTTTTGTTGTGTTTCAGTACTGGGGAGAAGAAGCAATGCTGGGGACAGGAAGGGATTTTGGTAATGCCCACGTTTAAACCCAGGCTGGGATGAACCCCCTGCACTGCACCTTCCCCCCAGGAATAGGAAAATGTCAGAGTTTCCAATGATAAACCCACAACTGGGTGCTCAGAACTCCTCTGGCATCAGGAGAAGCCCCCCATGAGTCCCTACCAGACTCCAGAAAGCTTCAGGGCACATCTCCAGATCCTACTTGCCCAAATCATCAACCCCAAACCCGTCCCTGTGTCCAGGAGAGGAAAACCCACCCAGAACCACAGGCACAAACACCCATTTTTCTTTCCACCTAAAGCACTTGTGCTGCCCTGGGCAATTTGCATTCAGGGTATCAGTTCCTCTCCCTTTCAGCACTGCAAGGAAATTAATTAACTGAAGAGTAACTGTAAGTATCACAAAGCTTGGGAGGCCGAGACAGGAAATGTGAAGGTTAACCATCATATTTAATGTAGGCACAAGATAAAAATCAGAATGAACTTTGATCAGGGGGAGGATGAAGAGGCCACTGGCATTACTGTGATACTGGTTGGTTGGGTTGCTTTTTGGTTGTTTTTTTTTTAAGATTAGAGGCTGTATTTTATCAGCAAGATTCCAATTAAGCGTTTTCACCCCTCGTGGAGGAAAGGGAGAGGTTTAATTCCTGACTAGAGAGTATCAAGCCAGGTGAAAAGCACAGGAGCCATCACTCCTTGATCCTGGCACAGGATTTGAGAGGAAACCCTGATTGTGGGAAGGATGCTCTGAGCCCAGCAGAGGCAGGGCTGTCCTAAAGCAGCCCCAGGAGTGGCTCTGCACCAGAACCTCCCCTGCACGTGCCCAGCACAGCTCAATCATCCCAACTCACACCACAGGAAGAAAACAGGCAGCAAAAGGGAAATCACTTCCCGTTTTGAGTTATTTTTTTTGCAAGGGTGGAATTTCATGAGAGACTCCAGCCAGAACTGAGTCTGGTTCTGGGAAGTTCCCTAGAGCATCAGGAGATTTGTTACCACCATGAATTAAAGATCTTTCTGCAGTGAGCAGTGCTGAAATTTTGGCCACAGACTCCAAACCTCCCTGGATTTGGGCACAACCCTGTCCTTGACCTCCCCTGGATTAAAACAAGGGGAGCTTCATTTCTGACCCAATTTATTTCAATCTCTCCTTGAGGATGTGACTATTTTACCTTATCTGGAAGATTTTTTTTTTTCCCCTCGCTTCCCAAGCTCCAGAGGTAAAATTTACTGCCACAGCAATGCAGAACAGTTCCTGCTCTGCATGATAAAAACAGGCTACAGAAAATTAATCTACTGGCTATTTAATTTGTAAAGCTGCTTAAAAAGGTCAGGTCCCCAGCTCATAAAAACACCACTGAGAACAGATCCCAGCGATTACGGGAAACAAGGCTCTGGATATTTATATAAATTAATGCTTGGGGAGGATAACAAGATAACAGGACCCTCTAATTTAACACCCACATCCCATTCCTGGCAGCTCCCAACTCTCATTTATTGCAGTAACACATCAGGGGTGCACCCAAAGCTGGCACCTGGGGCTAGAGGGGGGTTGAAATCCTCCCAAAATCTCCTGGATGCCTTGATTGAACACTTTCCAGATTTGTATTTATATTTCTGTAAAACAAGTCCTCCTTTATGAGCCAGGCTAACAGGGGCTAAACACACACAAGCAGAGAAACATTTTTATATTTTTTTATCCCTTTTTTGTTTCTCTGTCTAAAATAAGGAAGAACATTATTTTGTATTTTGTGAGGAGGGCTTTATCTTTTCAAACTAAGCTTTGGTAAATTGTTTAATGGGAAGTTGCATGTAGGGATTAATCACAAGCACCAACACTTGTGTAATTCTGCACTGCTTTTCACTCAGTTAAGCAGGAAAACTCCACTGGAAAATCTCCCTGTGAGACAATGGGAAAATCCAGGTTGGCTCTCTGGGAGCCAACCCTGCTTCCCTCCATTCCTGCATTGATTTGGGTCCTGTCAACCCCAGCTTTTCCCCATCATCATTTCCTCTGGAGCAACCTGCTCCAGTGCAAGGTGTGCCAGGGCAGGGGGATGGAACTGGATGAGCACCCAGGTCCCTTCCAACCCAACCCAGTCTGGGATTCCATGGAACAGGATTTAATGAGGTATTTACCAGCCAGACAGGAGCAGCTCCACCAGACAGTGCACAAGCAAAGCTGACTGTTAATTGGAATATCTCAAATAAACTCTGGGACCAGGGTAATTGCATCTGCAGAGCGTTAGGCAAGGTTGGGTTGCTTTTGCTGTGCCGGGCTAATTAATTTGGTACAATTTGAGGATGCAGATAAGGCCCCAGGGACATGTTGGGCTGGACCATTAATGCTGTATTTCAGCCAGAGGGGTGAAGAGGGGAGCTGGCAGCAGCATCTGATTCCTTCTCAGCTGCTCCACTCCAACTCCTTCCAAAGCCACCCACTCTGCTGGAGAGGGCTGAGAATTGTCTGGACAGGAAAGGACAATATTTGGAGCTTAATGGGACAGGATCAATAAGTCTAAACAGGCAGCAGCCCTAAAAAAGCTCACTGACCCACGAATCAAAGTGACTTTATTGACACAGTTAAGACAGTATCAACACCCAGTCAAGCACAGACTCTTCATTTCCCCTTTTTTTTTGGCAGCATCCCTGCTTTAATTTCCTAAGTACCACCCAACTGCAGTTAATTTTTAGTACAGCTGCATGTATGACTTCCTTCTGCTTTAAATTATCCTTTCTCTTAGCAACTGCCTCCACCAACACACAGAGTGCAGAACTTGGGGAGGGATTTTTTAAGCACAGAATTAAGGTGCGAGAACAAGCACGAAGGTTTTTTGTCAGACTCATGTAAACTCAGCTCTGAGCAGGAGTTATTAAAAAGCCTGGCTTAGGAGCCAGCACCATGCATTTAAAAATCCATCCAGCAAACATTAAGGCAGGTCTGGCTCCTGTGGAAATGGCTGTGGCACACATTAGGCTGAGCTGTTAGGAATAAATTGTTCCTCTGCATAATGCAATGGAGACCACGCAAAGAGGGGAAAATGAAGGCTCCACAGTATTTTACAGGGCTATAAACAGCCAGGGAAATAAAACATCTCTCCTAAGGTGTAGCTTCCAATGCAGAAAGCTCTTATTCAAAGCAGTGCTGCCTCCAGCTCCGTGGGGGAAAGGCTCTCCAGCTGCTGAGTGCCTCGGGGAGGGGAGCAGAAATAACATGTCATGTAAAGTCATCGTGACCTGTCACTTCTGCTCACACTCACGGAGCAGATGGAGGCTTTTCCTGGAGCTCACTGCAGCAGGAGCAGCATTGCCTGGCCAGGGCTGGAGCAGTGACCAACATCTGTCTGATGGAGCTCGGGCAAAGGGCTCCCAGCCCAGCAGAGGGTGAGGGAGCCAAGCACTGCACGGTTCTTGGAGCCTTCCAGGGAACAGAGCCTTTCCACCTCTGTGTTTGGAAACTGAGGGCACAGGCAGAGCACCCCAGGTGCCCCTCCCAGACCCCAAATCCCTGAGGGGCACAAAGGGGCGCAGGGACAGCTGCCCCCTGCGAGCCTGGGTGTGCTCACACTTCTGATCCATCACTCCCCAGCTTGGGAGAGGCAGCAACGGGATTTAATGGAGGTTTTAGTCCTCCTCCACTCCCAAATACCTCCGTCTATCTCAGGTGTGTTGGGTTGATGTGGCCAGAAATGTGGATTCTGTCCCCATCTGCTGAAGCCGGGTGGGGCAGTGACCCTGATCT
>JAOTQP010000770.1:8012869-8028233 GCA_026413545.1 Cichladusa arquata
AAAATTATAATAATTTGGAGCGAGGGGGTTTACATTCTCCATTTCAATAAGAAGCTTCTGCCTTTCTTAGCAGACACGTGCCCTCCAAACTAGGACACCAAGAAACTTTCTTCACATTGCTCTGAGTTTCAAAGAACATCCAGTAAAAGTGATGCAAGAATCTGAAACTCAGCTCCACTTTTGGTTTCCAGCCCTGTCAGCTCTTCCCTGGTACTGAGCTGCTGGTCTCACTCAGACACTCAACTTTTGAACTTTTGTCCCTCCTCCAGCACATGGGATGAGCTCCCAGCTGCTCCATGCCCAGCCAGTCTGGTGAAGCACAGCTCTGAATGCTCAGGGAAGGACTGCACAGTTATGTAGTAATACATAATAATAAAATATGTTTAAGCCACAGTGACATGTCTGAACAAGTCCAGGCCGTGCTCTGTATCATATGCACCAGCCAAAATATATTTAACTGTTTTTCTCCATATTTTACTACCTATTGTTTCTCTGCATATTTTGCTGTTTCTTCCCACACTTAACTGTTTTTCTGTATTTTTCTTAGTTTAAACCAATGTTTATAAGAAGGGCACAAAATGAGCCATTTTTAAGTGTTTTTCTGCAGCTTGTTGAAACCCTTCAAAGCCACCAAAACATAAATTGTACTAAATCAGAAAAAAAAAGCTAAAAAACAAGATACCAAAATTAAAAAACCCAAAAGAAAAGTGAGCAGTGAAGTTCTAGACAACCAGCAAAAAAGCTTGTGCAAAACACATAAACAACATAAAAGCACCAATCAAAAAACGCATAATCACGTGAACAGTAGTCTTAAAATGTATAATTAAAGCTAAAAAGTAAACAATAAATCAACTTCTGCATAATCATATTAATTTACTGTCCAAAAATCCCGTTTCTCCCGCACAGTTACACAATCCCCAAAATAAAATCCTCCTTCCCCACCTCCCCAGCCCACGGCAGGCAGATCCCACAGCCTGAGAGCAGCACCACTCCCACTCAGCCCAAATTCCCAGGAAAACAGCAGAGCTCCCTTGGGCCAGCACCCAGGACAGTCACACAGCTCCTGCACATTTCTGCCTTCACCTTGGACCTCTCCATTCCTGACCCAAACCAGCCCCAAATCTGCTCCCAAACCCTTTGCAGGGCTGGGAAATCCAGCTGAGCTCCCTTCCAGCAGCCAGAACCTCCTCCCCAAGCTCTGGGAGGTTTTGGGGTGCCCACTGGGAAGCCTGGAGAAGGGACAGCATCCATGGAATGCTGTGGAGCACACACAGTGGGACTGTCCCACAGCTCTCCCAAACTTCCTGGAGCTGGAAAAGGATCCATACCTAAGCCTGGGACTCAGCATCATCCCAGGAGGATGAGGAGGAGGAAAAGGATCCATGCCTAAGCCTGGGACTCAGCACCACCCCAGGAGGATGAGGAAGAGGATCCATCCCTAAACCTGGGACTCAGCACCACCCCAGGAGGATGAGGAGGAGGAAGAGCATCCATCCCTAAACCTGGGACTCAGCACCACCTCAGGATGAGGAGGAGGAGAGGAAGAACTGACACTTCTGTCCCCTTCCCTTCCTGCAGCCACACACAAACAGGGACAGCAGTAACCCAGCTATAACCCAGCAGTTGAGTCCTTTCTGACAAAAACAAATACTTGGTTACAAAATCCAGACCCAGGAAGGCAGAAGGACAACAAATCACCCTGCCCAGTGCTTCTCCCCAGGCAGAATGAGATCTAGGTGCTCTGCATTCCCAGATTATCTGGATAACCTTTGCCCAGGATCAGGGCCTCTGTTTGCAAAGGGGCTGGTACCAAGTGGAGCTTGGACCTGGGAATCCATGAGTAACACAAAAATAATCCAAAAAGTAATGCAAATAACCCAAAGTGGCTTTTGTAAGTGGCTTTTTTGAGCACTCATCCCCTACTAAGAGAGATTCCTAAAGAACCAGGCTGTGGGAGCAGCCCATAGCTGCCTTAAACCCACAGACCTGTAAAAATCCAACAGTTTTTGCGTTCTTTTTTTTCCCAGAAAAGTTTTTTTTTTCCCAAAGACAGCAGGAACAATGATGCCAGAACACCCAAGGACAGCACGTGGATCCTGGGATTCCAGGGAGCACAACTTGAGCTGTCAGAGCTGAGCAGAGCAGGGTGGGAGGCTGAAGATCCATTTCAGATGAGCAGACACGGGAAATGTCAAACCCCAAAAACCTGAGCCAGCTGTGGGTGGGATGAGCAGCCAGCGCCAGGAGGATTTTTGCCCAATTTTTGAGTGAAACCCTCAGTGGGTGGAGGGAGGAGAAGCTCCACATTGAGCCTTCAGAGCCTGGCTGCTGATGTGCCAAAGCCAAGCAGTTATGGAGGCACCTTGAGCACAGACAAGTTAAATACCTGGTTTTGTGTGCAGGTTCCTCCTGCTCTGTGGGAGCAGCTCCTCCTGCCCCAGGTGATGACAGCCCTGCTAGAATAACGGGTTTTTATGGAGCCAGAACACTCCTAACACCACTTGTGGTCACACAGGATCCACTGCTATTAGAAGAGCTGTATCTCAAAAAAATACTCTGAATCAGAGAAAAAAAAAAAAAAAATTGAGCAGTTCTATGTCTGCTCAGAAAAACAGATTTTCCTATGAAGAGAGCCTGCAAAACCTGGTGGCTACAGGGGGTTATTCCTTCCCTCTGCCCCAGCTCAGGGGGTGCAATATCCTTGCACACATTCAGCCCATCTTTAGTAAGTTCCTCTCTGTCCCTCTGGATTTATGAGGCTGCTTTCCATCCCTGAAGTTTTTTTCATTCACATCCAGTTAAATCAAGTGTTTAGGATGGTTTTTACCCATACAAAACAGGTAATTCTATTCACTCAGCTCTTGCTGGTGGAACCCAAAGCTGAACGTGGGCTGGCTTCAGTTTAATTTTTTTAAAATTATTTTACAAAGAGGGGAACCCAGGATCTCCCAGAATCTCACCAATCGTCACTCTGGGTTTATAAATTTTACAACCTGGGCATTTTAAATTCGCTTTCAAGTCTGCAAGGCTTCAGAGAACACTTCAATCACATTCCTGTGCATTTCCCCAAAGCAAGGAAAGCAATGCCTGTTTGTCTGCCTTCCCTCAGGGAAAATTTAACTGTCACGTCACAGGACTCCACAAAAACACCAGGGGAGGAAGAGTCAAAGAAATATTGAACCTCAGAACTGGTGATGCAGAGCTGTGGGTCAGACACAGGGAGAGCAGGATCCTGATCCTTGAGGAGGATGAAGGATGGAGAGGAAGCAGCACAGGGAACACGTCCTGGAAGTGCCAACACAAACCTGCAGCTCCTGGTGAGCACAGCAAGAGCCAAAGAGCAAGGAAAAGAGAATTTCATGAGCACAACGTGCAGGGATGCCACCCTCTGGATCAGGTCCCTGAGACAGCAGAGTTATTCCCAGAAATATTAAATATTCCCCTACACACAGCCAGCCCAGCCCAGGCTCATCTGGCAGATTGAGCCTTCAAAAAGAACCTAAAGCCAGCAAAAACTACTCTTGGCTTTGGGTGAAATGACAAAACAAAGACACTCAAGCCTCAAATCACATCAGAGTCCCACATCCCTTTCTCACTGCAAAGGAACAGATTTTGCCCACGCTGCCAAAATCACCAGGAACTATGAAAACGCAATGAGGCTTCATCTGCCATCAATAAATTCATTTATTTTTCTATAGAGGCTCTCCCCCACCCCGGCAGCTGTATGCTAATTCCCCCTCAGCACTGCATTATTATCACTTGGAACAGATGTTGCAGCCACTCCAAAATATGGAGGTTACAAAAACTATTAACCTAAGCTGGGCTGAGCTTGGGAGGGGGTGAGGAGGAGGGAACAGCTCAGCCCTGTCCTTCTGCCACTGGTCCCAGCCAGGCTTTGCTCCCCCTGCTCCAGCTCAGCATCCACAGCAATAATGGGATCCCAAACTAATCGACAAAAACGCCCCCAAATCTCAGAAAATAAATTTAAAGAGATCAAGGGAGATGCTGTGAGTTACAGGCTTGCTCCAAAAACTCGGGGAAATTAGCTACAAGATCCCCCCATGGGTTTGTAACTGGGCACAAATGTGGATGCAATCAGCTATTTTGGGGTTTTTCTGCTGTTTTTGATGGGGGTGTGTGCAAACAAAGTCATTTCAACCCCAGATAAATCCAACTGCAAAAGGTTTAGCATTCCCCACAGAGTTGCTTTCTCCAGAGCAGCCCAGTGTGGCTCTGGAGTAATTAATGCCAGAATCTATTTATGACCTTTGAATAAATTGTTCTTTTTCTGAAGGGAAAGCTGTTAAACACGTTAGCAAATATAATTAAGAGGGAAGGGGGGGGGGATGACAAAAATCTGGAATTAAATCTCTGCTAATTAGAAATGCTTCTTGCAACAACCTGGCTAAAACCCCACGCTCAGGCAGATACTGTAGCTTCATTAAAACCTCCTCATTACCCTTCCTGAGATAACCCAGCTGTCAATACAAGGAAAATTCACTCTAACCTTTGTCACCTCTAAGGAAAGAAAATAAATTCAGGTGTTCTCCGTGTGGGGAGAGCTTGGTGACGTGCACCTGAACATGCTGAGGGTGGAAAATGCAGCAAGGGAGAAGCAAAAGGTTTGTCTGGCCTCTCACCCTCTCACCCAAGGAACAGGTTTGGCTGCTCAGGGTATCTGACCACGTTTTCTGCATCTCAGAGAAGTTCTCAGCAGTGAGACTCTGATTGCATCACTCTCCAAGTGGCCAAAGCTGAGGGGAGTGGCAGCAATAAAAGGTGGGAAACCCCTTGGAAGTGTCCTTGCTCCATCAGGGTGAACATCCCAAACCCAAAAGTGATGGATGAGGAAGGGTTAAAATGAGGTAACAAATCTGTGATGCCACCTGGAAACCCACCCAGGGATGATTCACATCTGCCAAGATCCCAGATTAAACTTGGAATGATTTCAGCTTTAATGATTTCAGAAAGCCCTTCAAAAACTCCACTTTTCTGTAGAAATATTTGTGCTCGAGCAACAGCCACTCCTAAACCCCCAGGGGGTTCCACAAACAGAGAGCTGGGAGATGCTCAGTGAATCAGCCATGGGGAGGGATGCACAAGGGGCACCTCCCTGGGAATATCCAGCTCAGACCAGGCTGGACAGGTCAGCAAACCTCACACCTCACGTCCTGCAACTTCACCCCAAAAATTCACCTTTTTAGAGGCAGCCTCCCACCTCCAGCCTTCCTGCTGAGCTGGCTCCATGCCCCCAATCCCTTGACCACACAGGTTTTTAGGTCTATTTGGCAGCTTGAAAACTTGAAATTTTTCTCCAAGACACCCCCACCTCCCCAGGAACAGCCACAAAGCATCACCCCAGAGCTGGAAGCTGCCAAAGCACCTCAATAATGCCCTGTCCCCAAAACCCAGAGCTCTGCCATCCCCTGGGCTCTGCCCAGGCACCAGAACAAAGGCATTTACACCCTGCAGATGGAGCATCTGCTGCCAGAGGGCCACCAAGGGAGCCCCAGGGCCACTGCAGCCACCAGGGCCAGTGAGCACAGCCACACTGTGCTGAGCAGCTGCTGCTCCAGCAGCAATTCCCACAAAACAGCCCCAAACCCTGCAGCAGCAGCAGGAAAATAAAGATCTAGAAGCTGATCTATAAAGGGAAAAGAAAAAAAAATCATAAACTCTTCTGCTGGGTTTACTAGGAAATTTTCTGTTTTATTTTCTGTTTAAAGCCACAATTCTCCCATAGCTGTGGGAGGAAAAGTCTTGTCTCTTTTTTTTTTTTTGTCTCCTCCCCTCTCCAAGGCTCACCAGTGATTTTCTTGGAAGATCACTCACATGAGAAAGTGCTTCCCATAAACACAAAGGGTCTGGATGTGCACACAAGTCTGTCCCAGTGCTGTGACCATTTCCTGTCCTGGGGCCATGCCACTCAGCCTGGGATTTCCAGGGTTTAACACACGCCAGCTCTTAAAGAAATACAATTTTATTTGCATACAAATATATTTATATGTTTTACACATCGATCTCTATCCTATATTTTATATATAAATAAATAATTATATATTTAATCCATCACAGACCTATCTCCCACTCTCATTGCTTCTGCCACAAAGCCCAACCCCTCAGGAGCAAGGCTCTGCTTAAGGAAAAAACCTAAATCCTGCATGAACCTGAGTGCTCTGAGAGCATCCCAAACCCAAAGAAGCCAAACAACTCATCCTGGAAAGCAAAACCAGCCAAACCATCTCCCTGGGCAGGGACACAGTGACAGATCCTGCCGTGGGGTTTTCCTGCAGGGATGCAGGAGCTGCCACAGCTTTGTCCCAGAGCACAGGGAGTCCCTGCTCCCAGCCTGGCTGGATATTTGTTTTCCAGGCTCTGAGTGCCCCTGAGTTCTGTGGATTTCACAGATAATTCTGTGTTTGCAGTGCTGAGCACAAATCACTCCTCCTGCTCCTCCCCTTCCCCAGCCACAAACCTCCTCTGTTCCCTCCTCAGCCCCCTTCAAATACCAGATGTTCCATTTAGCTGTAAACCACCATAAAACACAACAAAAAGATATGAATGCTACAAAAGGGCCAATTTACTCCCCCCTCCATCAGTGTTAAAGCAAATGCTGCAAGAGAAAAAGCAAAATTTCCTCTATGGGAACCTTTTAACCTTCCCTCTCTCCTCCTTTACCAAATCCTGGTGGTTTGGGGGGTCAAAGCAAGGCCCCGGTGGGGGCAGGCACAGGCTCATGGTCCCTGCTGGAGCACCAAGCACAGCCCAGAGAGGCACAAACCCTTCCCAATTCCCCACTCCCAGCACGTCCAAAGGGAGCTGGCATCATCTCCCTGTGCCAAACCAGCTTCAGCACCTGCAGCATGGGCTGGGAGAGATGGGAGATGTTTCCCAGGTCCAGCAAGCCTGGAAAATGCAATCCAGAATGTGAGGAGCCCAGAGGCATCAGAGAGAATAAAATCTGATTTGCTGGTGGGTCTGCACCACGGAGTGCATTGACTGCAGGGATGCACGAGGAGGGTCAGGATGTGAGTCAGGCTGGTGGCTTTCCAAGGAGGCAGAGGAGGATCTCCCAGCTGAATCCTGGCTGTCCAGACAGGGCAGGATTGCAAAACAGGAACTGATTGCACATCACCTCTCAGAGCAGGGGGTGTTGGGCAGAGCAGGGACAGGGGCAGGCACATCCTCTGTCCTGGGGCAGGAAGGGCTGGCAGCTCGGACACCAGGGTGAAACACCTGCCTGGGGACTCCAGAAAAGGGACCCAAAAAGTGTCCAAACAGATCCAAAGAAGTGTCCAAAAATTTATTCTGCAGGACTTGTTATGCAAGGCTGGGAAATCTGATGATCAAACTCTTGCTCCGCAAGGACCTTCCTGAAGATAACTGATTTTTTTTCAGAGCCTCCACAGACCAGCAAACTGATCCACCTGCACCTGTTATTGATATAAATCCTTCTACAGTGGAGCCCTTGTGGTTTTAGGTAGAGCATAAATATCCTCTGACACAGGAGGGGACTCAGACAGTCCAACCATCATCACAGATATAAACCCTAAAAAAGCTTTTCAGGTTAGGGCATCCTAGCTAAACCTTGCTGTTAACACAGCCTAGACTCCAGGGCTGGGCTAGCCCAGGGTGCCAGACAAACACTCCCAGAAGCACAAAATGTGCAGGGAAAAATCAATTCACAGCCACAGGGCTCAGCAAAATCACAAAGCCCAGGTATGAGACAGCTGCAGAGCAGCACAGATTTGTTCTGTACTGTGTTTGTAACCTCTCCCTGCACCAAGCAGCAGCAGGAAGCAGAGCCCAGCCCTGCCTGTCCATCCCCTGGACATCTGGGAGGCTCCAGAGGGTGGAGGGCAGGGAATGGTTGCACCAGAGTTGTATCATGGGGTAAAGCACAGCCAAAGAAAATGCAAAGCAGGGAGGAAAAGCCACTGGTGTTAGAAACAGACTTTTCTCCAGGCGTGTTTTTGAACAAAAATACAAAAGTAATTTCATCAATGCTGAGCCTGAAGTTGTCAGAGGCATGGTGATGAAATTACCCTGAGAAGGAAGGTCCTTCCCCCACTGTAAAAGGAGCACTGAGGTTTGGAATCAGCAGGTGAAGCTGGTGACTGCTGCTGGGTGGCACAGGAGTCACCCTGCACCCAAACTCCATCCCTGGGGCTCATGCTGACAGGAGAGCTGGGGGTGACACTGCAGGGACAGGGACAGCAGCCCCAGGGCTGTGAGGATGCTGCAGGGACAGCTGGGCAGACAGATGGACTCAGCATTAGCAGGACAGAGTCACCCTGACAGGCACTGAGCCAGCCTTGAGCTCTGAGAAACTCTGCTGCTGCTGCAGGAGCAGCCAGGAGATTGTTTTAGCATCACTGGAAGTCCCAAGGAGCAAACTGATGCTGAGAGTGGTGTGATGAAATAACAATTTATTTTAAAAATGCTGCACAGCTCAAAGGGGGATCCATGCTTTAAAAATCAAAGCAGAGAGAGGCTTCAGTTCAGAGGTGTGGCCAAACTCACTGCATTTTCCACACTCACTGCATTTTCCACACTCACTGCATTTTCCAAGCTCCATCACCCCTGCATCCTCTCCAACCCAACACAGGCACCTCACAGCCCTGCAGCCACTCATTCAGCCTAAATCAATGGCATCCTGATCCTCCCAGCCCAGCTCTGTCCCAAAAAGCCCCTTTTGGGTTGCTGGGATTTTTGGGATGAGCACATTTGATCCATTTCTCAACACAGCTTGAGGGGAGTCAAGTGGAGAAGGGAAACAGCTCCAAGGCTGGGAAAAGCTTTGCCTCTTTAAGGAACGACAAAGAAACAGATCAAAAATTTGCCCTCGGGTCAGTCTGGAGCAGCATTTCTGTCCCTGCCAAAAATCAGGCTCCAGATGAGCTGCAGGAAAAGGGTTTGGGGTGGTGGGTGCCATCCCACCAGGCTGAGCTGGGGATGCTCAGCCCTCCCAGAATCCAGCCCAAATTCCCTCATTTCCCTCATTCCTCACCCAATTCCCTGCTCAGACCCAGCCACAGCAGCTGAGCAGTGCCAGTGCCACAAATCCTCCTGCTCCTCTGTGCCCCGAGTCACCCCTGCTCCTGGCAGAGCACCCCGAGCAGGATGCACCAGCCAAGCATTTTTTACACCTCATCAAGGCTGCTGGGAGAGGAGGCAGCTTCCAAACCTGGTCCAAGCTTGAAAAAAAACCCACCAAATCGCCTTTTTTTTCTAAATCTGTGTTTTTAAAGGCATCTATTCATTCAAGAGCCTGTTGCTGATAGGTGTGTTTAATGCAGGTATTTAGCTCTCATCCATCATTTAAGAGTGGGGAAAAAAAAAGAAAATAAAAAAGTTTTCACTGCTTTTCAGGCTGCTTGGCACAGCCCTCAGCATCCATCCAACACTCTCCACCTTCTCCTGCCCCACCAGAATATTGATGAGCCTTCAGCTGCAGGTTCAGTTGGATCCTTCAGCCTCAGAGAGGCTCCTGCCTGTGCTGACAGCAGGTTTTAGGGCTCTGGGCAGCCAGAGTGGGAGCAGCTCCTGTTTTGCAAGGGGCTCACGAGCCTGGCTGGACACACAGAGCACCTTTTTTCCCCTCTGTGAGGCTCAGCACATCCAACGGGAAGTCAGTGAGACACAGTAAACAGGGAGATGTAACCAGGCCGTTTTTCACAGCCTTTTTTTTTTTTTTTTTTTTTTTTTGGAACAGAACTCAGTTTCAAAAAGCAGAGAGTAAATAAAAAAGCCTGAGGAGCTGAGCAGGGTAAATCAGAGTGGCGACACAGACTTTGCTCAAAGAACCCACCCAGCCAGCTCTGGTAATACTGAATTTATTTAACTTGATAATACTGAATTTATTTAACTACTATCACGGCATATGGAAGTAATTACAAGCATTGGAGCTGTAAACCCTTCGAGTGGCACGTTAAAAACCCCAAAGCCTGGTGAATAATTACCTGCACCAAACACTCCAGTGTGCCTCCATCACCCTGGACCTGGGGGAGAGGCTCCAAGCCACCTGCTCCACAGCAAACCAGCACCCACCTCACCAATAAACAGGATTTTGATGGCAAATGAAATAAAAACAACAGGGCAGGAGGCATCTGAGAGCTCGGTGAGGTGTGGGGCGTTGCAGCCATCAATCCTGGCTGTCATTTGTCTGCGTGGTTCCTCACTAAGAGCAAAGCAGAGCTCTGGGCAGCCCAGCCCTTGCTCCAATTATGTTTTCTGCCTCTCATCAGCCTCCAGGGCCCCAATCAAACCTCCAGGGACTGCAGGGCGGGGTGGATTCCCTCTGGAGAGATGTCAATGTGCTTCAAAACAAGAATCCTTAATGAGCTGGCCATTAGTGCTGACTTCAAGGCTGTGCATGCACCACGTTCATCCTGCACTGCTTCATCTCCAGAACCCAGGAGGTTCTGGAGCAGGGAAATAAAGACATTTAGCAGTGTCCAGAGCAGCTTTGAGGAGAGGTGATGTCTATGGGAGTCTTGATGTTAAATCCCATCACACCAGCTGTGTGCAGGCACCAATTTCCACCTCTCAACAGTCAGAGGTTGCTCAGCCAGGACAGGGCAGTGCAGCAGGATTTGGGGGGTTATTGGTTCTTTCTCAGCTGTTCTCCATTGAATTAACCCGTTTTCCTTCAGCTGCAGAGACTGGGAGCAGAAATTCCCTCCACAGCATCCCCACGAGGCTGAGCTCAGCTCAGGGGGCTGAACCACCAGAGGAGGGACAGGGATCTGGAGCTCTGCAAGAAATTCCCAGATCTCCCAGTTTTCCTGGATAATTCCTGCTCAACTCCCACACTTGCAAAGGTGTCTGGCACAGCTGATGCAGCCTGAGAGGGAGCAGCCTGCAGCAGGCTTCCCTACCAACCTCCAAACACATCCAAGGCCCTGTCAGGAAGGATTAATTTTATCTAAGACAAATGCCAAATAAAGGAAAAGGAAAACCTCACAAAACTCACAGCACCAAATATCAACCTCACCCAAACATGCAGGTGTTTTATTGCACATTTTTTCTATGCTGAAACATGAGTGGAGAGTAATTTAATTTATATTTGACCAGAGATTTAACAAAATTAAGATTCAGATCTAATTATTGATGAAAATGCAAAGCTTAAAGATCTCCATCTCACTCCCAAGAGCAGCTGTAGCACACGGTGACAGAGAACTGGAATTAGGAGGGGAATGGGGAGAGGTTTGGGATTCTGGGATGGTTCTGGGGCAGGGAATGCAAACTGAGAGCTCCTACTTGCAAATTCAAATGTCCTTTGCATCACACTCTCCCAGCTGGCTGGAAAATCACCCTGAACGACACCCCCAGAAATGCAATCACAGTAACAGACACAGTGATCAATAAGCACTGAGGGCAGTCACCCCCATGCCACTTCCCAGCTCTCTGAAACGGCCTCAGCAGCAAAAGCAAGGAGCAGAAATGAAGTTTTGCTCCAGGCTCATGGAAACTGCCCCAGTGTCCAGCGACTCTCAGCAGAGAGCTGGGATTCAAGATTGTTTTTCCTGTTTATTTTGTTGGCCACTCTGGAAGTTCTTTGGGTCATCCCATCCTCCCAGGCACCACCAAACAGATTTGGGTCTCTGGAGCTGAACATGAAAATAAATCAAATTTCAGGCTGCATCCTATCAGGGTGATTTGCCTCATTTATATTTAATTAAGCACCATGTATTAAACTACTGCTGTGTGTCAGTCTGGCCTCTCTGCTGAACAAGCACAGGGAGGTTTTGTGAGGCTGGGGAGCTTTTTGGAGGGCAGGGACACCAAGTCCATCTCTTCACAGCAGGAGCACCAGTCCCTGCATCCTCCCCGTGCTGCCAACACTCCAACCTCGCCTCGCAGCACACGTCAAGGAAAAACAAATCAGTGTGGAAAGGGATTAAAAAAAAAACCACACAAGTGCCTGGATCTTAAAGGGTTTCTCTGCAGAGATGTGATTTCACCTGTGGCCTTTGAAACGCTGCTCACCTCGGGCAAAAATCTGTTTTTCATCACACACCTGCACAGCCCCACTTAATTCAGCGGGAAAGGTGGGTGACAGAATATTCTGAGTATTACTGGGTGTTTCAAGTCTAGCACAAGTGTCTTGTCCCCTGGCATTTTACCTGATTAATAACAAAACAAGCTCTCTAGTGAGGCAGACAGCTGGTTAGCCAGTCCAGCCAGGCAGGCAAAATGTGCATTTATCATCAAAAACCACCTCTGAAGTTCCTCAGCACGCTCTGCCTCACACATCCCTACCCCGTGTCTGAGCCCATCACGGCTGGGTCACAATAGCTGGATTCCTACAATTGAAATTTGGTCTAGAGATGCTGAACTGCTCCCCCAAAGCCACAGCAGGGCTGGGGCAGCCCAGGGGTGTTTGTCCCCTCTGTGGTTGGGCTCAGCTCCTTCCTCCCCTTCCCTGAGCTGCCAGTGCAGCAAAAGGTGCCTTTAACCACCCTGGGCAGAAGGCAAATTCCCAAACCCAGGGATTACCAAAAGAGCACCAAACATACCAAATATAAAGGCTGACTCCAGAGTGGTTTGAGTCCCATCCTGGCTGAGGCATCAGCTGAGCCTCACCAGAGCATCCACTCCCACAGCAGGTGATGCTCTGCAGGTCCTGTGGGCTCAGCTCTGTGCTGCTCCCCTTTAAAGACCTGATTTTCAGAGAAAAGGCCACTAAACCCATCCCAGTCAATCCCCTGAAGCTGTGAAAGCAGCCAGGTGGGATAAGCAGAAAGCAATATTATTAAAGACAGCAGGGCTGTGAACTCCCACCTCCAGCCAGCAAACACCTGCCTTGGCAAGGGCAGCAAGAGCCTCCTCTCCAAACCACCCCAGGATCCTCCCTGGATCACAAAAAAAACAGAGTTTAGGTTGGAAAAACCCTCTAAGATCGAGTCCAACCAATAACCCAGCACTGCCAAATCTGCCACTAAACCACGTCCCCAAGCACCACATCTTTAAACCCATTCTGAACTCCCCACAAGGGCAACTACCACACCAAAATGAGCTTTGCAGGATTACAGCATTTCCTTAAAAACACCCCAAACACAGTGTGCCATTCTCAGCACGTTCTAGGAAAGCTCCAGCCCTCCCCATCCACAGCTCCTGCACGGCAGTTTATATTTGGAAACATCAGCCTGAGCGGAAAACAGTTTGATCAGTTCATAGCCTGGAAAGCCAAGAGGAAATCTCCCAGCATTGTTCCACCCTGGGAAGAGGCATCAGGACGTGTTGTTATTTACTCAGGGCTGGTTTCACCACAGGGCTGGGGATTCCCATCCCCTCACAGCACAGCACCCTTTGCTCCCCAAAGAAGGGCTCCAAATCTGGGAGCTCAACCACAGCCACCCCAGCACACGTGGCTGAGTCTTGCTGGGTGAAAGGGACGAACAGCTGGGAAAAAACCATTGTCCTGAAAGAGAATTCCAGTGGAAAATGGGAGAGGGATTTGCTCTCACAGCGCAGGAACACAGCTCGTGTGGCCACTGGAGGTTATTTATCCTAGAAGACTTCAGCGAAGTTAAACACATGAAGTTTCCCTTCAATTTCACCACTAGAACCTGTTGTTCAAAAATAAAAGCCAACATTCTGAAACTGACTCCTCAACACAGGGGCTGCCGGGCGGGCAGGGCACGAAGCCCCGTTTCGTTTGTTTCTAAATGATTTCACTTCCCCATTCCCATGCAAATACCTGCAGCTCAGCTTGCAAAAACACCAGCGGAGCATTCAGACCCAAAACAACCTGAGCTGATTTTACTTTTTTTTTTTTTTTTTTTTTTTCCCGTTTGTTTAAGCCTCCTTCCTCCAAACCGAACAGGAATTAGAAACACTTCCAAGGATGGAGCCCTTTTAAAAGTACCCAAATGGGAGAGCCACGATGAGAGCGGGGCAGAGGACAGGGAAGGGGTGCGATTGGGGTCCCTGAGCTGAGCCCCCCATCACCTGGAGCAGTGCGGGGATGCAGCACCGGGGCTCGGGCACTGCACTGGCCTCGCTCCCTGCCCGGCCAGCACCAGAGGCTCGTGTGTTTTCATGAATTTATTCATTTATTTTGCTTTGAGTCCTCCTAGCCAAAGTTTCGTCCCGGCGCCCGCTCCTCCCGCACATCTCAGACGAAGCAGCGCCTCCATGAAAACCCCGAATAATCCCATCTCCTCCTCTTAGCCCTGTTATTTGCTTTTGTTTCGCCATGACTGTAAACACAAGGGGGATGTTTCCCTCCTTCCCGAGGTGTTCTCTCCTGTCCCGTGCGGCCGCGGCTCCCCCGGCGCTGGACCAGGGAGAAACCGGGGGGATAAAGGCTGGGAGGGGCTGCCGGGTATCCAGGGGGGTGAAACAGACGGTATCGCATCCCATCCCATCCCATCCCATCCCATCCCATCCCAAAATTGTGCGACAGCAGCAGCCGCATCCATGGATCCAGGTGCTCCTGGGGGTTCCCCACGCAGCCACCCCCTCCATCCATCGCTCCCCTCCTACCTGGGACATCTGCGGCCTGAAGTTGATGTCCTTGAGGTCGATGGAGCCGGGGGAGAGGTTGTGCAGCAGCTGGCACAGCAGCACCCCGTCCCGCAGCGCCTGCGCCAGGTCGAAGACCACCGCCGAGGGCCAGACCACCCGGTGGTTCGGGGGCAAAACTTTGCAGTCGATCAGCCAGCGGCCGCACTGCCGCCACTCCTCCATGGCCGCGCTCTGCTCTGTCTCTCCCCTTCCTCTTCCTCCTCCTCCTCCTCCTCCTGCGCTCAGGGGCCGCGGGCAGCTGCCCGAGGGGCCGCTGTGCTGGGCGGCTCCGCGCTAGCGCCGCGCTCCATCGCCGCCCGAGAGCATCGCTCCGCGCCGGGGCTCCGGCCGGCAGGAGGAGGAGGAGGAGGAAGAGGAGGAGGAGGAGGAAGGAGGGCGGCGCGGAGTTTTCCGGCGGAGGGCTGCCCCTGCCCCCGCTGCGGCCCCAGCGCCTCGGCCGGGGTTAGGCGCGCCGCATCCTCCGGGAACAAAGCGGCGGACGGACGGACGGACAGGCGGGCACGGCGGGGCCGCCCCCCTCCCCGCGCACAACTCCCTCGCGGTGCCCTGTGGAAACTTGCTCGGCTGAGGGACCCCACCTGCCCGGCAGCCGGGGAGCTGCCGTGGGTGCGAGTTTTGTCGCGGCCCCGGGCACGGAGCAGCCCCCGTTCCGCCCCCGCTCCGCCCCGCCGCCCCTTTGTCTGCGGAGCCGGGGCTGCCAGCGGGGGTGGAGGGCGCTTCGCGTCGCTTTGGCTCGTAGCTGGCTTTTTCTGTCAGCCTGGATTTAGATTGACCCTAATAATGTGTATACTTAGTGCTTACAATCACATGTATAAGGTCCATAAAAAAT
>JAOTQP010000770.1:8044811-8055442 GCA_026413545.1 Cichladusa arquata
ATTCCTAATTCCCATCTCTTTGCCTGAGAGCCTCTTAATTTCAAAATTATAATAATTTGGAGGGAGGGTGTTTACATTCTCCATTTCAAAGAGGAGCTTCTGCCTTTATTGGCAGACACCTGCCCTTCAAACCAGGACACCCTGGGAGTTTGGGATCCCCCCAAGAGCAGTGGCACCTCTGAGCAAGGAAACCCCCCCTGGGAAAGCTTTGTTTGCACTGGGGGAATATTTGGGGTTTTTTAACCCCATGTGTTAGAAGCTCTGTGGTGCAGGTTAACACAGGGAAGGAGGAATTGCCCCCATACAGCTCCTGTTTGCCACCCAGGAGTCTCCACCTGGCCAGGGACCAAAGCAGCCCCACACAGCAGCTCAGTGCCCTGAGGGAACTCCCTGAGGGTTCCTGTCACAGATCCAAACCCAAGGCAGAGGTCTGGACCCTGTGACAAAGCCTGCCCACTCTTGGGGTGCTGTTTTCACAAACCCACAGCCATTACCTTTCTTTGCAGGCTTCTTGTTGTTGTTTAGCTGCCCACTGACGTCCTGTAACCGTTTTTCTAGTTCTTTCTTCTTTTCCTGAGCTAACTCTTCTTTTGACTTTGCTGCTTGCTTTTTGCCACTGGTAGCTGTGGGGGAGGAATGCAGAGTTTCTGAAAGTGCAGGGATGCAGGGGGAAAGAGTGGACATCACTATTTTACAGGGCATGTACATCTGTGTGCACACTCTGCAGTGACACTGCCAAGATCCAGTGCTCACACAGCAACTACACATCCCAGAGAGAAGACAACATCTGAAGTTGCCTTGCTCATCCAATCACCACCATCCTGTAACATGCAATTTTTTTTAAGAGAGATCTTCTGGAAAGTATTTTAGAAGATAGAAATATCCATGTAATAACCTTGTCATTACAGGTTACTTACCAGCCAGTTATATGGTCAATAATTACAGATTTGTAATTACAGAATTGTTACATGGGTTTTCTGCCCTGTAAAATAAAGTGTCCCATTAAAGGTTGTCAGGAGTAAAGCATCTGCCATTAAAACTTCCCATCCCCTCACAAAAGAATCTACTGTGGTTTATGTTGCTCTAAACAGAAAACAAAACAAACAAAGGCAAATTAAAAACTGTGGCAAAGGCTGGCAGACAACAGGAATGTAACTACACCAGGATGGAAAGGGTGAGAAGGACCAGCAACACTCACACTGCCAAGGAAAGGAAATATTACTCCAGAGGAGGGGTAATTGAACACAGGTGTTGGCCAGGATTGGAAGCACAAGACAGGAGCCAGATATTTTGCCTGATCCAGCAAGGAAATACCTACATTTCTGTGAGCTGTTTTAAAGAAATGGTTTAAAAAAAAACAACAACAAAAAATCTGGAAAGCACAGTCCTAAGAGGGAGCACTCAGCACAGGAGTCCAGCCAGGCTCAGGCATGCCAGGCTCACAGGGTGGATAGCTGAGGTTATTTTGTGTTACTCTGTGCTCTGGTTCCAAAATTGAAGGATGCTTCCTGCTCCTAAGCACTCTGGAAAATCCTCTCCTGAGCTATGCCAACAGTGAAGGATTCAGGGGCAAAAAAAAGATGAACCAAAACAAAAAGAAAGGTCCAAGTCTGTGCTTTGTTTGGGCTTTCCTGAAAATCCTGTGAGGAAGGAATGGAGATGCTCTGCAAGAGCAAGGAGTAGCTTTTGTGTCATAATCTTAGAAGCAAAACTCCCTTAACCAAGAGGGCCAGGAGCACTTCAGGTAAGTGATCCTATTGCTGTCCAGCTGGAGCTAAACTCTCCAGGGGCTGCAGGAATTCACTTTGTGGATGAGGCACAAAGTCTGAACCACACACTCAGCAGCAGATTGACATTCACCCCCTGAACTGACAGGAGGTGAGGCCAATGTGGTGATCAGGACACACAGGGAGAGTTTTGGGGTGAATACACAACTCAGACACGCCCAGAATCCACAGGTAACCTTGTGCAAATCATTTATTGCCTTGGTGGTTTGGATCCCAACCACGTTTTTTGTTTCCTTCCTAATTAGATGATAAACTATTCAGGATAAGAAACTGATCCTTCCAGATGGGTGCACGTAACACCTGACACAATGAGAATGAAACCTTTACAGGGCCTTCCAGAGCCTGGGTAAGTAATAAAGGCATCCCACAGGTCTTGCAGAGGAACACATTGGCTCTCCAGGTCTCTGCAGCAGGACACCAGGGGAACAAAGAACAGAGAAAAATAGGAAGTTTCTGTACATTTCCTTAGGAAGAAAAAATCTCTAAAAATTCCTGCCATCACATACCCAAGAGGTGGATAAGAGAATCTCAGTGCACATGCCCTGACTCCAAAGCTGAGCCCAAGAGCTGCTGGGGGGAACACGTGCCCCGGGAGGGTAACTTACAAAACGGTTTCCTTTGTTTTTTCTGTAAACAAGATTTCACGTATCTCTCCAGTTCTCGTAACGTTGTGGGCTTCAAGGTTTCAAAATCTATTTCAATCTCGTCGGGATTGGAGTCTCTGAGGGAAGGTTCCCGGGACTGGATGATGTGAACCACCCTGCCCAGCTTCTCCCCGGGCAGCCGGTTGATGTCCAGGCTGAGCTGCCGTTTCTCATCGTAGGTCATGGGCAGCCCTTCCTCCTCCTCATCCGAGTCGTAGCTTGCAGATGCCTGTTTGCCTCCTTTCTTGGGCTGCCTGGGGAGGTTGTCAAGCATGAAAACATTCATGGGGATGCAGCAATGAATTCTTTTCTCCCCCCCTCAACTCCCTTGTAACAAACATCCCCGTGCTCTTGGCTTTGAAGCTCTTGTCAGATGGCTGGAACGGCACCACAAGTGCTGAAAAAGTTCAGCAGCCTGAGATCAGCTGTTGTGTTCCTATTATATTTTAGCCCTGTGAAGTGTGACAATGAGCCCAAGCAGCAGCAGGGGTGCAGCCATGAAATAGCACGTTCTTGGTGGCTGCACAAAAGGCAAGCCCCAAAACCTTATCTGAGAGCAATCAGGCAGGGATTCAAAGAGCTGGACAGTGAAAACACCATGGTTCCACTGCCAGCTCCAAGTTAAAGACTCCCTGGAGTTGTCTGGGAATGGGAACAGTGTTCAGCAGCAAATTAACAGCTACTGAGCTTCCCCAGGAATTAAGGGCAGAGCTGGAAGCTCTTGGCTCTCCCCTCAAGGCACCCTGGCTCTCACCTGTTAGCTGTGGTTGTGCTGTTTGCTTTCTTAGCTGGGGCTTTCTTCTGTTGGGTTTGTTTGGGTGGTTGAGCCACCTTGGGCTTCTTGTCCTCCTCAGCTTTGACTTTGTGCTTTTCTTTCTCCTTCTCTTTATCTTTCTTTTTCTTCTCTTTCTCCTTCTTCTCTTTTTTTTTCTTTGGTTTGTTCACTGGCGCTTGGGACAGTGCAGCCAGCTGCTCATGGACGGCTTTCAGCTGGGAGGAAACAGGAAAAATCATCAATGCAAGGTAACTGCTGCCTCCACAAACCCCTCCTTCTACATCCCAAGGTGTAGTCAAAAATCAAGCAGTTCATACTCTGTGATTCCAGAAGGAAGGAGAGAACATCACCATGGAGAAAAATGATCTTGAAAAAAATTGAAGAAATGAAGAAACATGCACCGATTGCACAGCTGAATGCTTTTCCCCTTAGGTTGGGAATGTTTCCCTGCATGCCAGCCTAGGTGGGATTTTTCAGGACACAGTTCCTGCTGCTGTGCTGTGTGTAATGCACAGCCCCAGGGCTGGGGTGGTGCAGTACCTGCTCCTGGAGCTCGGCCAGCCGAGTCGCCCGCTCCTCCTCGGAGTCGGAGCTGTCGGAGTCGGAGGAGCTCTCCTCGCTGCTGTGGCTGCTCTCTGTGCTTTTGCTCACCACTGGGGCTGTTGGGGGAGGTGGAGGGGGGGCCTCTGCAGGCTCATCAGGCATTTTTGCAAATCTCATTTCAAAGACATCCTGTAAAACAAGAGAAAAATTGGTGACCAAAGGAGTCTCGGGCACAAAGAGCTCACTCTGGTCTCTTAAACACATCAGGGCAGGGTCTTTGTGCACTACAAGTAAATAATAATATACAGAATATGGAAAAGCCCAAGAAAATTCTCCATACTTTAAAAGATTATAATATTTGGCATTGGGCCCATGCCACGTGAAGAGCACAACAGTCCTGCAGAGAGCACGAGGCTCTTTCCAAGGGCTGGAGAAATCTCCCTTGTTGGTGCCAAGAGCAGATCCACACCTGGCTCTCACCTTGTACCTGAACTAAAAACCCTCTGGAAGATGCATTTGCCAACACCTTTACCTGGAGCTTCCTGGCCATGGCCACCACCTCGTGGTCTGGAGGATTGTACTTGTAACAATTAGAGAACATTAACCGAATATCTGCTGCAAAACCTTGTGCATCCTGGTATTCCCGACTGTCCATTTTCTTCTGCAAATAAACAAGCCAAAGGGAAAGGGGAAAGAAAAAAAAAAAGAAAAGCCATAAGCAAAAGGTATTTGTAGCAACAGCATGGAGGACACGAGAACTTCAGCCTCAAAAATCCCATCTAAGAGAATGGAACTTTGATTTGGGTTATTGGTTCCTAGACACCATTCAGAGTTTTTGCTTTATAAAACAAGCAGACAAACACCAGGCAACCAAACCAGTTGATATTTCATAGCAGTTTAAATACTAAGTAGTAGAATATAAATCTGCCAGGGTCCACATTCTACCAGAAAACATTTAGAAATTATTAGAAAAATCATTTAGAAAAATGGATCAGGAAGTAATAAAAACAAAGATCATGGATGGAAAGGGCAAGAGTCAACAAGCAAGTTACAATTACAGGAGTACCTGAAGTGTGTGTTTCTACCTATGCTTGGATATATTTGCCTTATAAATCTGAAAGGGCAGAAAAGATCATGAAAATCTGAGTTCCTGCTAACAGAGGGCAGGAACTCTGCAATTCCTACAGCAAAATAGGCATTTACTGTTAAACTACAACTCCCACTCTTTATTTAAGTCCAACTGATAGAAATGGATACAGACTTCACCCTCCATGAACCTACTCATAATGTTATTTCCTAGAGTAGTGAGGATAAATGTCAAATATTTGTACCTTGGTCCTTTCTCTTATTTTGCAGCTCTCACTCCCAGCCATTTCTCTTGCTGTTTGGGACTCAATGATTTGGGTTTAGAGAGCAGTTTATAGCATTCCTGGCACTTAATTGATTTTGTGCATATATTACTACTATGTATAAAACCTTAGCTCCAGTTACTCCTGCTGAAAGGAACCAGAAGCTAACACTAGGTTTAATTTGCATTTAAAAGACCTGGGTTTAAAGAAATTCTCTATTTGCCAAGTGCTTACAGGCTTCCCTTTTGTATGTCTTGGGCACCTGTATCCCCAGAGAAGGGAAGGGTTGATGGCAGACAGGCTGATGGGGACAGACATCCCCCATCCCAACAGCAATCAGGGATGCTCAGGGCCTGTCACCCACCCCTAACACAAGCAAAATTCCCATTTTTCACAGAACTACAGACATTTCACAGCTGTGATAGACTTTTAACTGTCCTGAAACATTGCAATGACTCCTGGAGCTGTTTTTGTTGTGAAAAGGGCAGAAATTTCACCTCCAGGGATTCAGCTTCTGAGGGAGCTGATGCAGGGTGGTGACATCCCTGCAGCCAGACGTCTGTCAAACTTTTGTCAGGAGACCTCATTTTCCTGGTGAATAAACCAGGGGACAGCCTGGAAGCCACAGCACAAAGGCAGAAAAGGAAATAAGTTTGTGGTGCTCCTGTCTGAAAAGCCTCTCAGGCCCATTCCAAAGCAAAACATATGTTCAAACCAAAGAGTTTATTTTAAAATACATCTTACTGCATGAAAGGCCTTTTTATATTTGTTTGGCATACTCAGGGCCTGATTACTGCCTATGAAATACATTCCAGTGTCTGAGGCCTTGCTTTTCATCCAAACTCAAACCGTTTTCTAGCCCTGCAGTTTTAATCTGTGGATTTTTGTTTTATTTCTTATAAAGAGTAATTAGCTTAACAAAAGAAAGAAAAGCATTTTAAATTAATGGGCTGGAATATCTTGTTATAAATACACTTGGAGATATCCAGCTGCTTACAAAAGAAAAAAAAAAAGTGATTACATTTACAACTGGAAATCAGGAGTCAGGCAGAGCTGGCAGAGGTGGAGCTCACCCATCCTCTGTCCCACAGACAGCATCTGCCACAGCAATCTCATTTTCCCCCTCCATCAATAGTTTAATCATCTTTACTGTTCATAAATTTGTTTCCTCCTGTCTAATGTGTCCCCTGCTCTAAGGTAAGTCTTGTCCTGCTCACAGAAGACACAAAGAATGTCTCCTCACTTTTAAGACCCTGAACTCAGCTGCTCTGAAAAAGAGCAGCTCACTGCAGCAAAATTAAGGGCTGAGCAGAGTTCCATCCCTGGAGGAAGTGCTTTATTCCAAAAGTGCAGATCCTCCTGCACAGCAAGGCTTGTTGCCTGTTCACCACTGAGTACAGCAAAGGCAGAGACATCCTTGTCACTGCTGGGACCTGGCAGCCAAGGGATGGAGCAGGACAGGAGGTGCTCCAGGTCCCCCAGCACACAGAGGGGGACAGGGATGTTCTGCAAGTGGTCCCTGCCTGCCTGGGGACAGCAGCAGCTGCAGCCTCGTGCATCCCCCTCCACAGGGAAATAGAGCTGCTGCCCCTCTCTCCTCACACTGCCACCCTTTCCTACCCCATGCAGCTCTGCTCTTTCCTTTTCTGTGATAGAGAATTGAGGTGGAGATGAGCTCACAGATCCTGTCCCTTCAGCTGTTCCCATTCTCAGTCTGAGCTCCAGCACAAAATTCCAGCACATCCCTGGCTGGAACAAGCTCAGCTACAGCCCCACTATCTCACCTGCCCCTGGCACAGTCACCACAGCCAACCTGCCTCCTCCACCACACACAGAGAAAACCTCCAAGTCCTCCTGCAGACACCTCTGCCAGGGAAAAAAATGCTCCTGGACATGAAGGATATTCTCTGAGGAAAATCAAACCCAACACAGCCACAGAAGGAAAGAGACAAGATGTGTTACAGCTGCAGCAATGCTCGTGTTTTATTTTCTCACATAATTCCTCCCAGGTTAGTTTGGAGGCCCTTAGTTGTGCTGCTTTATCACAGCCACTGTCACTTGGGCAGAATTAAATCTAAAAACCTTTCAGAGTCACAGAGAAAGTCCCTGACACTGGAAAATGACACTGCCTGCAAAGGGCAGGTTTCTGTTCCACACAGTGAATGTTAAGAGCTGCATCTCTGAGAAGTCACACCATGATCTGCAGGCCAAGAGCAATGACAATAAAACACTCCATAAAAACCAATACCAGACAGCACTTCAAACAACTTTATTTATACCATGTGGAATGAGAAACCCAGAGTCTTTAGGTGTCAAAGACTCCACTGGGTTTGCCATCAGCCTGTCTCCAATTTTCTACCCTACACTATCAGGTGCAGAGGGAGGATAGCACCTGCACTTGCCAGAAAGGGGCAGAGGTGTACAATTTTAAAAGAGTAAAGTCAGGGCCTTAAAGAGATTTAAGTATGAAGAAGTCACCAATCCAAGAAATCACAGCTTTGCACCTAGATTTTTCAGGACACAGCACAAGGATTTCTTGCAAGAAGAAATCACCTAAGCACACATGGAAATACCAGTTTGAGAAGGTCAGGATTTCACTCTGTCCCTCTCTAATCCTCCTGCAATCACCTGAGGATTCAACTAGCAGGCTGCAGGTATCTCTGAGAGCATCTCTAGGATGGATGCATGGCACATCAGAGTGTGACATGCTGCTCCTGGGTACCACACAGGATCTGCCAAGGAACATGACAGGAATCACAGCCACAGCTGCCCTTTGGTCACCTGGGCATTCAGACAGTCCCAGGCACTGGCTCAGCTGGCAGTAAAACCCTTCTGGCAGTGCCAGTGAAAGCCAGCAACAGCATCTTCACCTCCTGCACAGGAAATCTTCCCTCCATCAACAGAATCCAGTGCCTGGCTCACAAGAAGATGGGAACTACAAAGTTCCCTTTGCTTCATGAAGGGATTCAGCAAACCTCCAAACCTACTGGGAAAAACAAGAATATTGGACCATACTAAGCTAAATTCTTGAGGAGCCAAGCATGAACCACAAAACCATCAGACATCTCCCTGAGTATCATCACATTCCAGTTGGAATTGCTCAGTGTAAGCCTATCTGCCACCACCAAGTGGGTAGGCAGCAGCTTCTGGAAATGGGATACCATCAATTGAATCCTATGAAATAAAGCACCTCCTCTTCTCAGAGTGCAACACAATCCTAAGAGCACCAGTTAAATACCACAAAGAGGAGAGGATGCTTTGTGTACATCATCTGCTTTGCAGGGCAGAAAAAAAAAAAAAGCTGTCCCAGGTTATTGCAAAAAAGGGAGAGGGGAAGGAAACAAAATATAAAAATATCCAAACAGGGTCGGTTTCCACCCTTTCCCCTTCCCCCTCCCACAAAGGAGCAACCAGAGGCAGCCCCACAAAAAGAGGTGGTAAACGAGGACATACTTTCACAGTACTGAGATCCATGGGGTGTTTGATAATATCGTGATAGTCATGTAATTCCAAGGCCTCTGCATCCACGGGCTTGTAAAAGGGCCACGCATAGGCTGCGTGCTTCTTGGAGAGCATCTCCTTGAGGATGCTGTCACAGTACTTGAGGTGCTCAGAGAGTTTGCCCTTCTTCCCTGCATGCTGAGGCACCTCTCCATCCTCCAGGTCCTTCTTTGGTGGTTTGATGGGGCGGCCGCCGCTCTCCCTGCGCCCGATGATTTTGGCCTGTTTGGGCTCCGACAGCGGCGTGGGGGACTCGCTCCTGCTGGCAGTGATGGCAGAGGTGGTGGGGGTGGTGGTGTCTGCTTTCCTCTTCACTCCCTTTTTCTGAAACAGCACAGGGACAGGCTCCATCAGTACATGGCCAGCAGAAAGCTTAGCACAGCTCATGCTTAGTTCTGCCAGAAAAAACCCGGTTATTTCACGGGGGTAAATGGGATTTGTGCACGGCACCTGAGCCACAGTGCCCAACCGTTTGCTCCAACCCAAGCCCAAGCATGCTGCAAAATGTGATATTTCCCTGAGATGGAGGCCAGCACTCTTACCCCGTGTTTGCCAAGGAAAGGAGAGCACCCAGTCCATTACTGCAGCTCAGCTGATGCATCAGGACTGAGCAAGTGGCAGTAACTGAACCACATGTCTGAGTCCCCAGTGGCAGGATCAGGCTATAAGTTCTGAACCAAAGCATTTTAATCACCAAAGACCCATGAGCCCTCACTCCCCTGTATTTAGTGGGTGTGCTAAGGTAGATTTTGCTTTAAGCAAACAAACCCTCTCACATAAATTCAAGCTGTGACTGTCCAGTCAGCTCTCCTGTGCTTCTATGAAGGATTTATTTCTCTGGAGAGGGAGATAGGGAGGAAAAAGTTCCTTAGAGAAATCTAAGGGAAATCTTAAGTAAATCCCGAGCAGAATTAATTTTGCAGTGTGTATTTGGCAAACTCACTTCTGGGTTCATCCTTGAGTTTTCAAATGAAATTGGTTCCCAGAAGCAAGTTATTTGGACAGAAACTGAAATATGAGACAGGAGGAAGACAGCTTAGCTGCAAGATCTGACTTACAATTTCTCTAGCAATTCCCAAACTATTGAGTTAAAAAGCAAAACAATTCTGTGCCTCTGCTGGTCCAAGCAACCTCACAACCAAAACTGTTGCAGTTAATTCCACAGTTGAGATAAAAAGACCCCCAGCTTTCTCTGAGCTACGCTTTCATCATTTTTAAAGCAATACACAGCTTGCTAAGAAAATTTCAATTATTTAGGTAATGTCTTCATTTACCCATAAATTAACATAATAAATAGCAAAACACCAGTGACAACTCCCAAAAGATTACTCAGTAAGGAAGACAGAACTAATGCACCCAAAACCTGCAGGCAACATCAGTCTCCTCCAACTGGAGTGACAGGCTTGTCTTGAACTGGTTGAAAGCAGAGAGGAACATTCCTAATGCTGGAGCCTGCAAACCTTAAAGGAACAGCCCCAGTAAAATCAGGAGCTCAGTTACAGAGGGAAAAGATGCTTGGAGCTGCAAACCATAAAGGAACAGCCCCAGTAGAATCAGGAGCTCAGTCAGAGAGGGAAGAGATGCTTTGGAGCTGTAAACTTTAAAGAAACAGCCCCAGTAAAACCAGGAGCTGAGTCAGAGAGGGAAGAGATGTTTTGAGCCTACAAACCTTAAAGGAACAGCCCCAGTAAAATCAGGAGCTCAGTTACAGAGGGAAAAGATGCTTGGAGTTGCAAACTTTAAAGGAACAGCCCCAGTAAAACCAGGAGCTCAGTTACAGAGGGAAGAGATTTTTTGAGCTATTTGGTGCAAAATGGGGAGAATTCCAAGAACCTTGGAGCAGCAGCACAGGGGAAAGCTGTGAAAGGAGAGGCTGGAACAAACACAGGTTGTGGAGACCCAGAAAGGCATTGCCAATTAGAGAAGCCAAAGCAAGCCCTGTGCCCTTTGCCTGCCTCAGCCTTTCGGTCACTCCCACTCTGTTCCCCTGTTGGCCTTTTCACCCTAACCCCACCCTTGAACACCCCCTGTC
>JAOTQP010000770.1:8056300-8074285 GCA_026413545.1 Cichladusa arquata
CATCATTACGGGAAGAATTACAAGTCACAAAAAATAAGTAGAGCATAAATGAGATTGTTAGAAGGTAGAACAGTGAATTTATAAAATTGTTTATAATAAAGGGTCCAGAGCTAAGATGGAGGAATTGGGGTGTGGTATGTCTTTCTCCTTCTTTGTGGCATCCATCTTTTGGGTTAGGATGGCACTTCTGGATTGGTTTGGGAGAAAGCTGGACAGTGCAATGTAAGTGTCATGGATTGGAAAGTAATTGTAAACATCATGTATGTAATTTATACTGTAAAAGATAAGACCTGCCCAGAGGGCAGGCAGTGTGCCTCCGACTGACCTGCTAAACAGACTTCTGTAGGTCAGGGAAAGAATTCTTTAGATAAGAAAGAATAAACAACCTTGGAAACCTCAGAGAATGGCTTCTGACTCTTCCTTCGGTGCTTGAGCTGGAAAACAAGAATTCTAAAACCACCAAACACTGTGCAGTGAGTGAGCTCAGGCTCAAAGAGACATCACCAGTCACAGGAGAGAACTGGTGCTGCTGGATTTTGTCACACAGTGTGTGATGTTACACCCCAGGGTATGACAAAAGTGAGGAATCTCTGATCTAAGTGCTTGTGCCACGGGTTTAGGTCAGTCACATGCAAAATAATTGTGGTTTTTCACAGGGAGTGTGTTGCTCTGGGACAGTCTTCATCCCTTGGATGCTCCCAGAGCTGCACTGAGCTCAGCTAAAGAGCAGGAGATGGAACAGTGGGAGGGGTTCACACCATGCAAATGGCAACAACCACTGCCCTAAACCACCTGGGCACCCAGGAGTCCAAAGCACTTCAGATCTGCCACAAGTGCACAGGGTGGGACTCTTGGGGTTGTCCTGTGCAGGGACATAAGCTGGGCTCAGTGATCCCTTCCAACTCCATATTTTATGATTCTCAGCAGTGCTTAAGCCTCCTGATGGCCTCAATGTCTCTGATGCTACACCAGCACTGCTAAAAACCTGTCTGCTGTTATAACAAGGGGGACAAACCTACTACCTAATAACCAAAGCAGCAATCCTCCTTCAATGTTTTATCAAAGGATGTTGAAAAGATACATCATCATTAATTTCTCTGAGCTTGGATAGAGTTATAGCTCCATTTAGCACCTGAAATGTGGGAAAACAGAGGAACAATTGATTTTCCCAGAGCAACAATTAGACCTTGTTTAGAGGAAAAAAAAACAACTGCAATCATTTAACTCAGCCCACACAAGGTCCTTTATGAACTGTTTTACTATGCTTGGATATTTTAGTCCTAAATCCATTTAAAATCAATTTTAGGTAAGCTGAACTAAACTTCGTTTCCAGTGATATGCAATGGTCTAAATAGCCTTTTGCAATGACATAATAAATCCTTTAATTTTATGATGTTGTAACCAAGTGTGCAGCAGAAAAATATACAGGGTTTAGGGAATTAGTAAAATTTGAGTCCAAGTCTCTGCTGTGTCAGAGTTCTGCTAGAACCCAGGGTGAGCTGTATAAACCCAAATCTGTAAAGGCTTTCCATGCCATGGTCTGGCACTGGCAGCAGACTGGCATTTCTGACTACCTTGTTTTTCCTTGCCTTGGTTTCTTCTTTGCATAGAGAAGCAGCAGCACTGCCCTCCCTCACTGAAGTGCAAGTCACAGATGGCAGGGTTGGTGTGACAAATGCAGGGTCACAGAGAGCCCTGAAACCCTGAGTGAGCATCACCCAGACATCTCACACTGCTTTAACTGTGAGACCACACTCTCCCTTCCCAGCCTCCTCCCCCCCTGCACAGCCCAGCAGCCTGGAAGGTGGCTCAGGCCTGGGAACACTCCCCACTCTCCCTGTCCCTGGCTGGATCCCTACCTGTGCTCTGGCTGCCTGCTGAGGGCTTGCGACCTTTGCCTTTAGGAACTGGGGGCAGCAATTCCACCTCCTCCTGAGGCATCTGGGCAACCTTCTGCAGAAATATCTTCTCCAGGGCTTGGGCCATGAGGACAATGTCATCTGTGGGCTGCACAAGGAAGAATATGAGCTTTTGTTGTATCATTCACATATCTGAAGCAGCGAGGTTGAAGATCAGGCTTAGAAAATTATACACATAAATTATGGTATTCACATGCTGACAATAAACAGATTAGCTCTTCTCCCTCCTTGCTTGCCACTCTCCTGCTCTTCCATTCTGCTCTAGCGTGCAATAATTACAGCCCCTAAGTGTGCTGCATCCAGAGAATTACCAGGACTTCAGTAGGAGCCTGATAAACCAGTATCCTGTGCAGCAGTGTGGAAGCAGCAAACTGGAACGGATGAGCTGTCCTCCCCTGCTTGCCAGCAGGTCCAAGGGAAGAGGCTAAACACACATTCTGTGGCTCAAACTAATTAATTTGTTTATTTCAGCTGCTCTCCAGTCTGGGTCTATGATGACAAATGACTGGAGAAAACAGAACACAAAGAATTTTAACAACCTAACAAAACAGCAAACAAACCAAACCCAAAATAATAATAATAAGCAACAATCTAAATGTGTGTAAGTATGAACATATTTATGGAGACAAAGAACAGAGTTATGATTCTTGAACTCCTTTCTGCTGCTAACAGATACTATTTAGTGCCAGACAGTCTAACACACAGCATTAAAGCACCTCAAAACACCTGCAGAGCACTGCATTAAGTGCAGCTCATCCCAGAGAACTCCTAACTGAAAAGACAAGGAGTAAAAACTTGCTGCATAACCCCAGAACAGAAATCTACCTATAATTAAAAGGCATATTTGCCATTGTAACTACTCTGGGGGAAGAAAGAGGCAGCACAAAGACAGCTTTGTGCATTTCAAGTAACGTGGTTGCAATTAGTGGCATTTCAAATCCTTGCAAGGAGGGCCTGGAGCCGGCCCTGTTCAAAACCTGCACAGTAACAGGGGCAGGTGGGTGTTTCCTAAAGGTTTTTATAGCTTTTTTTACCTTGTTATAAATGTAACAGTTTGTAAACATGGTGTTGAAATCCTGCATACATTCACTGGCACTCCAGTAATAGTTGTGCTCCAGGCGCTTCTTGATCGTGCCCATGTCCATGGGGTTTTTTATTATTTTGTGATAATCCTGTTGGAAAAGCAGGGAAGATGTTACATCTCCTGATGCAGTTTTGTTCACATCTCCCTCTAGCCCTTGCCTTCTCCTCATCCCCCCCTCCTAAAAATACCCCTCCCAAATGTTGTGGAAATTATAAATGTAAATATATATTCATTTATTTTCTAATTGATACCTTTTTAGTCTTATCATTATTATGAACCTGGCTCAAAACCACACAACCCCCAGTCTGGGAATCTGCATTTCTGCCTCTCTTTTTAAAAGGCTGCCTCTGGCACTTATATAAGTTTATCAGGGCTGGCTAAAACTCAAAGTTTCAATCTCTAATTTTAAGAGCATTTTAGCTTTTGAAAGGCTTCCACCTGTTAACCCAGTTTCTCCCTGGGCTGGTCTGGAGCACCTGCAGAGGCTGTGATTATGCTGCAGGGCTGTGCAGTGTCATTTTCTTGGTCTGGATTAGAGATGCTGCACATGAAGCCACTGGCTGAGCCCAACACCATCCCAGGCACTGATATTTCCACTTTAATCCCAAAAACTGATCTGACCAACACGAAACTTTCCAGGCTGAGAAGACAAACAGACACATACCGGCAAATTCAGTTTAATTGCATCCACGGGCTGGTAAAAAGGCCAAGCAAACTGATGCTTCCACAAGGTCTTGACCACAACATTCTGCATGTACTGCAGCTGGTTGGTCTTGCGGCCGGGTTTGCTGGGGTTGGTCACCTCTGGGGGTGGGGGGTTGACAGGGCCCTGAGGAGCCTGGATGGCTGATGTCACCGTCGACATCTTCCTGCTGGCTGCTCACTCGCTGTCACTGCGGCAGCAACGGGGAGAGCTCCTCTCTTCCTTTATGCTCCCTGAATGGGACTGACATCCCATTGCCAGGGTGCAACCATACAGCCTAGAGCAAACTAGAGAGAGGGAGAGGGAGGGGTGTAAATAGAGATTTTTGAAGCAGGCAGGTTGAGACGCTTCTGTGGACAATATTTAAACCCAGGCGCTTTACCCCATTGACTTTGTTCCTGGAACACAGTTTATCTTGGAGATGGACACAGTTCAAGACCCAAGAGACAGTGGAAAAGCAATTCCCAAATTCAAAGCCTGCAGAGACACAGCAAGCTTCATGGGACAAGTTCTTGCTTTAGCTGGCTCAGAGAGCATCTTCCTGTCAAGAAAACACTCAGGGCAACCTAAGAATGCTGTCAGGGAATAGAGTGAGGATGTAATGCAGGCTCCCATGAATGCACTGATGCAAGCTGCTAAATCCATAGCTTCCAGCTCCATGTAAACTGAACTGCATTGTCTCTAGACCCATGCTGCCTGGCACAGAGTCAGCTCACAGGACTCTGCTCTGGTGCCATGGGTAGTCTGAAATCCCATCATGAAGTGCAGACGACAGCTGCCAGAGGATCTCAGCCCAGGGAAATGAAAGAAGGGGCAGAGGGAGATGCTGTGAACTGCTGGGAGTGAAAGGTGTCACCAGAAACAGCCCAACTTGAAGTGATCTGCACTCTGAATCTCATAAAAGTCTTATTATGCCTCTTACTGCATGCACCTGACTGGTTTTGACCCCAGTTTTATACCAAAGTTTAGAGATCCAGGCTCAGATAATAACTGGTGTTATGCTGATATCCCATGACCTGGCTCAGACAGTGCTGTCATGTTCTCTCTCTCTGTCTGTTTGAAATAGAGGAGACTACATAAATTGCATTATTGTATTCTGGTTTTCCCTCTGCAAACTGCAGAGGTAAAAATAGCCCAGTATCACTGTGCCTTGTGTAGCATATGGTAAACAGCTTTGCTATGTCATCTTCCATAAACATTGGATATTTCAGCTCACATCAGGACTGCAGCTACTCTTCTCATGGCAAACAGACCACACTCACTTTCTAGAGGCAAATTATTTCAAATATGTTTAGAAAGCAATACAAATGCTCTGACACATACTTCTTGGTTGAACAGAGAAACACGAGCAGGGACAGAAGCTGCAGCAACAAAGGAAAAAGCAGAAAGACATCCTGGGAAAAACCCAAAAACTTCTGGTTTAATACAGCCCTAATCATCTCTACTGAATATCTGGACTAAATATAGAACATCAACTTACCCTGTGAGCTGCTGATTAGATGAAGGCAAAAAGTAAACACATACCTAACTTGGGGAAAATTGACCAAAATAGCTGTGTACAAACAAACAGATCTGCAGCAGAGAGGGAGGGAACTGCAAAAACCTAAACCAAACCCCTGTGTGAATACATGTGATTATTTGTGCAGAAAACAGATAAGTCCAGGTCTGATGCCACCATTTGTTCACAACACCCACTATATTCCAAGGAAAAATGCCATGGATTTGAGTATAGCTCCAGAATCGGGCTTCTGGTCCATTTTTTGATAACTCAGGAGCCCAGCTTAGTTCCAAAAGGACTGGTCTCTCATCTGATCATGCTGCTGATGACAGGCACCAAGCAGCCAAAAGGGATGCTGGCATCCTCTGGACAAGGAATTTCATAACTAGAATGTTACTTGGGATTTCAGATTTTCTCCCTATGTTCTATCAAGTCAAAGCAGCAGCAGAAATATTGCAAAATTCAATCTTCAGATCGAGGGGGGTAAATAGACAAAGAATTAAAAACAACAAAAAAGAAAATTAGGAAGTTTCATTCAGTCTCCTTCTGGGGAGCTCCCTGCAAGGATTCAGGTTTCTGAGCAACATCCATCATCCCAGAGAATGCAACACTGGCTGCAGGCCCCTGGGGACCACCACTGAAGCATTTTGTTTGCTGTCTTCTTGATTAACAAACTGAATCCAGTGCAAGGATTGAAGGGAAATAAAACACCCACAGAGAGCAATTCCTACTGCTGGAGAGCATTTGGGTCACAAGTTTGAAACTGTGCAATGTAACTTAAGTCTTCCCTTTAAATAACCTGAGGCTAAATATGATTCTCTTTTCATTTGAATTTCCTGATGTCCTACCTCAAACTCCAATTCGATAAGGATTTTTAATTAATTTGTATTAAATCCCAGAACTGTAATTCAACAAAGCACAGATCCATAGCTCCTACCTCTCTCAGACTTTTTTTCCCTGACCTTAGCCAAGGCTTTCAGTATCTTCACCCCACAGCTCCTCATCTGTGCCATGGAGATAGTGGGAGCTCCTTTCTGACCCCACCCAGCAGAGAAAACTCTCTGGGACAGGCACTGCATCTCCACTGGGCCATTTTGATCCTCAAGCTTAAATAAAGCTTGTGCAGTCCACATAAAGGGATGGAACAGTCATCAGTGACACAACTCAGAAAGGATTTTAATTAAGAACATTACCAAAACAAGGAGGGGCAGAACCATGGCAGCCAACTTGGTCAGTTCCCTGTTTCTCTTTAACTTCCATGCCCCAACACATTGGTTTTTACACCCAAAAGTGGCTCCAAACCTCCCAGCAGCACTGGCATTGAACTGCTGGACCCTGCAGAAGACAGAAATAGCTACCTGGACTGTCTGGCAGCACTGGAAGTACTGTCCTGCCACAAATAAAGCTTTAATGTGCCTGTGCCTCACTGCACCTTTAACTTGGTCCAGCAGCTGCTTTGATACTGGATCACTTTGTAATTTTTAAAACTAACCATTTGCTTCTAAAGCATTCCTTAAAACTCAAAATGGAATCATTTTTGAGAATGCAAAAAGCAGGACTATGAGAAATCTGGAAGATGAAGGTAAAAATGCTTTGAAAATGTCCAAAAGGCAATGACTTTGAATTAAAGATAAATTAATGCCTGAGAAATCTACTCCATGTGAAATATGAGTTACTAAGTGAGGGAATGAGAGCCCTGACCATCTGATATCGCAAATTACCAGACAAATCATCCAAGAGGACACTTCAGTAGACCCACAGACAAAGCTTCTACAAATTGTCCCATAACTACAGGTAGAATTGAACTACACAGCTCTTGACTGAACACTCCAGCACCTACTGAAACTGCACTGGTATCAATAAATATTTAAACTATTAGGGACAGTGACCCAGGACATCACTGTACAAGGTACTGGAGCAAAGACTGCCAAAACCAGACATCATGTGCACCTTCCAGTGAGGGGCTAAGGTGAGACTTCTTTTAGCCCTGCAGTAATAACTTCTCTAAATTTGAATTTTTACACCACTACTTATCCTGTTCCTCAGGCCTATAATGTTCAAGTAGCAGGAGCTGTTCTTGATTTCTCTGTCTGCACAAGCAGTTTTGATATTCCAAGTTTAAAATACAACCTAAAGTGCTGTTGTACACAAAGAGTGAACACTCCTTCTTATTCAGTCTGAGATAGTAATTAAAAGCAAAACCTCAGAGAAAGGAGGTTTTAAGTCCTGGAGTTTAATTCTTTTTTTGCTAAGTTACAGCCTCATTGTGGCAAACCAGGCAACAAAAAACCCAGCTAGGTTGGATGGGTTTTTTCTTTTAAAAAAACACCTTTCTTCATTGAATCTCTCGCACAGGGTCAGTCAGTGGAGAGACAGTTGGGCATGGAGAAAACACGTAAATAATTCCCTGCCCTAGCAGGATAACATTTTCCTGTCTGCAGTGGTGGGGGCTATTTTAAAAGCAGCTCTGCAGGCCCATGAAGGGTGGGTGCAGTGTGCCAGCTCTCCTGCTGCTCCAGCCCATGGCTCTGCCACTTCCTTTGGCAGTGCCCAACCTCTAACGGAGGCTTTGCTCCCGTGCAGGACCCCATGGGTTTGTTTTGACTGCAAACTTTATGGCAGCCTGGCAGCCCAACAACTCCTTGGGCTTTTTTCCCCTCCCTTGGTATAGTATTTCTGTGTGGTTACTTGGACACTGATCAAAATCTGGCACAATTCCAGCCCGGCCAGGAACAGCCACATAAATCTTCCCATTGGGAAAAATTATCAGGTTTGAGAGATGTTCCTTGACCTCGTTGTTATCTGGACATTTTTATTTACATTACAGTAGCACACAGAGGCTGGGCAGAGACCAAGGTCCCTTGGCACTTCACACACAAAAACCTTGTTCCTTCCTCAAAGGGCTGCTGCTCACAACTCACACTTTACACCCAGAGCCCCCCAGTCAGCAGCCAGACCCCAAATTTGCCAGCAGGACAAAAAGCAGTGTCCTCCAAGCTGCTGCTCCAAGCATTGCTTCCCCACACTGGCTCCTTGCAGCCTCCAAAGCAGATTCTCAGTCTCTTTTTTCCCAACAAGTGGAAGTTTGGGCAGATTTGCCATCGTGTGCTACTGCCCATGTCAGAGAAGCAGCCCAGCCTCGGTCACCTTGTCCAGACTTTCTCTGCAGGGGAGGTTCAGCACTACTAAACCTCACAACAAAGTCAGGGAAGGTTATTAATGAGGGTTGTACCCATTCCATTCTATGGCTGTAGAAAGCAAGGGATGTACGAGCACTCTTCCAGTCTGCTCAGAAGGAAACAAAACTTGTGGATGCCTCCTTTGCCTTCCCTTGCCAGCCCCACACAGGAACTGAACTTCAGGCAGCTTTCAGTACCTACCACCATGTCAGCAGGGATGGTGTCCTCAGACTCATGGGATGTGCAATTTGAGAGCAAGACTTGAGGACAGATGAATTGCTTTATCAGCCAACCCTGCCCTGGCAGACAGACACACTTCACACAACATGCCACCCCCTCAAGACACTGGGATTTACACTTGGCTTCACTGCAGGAGCTGGGAATTTGGCTTGTAGTGCCCCTATGGCACTCTGCAACTCCATTCAGCCATCCTTGCTGTCTCCCAAATCATTAATCCCACACATCACAGATTTGCTTTTCATGCATATTATTTTGAGCACCGCCCTAATAACATCCTGAGACTGGGAGATGCAACTGTGTCCTGAGCTCACCTCTGCATGAGGGAGGGGAAAAGATCACAGCAGATTAAGTCAGTTCCTTGGCTTTTGACTTGGTTGGTTTAATGCTCATCAGATTATGCAGATGGCTTTCCCACCCTCGGTCTCTCCTTGGCTATTATAAGAGCAGGTGTTTCCTCAGTGGGTTCTTAATCAGTAGGTAGGAATCAGCCAGGAGTGACTGGTAATTTCAAGGGTCTTTTTTTGATGCCTGCTCAGTGCTCCCTGTGAATCACACTGCTGTAAGATCTCTGATGAGATGCCTTCAAAGCCAGGGGTACCCAAAAGTCACTTTAATAAAAGCACTGGAGACTTATAAACACTGCTAGGCACCTCATATAAAGTGATGCACTTTCTGATAATTTGAGGCCAGAGTATTTCTCTCCCCCAAGTCACTACTGCCACAGGAAGCACCTTCTGATCAAATCTGAGTGGGAATTTAGCTGCATGTCACACAAATCAGATGGGGCTCAACCGTTCTAAAGGCTGCACTTTCAAGTGCAGGGAGTGATGGTTAACACTAAACCAAGCTCATTTTCATAGCTTTGAATTTGGTTTTGAGAGCAGTTTTAAGAGACCAATGTCAGTAATGTCAGTAATGAATTAGGCATGGTTGACCTTTCTTTGCATTGGGGAGGACAGAATGACCTCTGGGCATTTCTTCCTGCCCTGCTTTTTGTGGTCCCCTGAAAACACAGAGGCAAACTTCAACTCAGCCTATGTTGGTTTTGTGCAAGCTCCTGAGCTAGAGAGTTTTGTTAAAAAGGCTACAGGAGGAAGGAAAAGTGAGTGGTTACAGAGCTTACTCTGTGTTGGATTCCTGACTGAAGGAGATCAGCCAGCTTTGAAACCTGACTGCAGTAAGCTGGACTTAGATAAGCTGAACTGCACTTGCAAAGAATTAGCCAGGAGGTACTTCAGCAAATTAACTGGGTGGCCTATCATGAAAAAGTTAACAAATGCTTAGCTGTAATAAATGAGATCTATGAACAGGTTCCAGAGTACTTGGAGCAGCTGGTGGCTTGCACATCCAAATCAACAGGATGGGAATGGGGAGGTGCTTAACAGGAAAGTGCTGGTGGTTGTGCCTCTCACAAGATACACAAATTACACCTTTATGGCAATAGGAAAAAAAAAAACAAACTTGGGCTTTTACATAAGAGATTTGGCATAGGAAGTGAAGTGTTTGGGATAACCACATGTCTGGGCAGACTCTGCTCGTGCCATTTTTCCCCAGAGGGGAAAGGTGGAGATGCAGTGGAATTACCTTGTGTGACCCACTGGGCTGAACCCACAACATCTAATGGGGGGCAGAGCCAAGGAAAAACCAGACAGCCAAAATTTATAGGGAAAACATCCTGCTTAGAGCAGATTTTCTCTCTTATCCAGCGCACTGCACACTTATTTGGCAACTCCTAGCACTTGTAGGGGTGGCTGCAGCCCCCAAAAGCCCCTGTGCAGCAGCAGCCCTGCAGCCTGGGACATCAGGCAAAAAGGAAGCAGTGGGAAGGTGCTGGCACATGGCCACATGCCATCCATGCTCTCAACGTGTCAGGAGCAGGAGAGGGCACAGGAGAGCTCAGGGAGCACTGGAAGCACAGTGCACAGCACAGCACAGCCAGCAGCCCAGACCCCTGGCATTCAGGAACCACTTCAAGCCTGATCCTGCAAAGTGCTCTGCAGCTTTCCCCTCTCACTATGCTGCAAGGTCTCTGTGGCTCTGCACCTCACCACAGAGGGTTTTGCAGACTTATCACCTGTAAGATACAACTAATTGGTCAATCAAGATAAACCTCTTTCTAAGGAAGATTTAAGCCCAGGCAGGAACAAACTCAAGCTTCTGCACACTTTGTGGTTTCTCTGCCTGGGTCAATTCCTTTTCCAGCTGTTAGAGAGAGGTAAAATGACAAGGGAGGTTCAGTGCTGCATATTTAGTGCTGGAGACTCTTGTCAGACTGATCAGATGTGTGGGTGCTGCCACTGTCTCAGGGAGTCAGTGCCAGCCAGCCCTGGAGAAGCATCCTCTCCCTGCAGCAGAATGGGATCCCAGCAAGAGAAACCTCACTGCACCAGGGCAAGGGCTGCAGGAGCATGGGGATCCTGTTCTCTGCCATCACATTTCCTAAAACAGCACAAAAAGAAATGGCAACCTAATCAAGAAGAGATATCTCTATGCTTATATGAAAGCTGGCCAAGGACTGGAAAAATTTTGGTGACCCCCAAATTCAAGGCTTGCTGATGGGCACAGCAAAAGGCTCCACAGATTCAGTCACAGCTGCAGGCTGGCCAATTCTGCAAATTCAGAACTGCACAAATGCTGTCTGCTGGATGCCTTCTTTGTTACTCCACCTCTCTGTGTTTCTGGAATTACTATCACTTTAAGCTCCACAGAGGGACAGAATCTACTCTTCCACTCCTGCTCAGCTCTGGTTTTGCATTGAAATCCATAATTTAAAACAACCAGAACTACAAATCCATTTTCTTGCCTGGGTTTGAGCCACAGTCACCCTTTCTAAGCATCCTTCATGTCAGCATCACCAACTGCTCTGAAAGTGGGAGACAAACTGTGTGACAAGCTGATATTCCTTCAGCCTGAACTTGCTTGTAACAGATCTCAGTGGCAGGGAATCTCTGAATTCCTGATTACCCAGCCATCAGAAAATGGAGCTGCCACAGCACATGGAGCAAAAAACAAAAATCTCACTTGCTGAGAGCTGCTAAGAAGAAACCACCCTGCTCCAGTGCAGGAGCAACAGGTCCATCCTGGACACACCAGCCCAGTGACAAGCAGCAGGCTGAGGCTGTTAATCATTTCAGAACTGGATGATAATGCTGAATAGTCTTAATCTGATACTCAGTGGCTTCAGCAGAAGCCAGCCTGGGGCTGCTTCTTGCTTGTATTCCTTCAGGAAACAAAACTGGTGGATAGAAACAGATATAAACACTACTGAGCAGATAAACTGCAAGAGGAAACAGGCAGCTAACTTACACCCTCTGGGAGAAAGCAAAATATAGATATAATAGAAAGGAGGGATGAAGAGAGTGAGGAGACAGAAGTGAAAGCTCCCTGCTTCATGCAGTTTGAAAATGTGACTGACCACAGGCTGCTGTTAAATGCTGGATCACACCCAGACCACTTTGCTGAGCTACAGGCTAAAGCACCACAACCCATCTCCTTCAAGGCTCTGCCTCCTGATTTCCCATATTTCCCCTATTCCTTTACACCTCACTTCTCTACCAGTGACACTCCTGACCATTCACCCTGTGACTCCAGCAAACACTTCTGCCAATTTCAGGTCAACACACTGCATTTCAGCTAAATTATTGAAAAACAACCAAACTAAGTGAAATAAGAAAAAAAACCCCCCACACACTCTGGCCCTGTCCCAAGTTTCAGCCAATGCATGCACAGCAGCAGCATTTAGGTACAGCCAGTAAAGCAGAACATGGCAACACCCACACAGGGTCCAGAACTCCTAATTGTACATCTACACCCTCGTTTTCTGCTTTTTAGAGGATGTGATCTGCACAGTTAAATATTTGAGTCCTGAAAAAGTCAGCTCTTCCTCTTTTTAATCAGCATATGGTGCTCTGTGTACTTTTACAGCATAAGGAAAAGCCTCAAACTCACTCAATTTGATTCAGCACACAGTGAATAAATGACACAGAGCCTTTCCACAACAGGTTGTCATGATTGTTTCTTTTTCTGCACTTTGATTTCCAAAAAGAGAGATTATTGGACAGAAAGCTTTTTGAAGAAAAATGTAAAAAAAAAAAAGGAAAAGAAAAAGCCTCAAGAGCTCAACTACCTCCCTGCTGGGCAGAGCATCTCCAAACATCTGCTGTACCTGCACAGAATTACAAAAACTCCCACTACAAGCCAGCCTGCTGACAGTTCTGACACCCCAGGCTGCAGGCTGGTTATCCCCCACTTGGAAATGGGAATATCAATATTTCCATTGCCATCTGCAATTAAAGTCATTAACCTTTCCCAATGCATTTACAGATTGACTCCTTCTCAGTGTTATGGTTGCACCAAACTTCAAAGAAAGGGGAGAAAAAAGCAGCAAGAGCACAAAGGAACCTGCATTTACAGGGTGTTCAAATACCGTCACTGGGGTTTCTGGAAACAACTTCTTGACTCAGTACAACTCTCCTTGTCATTGGAGCAAGTACAGAGCTAAAACTGCCATCTGCTTTACCCCTTTGCCCACACTGCAGCACTCTTTAAAAACATTTCTAAAAGATAAACCACAACACCCAAAAGGTCCTTAGTGACACCTGTTAGGCAGAGGGGGTTAGATACAAACTCCACTTCCAGCTGAGTTTATGAGGCTACAGAAACAGGAAGATCAGCTCCTCTTTATGAAACTAAGTACAGAATGTACTCTGTACAAAGTATAAAATACAGAGCCCTTGCAAATAGCACTTAATTCCTCTCTATTACCTATTTAAAGGGTTGTTTCCTGCTCTGTGGAGCTAAGAACCTTCACTGCAATTCTCCCTTACACCACCAGTTCTGCAAGGCCATATATCAGCATTATTAATATGATTTACAAGTGCTACAGATGTTCTCCTCAGGGGCAGCTCCATGCAAACATCGACAGACTTCTAATAAACAGACCCAGATCCATCTGTTAACTTGTTTGAAGCACTTCACTGTACAGAGCAGAACCAAAGTGATTCATTAGAGAAAGTATCTTCATCAACAACCTCCCTTGAACACTTCTTATGCTCCAACACTTTCTCCTACTTAGCTTTTAGATTTGTTTTTATGTATTTAAATGATTAAAGTTACTATTTCAAAAAAGAACAGATAAAAATGGATGTAATAATAGTAGTAAAAATGGATGAGCTGCCACTGGTTTAAATCATGCTCTGGGTTTACAACTACAGCACTGCACCTTTCCCATACAAAGTCCACCTAAAATCAATACATGGCAATCAAGTCAGTTTAAGGGGATGAAGGATGAAATGAAAGGGATTGAATTACCAGGACATAAACATACTGCTTGTTAGCTGAGGCACAGGAACCTGGTAATGGGGCAGGGTAAGAGCCCCCACACACCAAGGGAATTACTGCAGCCACTTGTTACACCAGTCACCCTCTCATTTAAGACCACCACTCATCCCCTGTGCACACTCCCACCAGCTTGGCTTTATCTGTTCTCAAAGCAGTTGAAGTGCCCTGTGTTTGAACAAGCACATTGTCCCGGAATAACTCTGTGTGTTAACTTAAAGCAAACACAGCCACACAAGCACAAAAGGCTCTATGGGCTCTACTACTTCCGATGAAAAGTGATTTTGCTAAGGTTGGGTAGATCCATAAACTTGCTCAGCTGTGCAAGGAAGTTCCAGGTCAGCTGAGGTGTGAACAAGCTGGGGTAGTTAAGCTGCTGTCGCTCCCTCAGAGAGCATCAAAGCGGTTTCTGAATTAAATCCCTGAGAGAAAGGGAAAAATTTGGATCTTCAAGTCCCCTCCCTGTGCAGGGAGCAGAGGCTGCTGATTCAGGAGAAGGGGGGAAGGTGCTCAGGGCAGAGGGACAGGGGGACAGGCTCCTGCCAGGAGGAGCAGAGCCTCCCCAGCACAGCTCCTGCTGACAGCACCCACGGCTTAGAGCACACAAGCCCTAAGCTGCTCTGAGCTCCTGCATATGGATGAAGCTCAAGTCCAAGGAAATATGACCATGACAGCGTGGACACAAGTATCCCAATTGATTCCCACGTGGCTTGTTCCTGCCCAGGAAAGGAAAACACTCCCAGCACACTGGCTGATCCATAATACTCCCACTCAGGCAAGCACTTACTCCAGGGGAAACTCGGAGGAACATTCCCTCTCTCTTCACTGAAGAGCTGCACTTCAACATTATTTCACAGACCCTGAGCAGGACTGGAGCAGCAACACAAAAGCTGCAAAAAGCAGTGCTTTCCAGGAAGGAACAGCAAAAAAGCAATGCTTTCCAGGAAGGAACAGCATTCTCAGACACAATTCTTACACACGTGTGCTCAGTTTATCACTTTCACTACAGCTCACAGCACAACACAGTTCCTAAATCAGCCTTGGCAAGCAAAAAAGCTACATTCTACAGCCCCTCCCAGCAAAAAAGTTCTGGACTGCAAACTCTACACTTACTTATAGCCAAACCAGGACCAGGGCAATTTTCTAAAACAGATTTATCTCAGCATGGCCATATCAATGGTTTTGAGAGAGATCCCCAACCAGGCACCCTCTGTGATGTTACACAAGGATGAGCTGAGCAGTTGAAAAGACAAAGTACCAGAAGGAGAAATGTGAGTTTTCTTCAATACAAGTAGGGTTTGCTTACAACAGGAGAATCAGCCACGTGAAGAACATCTCAGCCTGTACATCTGTGTCAGGAAAGTTCTCCAAGTGTCAACTTCAAGAGTGGAACAGCAATCCTTTCCTGCCCCTGCTTCTCTTTCTTTAAAGGAAAGGCAGGAGCAAACAGGATCACTCCCAAAGCAGACTGGTGTCAATCACATCCGAGTCTAAATCTCAACGTTTGACAGTAAATGGGAGCAGTGCAGACAGGGAAATTTGTTCCAGATTGGTCCCTCAAGCACAGAAATTTCACTTCAAATTGTCTTTGCTACACCTGTTGCAATGCTGGTGGAGAGAAGAAAGCCCTGCTCCCAGGAAAGAAGAAAAAAACTTTTCTGACCAGGTTATCCACTGCTGAAACACTTCCAAATATGACAACATCTGCTGAAAAGGTGCATAAGAAACCCAAAATAGAGGTGAGTGGTTTCTTCAGTCAGTACCTTATCAAGAAGAAGGGAAAAGGACTGCTAGAAAACACAGCACATTACAGAGAACTCCTGCACTGCTCTCCAGAAGAATTTACATCCTTCCAACACTGGCTTTAGCAACAAGTGGGTTAAAGAGTTTAGTGTGCCACAGAAAGTTTTTCACCTCCAACAAGCACTAATGATTGACAAAACAGTCCTGATGTTGCAGTAAGATCCCGTGGAATGAAAAGCTGGAGATGCACAGTTCCTTCCAAAATGTCCTGACAGCTCACTGAGCAGCACAGCACACAATGGCTCCCTCCCAACTCCCAGAACTCCACTGCTTACAACGAGGTTCTGGGCTATTACTAAAGAATAATGTAGCAAACTGAAATAAAACAAAACAAAACAAAAAAACCCAACGTCAAGTACAACAAAACATATGGCTCATGGTAATGATTGGGAAACCCACTGAGGATTAATGAATTTTGCAAATTAGCAAAGAAGGAGCAACCAGGATTAAAGTGAAACAATCAACAACACTGAGATGCAAAACATTCTTTGTTCATTTATTTAGCAAAGTGTAGTTCTGCCTGTGCTGAAAGCACCTGATAGCTTACCAAAGAAGACAGAGTAATATATTTTGTAAAAGTAATTAAGCCTTTGAAATATGAGACCTCAGTACATCACTCAGCTGCTGCCGAGGAGAGGGATTTGACTCCCAAGCTGTTTGTGCTGTCAACAAGGGCGATCAGGCTCCCAGATTACTCCTGGGAGGAGGAGTGAGATTCTAGGAGTGCAGCAGGGCTTGGCTGCAAACCCACACCCCACTGCACAAGTGCCTGCCCTCCAAGGGAAGTGGTAAATATTAAACAGCAGCATTCAGAACGTGCACCAAGGAAAAGATGTGCCTGGGAAAACTCTGGGAAGCCCCAGCCCAGGGTGTGCACTGCCTTCAGCCTCACAGGGAGACACCCTCAGGCCAGGCAGGCTGGACCCCTGGCCTGCAAGTGAGGCTTGAGGAGACCAAAACCCCCATTAGACACCTTAGAGGTGAGTTTTAAACACACAGCTCTTCACTCAGCAAAGAGGCCTTTTGCAAGATTATTAAGAACTGTGATTTAAGTCACTGTACACAGCAGTGCAAAGACACGAGCAGCTAGGCAGCCCACAGAAACACTTGCATTTGCAGACACTGACTAATAACAAAATCAGCCTTCTTTAAAGACAGACAGTGCAAGGGCAAGGCTGCCCAGCACGCTTACTGAGAACTCAGACTTCAACACGCTTTTCCTCTAAATACCTTTTAAATGACAAGAACTAAAGTTTTTGTAGGCACTTTGGTGCTTAAATGACAACAGTTTTATTCCCAGAAGCCTAGTTTTTATTTGAAGATAACAGAACTAACACTCCAGAGTCAGCTTTGAAAACAACCCCCAGACACTCCACGTTGCACGTGCATTCTTTGTTAATTTAAACTTTGCGTGCATAGGTCACTACAAGTAAAAAGCTTTTTACTGCAATAGCTACTGTCTCAGCACTGAAGAGACAATATTGCAATCAAGCTTATGCTGAACATTTTAAAAGATTGTTACCCCCTGCCCAAGCCTTTTATTAAACATTGTCGCAAACACTAAATAAGCGTGAGTGAAAGAAATACACAATCTTAGCATTTCTTCTTTCCAAAAAGGAAGGCTTTGAGGTCTGGATTCAGCAGGAGCCTCCCAGGGTATTATTAAAAACTCCCCAAACTTCTGGGCTAAAAAAATGAGACGCCCAGCAGTCTGCCAGTGCTGTGATCTGCAGATCAGGAGGCAGGACCTGCATTCACAGAACACTCAAGCACTTAGGGAGTTGTAAGCAATACAGATCATGGCTTTTTCTGCTTGTAAAGCAACCAAACCGCTTTGGGGACTTCTTGTTTGTTTTGATCGATGCATATTTATTCTGCACTTGTCACCCAGATCCTGCAGCACATATGGTAGTCACCAAGTCCCCTCTAATACCTTGGCTTAGCACTGTGTGAATTAAAGACAGCAGTTTCAGCTTTAAAACTAAACTTCCAGTTTCATGTAGACACACCCCCACCAGCACACTCACACTGTACACGTTAAAAATATTAACAAGCATATTAAAAACGTGCTTCTCTATTCCCAGCAAGGAACAGCAGGTGTGCTTTGCTAATTATGTCAGCTCCTAACCTGCTATTATTTACTAGTGTCAGGGAACTTAAAAAAAAAAAAAAAAAAACAACAAAACAAACCAAAAACCAAGACAACAAATGAAAAAACAACC
>JAOTQP010000770.1:8088158-8173697 GCA_026413545.1 Cichladusa arquata
GGCGGTTCGGGGCGGGGGAGCGTGATCGGTACCGCATGCGGACCCCTTCGGTCACCCCCTCCCCACACTCCGCGGGGAGCTCCCCCCACGTTCCCGAGAGGGAAGGGGCGGTTCGGGCTCGGGGGGTGTGATCGGTACCTCATGCGGACCCCTCCGGTCACCCTCTCCCCACACTCCGCGGGGAGCTCCCCGCACGTTCCCGAGAGGGAAGGGGCGGTTCGGGGCTGGGTTCGGGCTCGGGGGGTGTGATCGGTGGTCGGTACCGCGTGCGTGGCGGGGGATGCCCTGGCCTGGGAGCCCCCCGGGTGTGCAGCCCGGCCGGGCCCGGGCAGCGATGCTGCGGTGGTTTGGCATCTCGGGTTCCCAGATGAGTTCCAGATGAAAAGCAGTCGGGATCTCCGTTAGGAAAGTTTAATTTCTTATTGCGGCCCCCAGATTGGCCGGGGAGTGTCCCTGAGCGGAGATAGGATGCGATCCTGTGCCATGTGCTCTGGGATGACCCTGTGCTCCCTTCCAGCCTGGCTCTTTCTGGGATTTTGGGATCTCCCCACACCCAGCACAGCTGGCAGGCAACTGGTAGCGCCCTGCTCTGCACCCTGTGGGGAGGGAGATGCTTGGAATGCCAGTGGATCCTGAGAGCAAACGCTGCTCCCGAATCTGCTGCCACCAGCAAAAGGAGCTGCGATGTTGCAAATGCACTTAGAAGGCAAATCCTGACAGTGTGAGCCGGGGGTGATTCTGTTCCTGAGCTGAAATGTGGCTGAGCTGCAGTGGAGATTTGTTCCCTCTGCAGCATCAGCCCCGATTACAGAATCCTGGCGCTGCACTCCATCAGGTCTTGTTACAGAAATCGAGTCTGGAGAGGCTGATCCAAGGCTGCTGCCAGTCAGGGGGAAGTCTTGAGTGGAGATGGGGATGGTTTGATGCCTAGACCTTTCAGCAGGGAAATATGATACCAAAATATTCACATTCTGAGGTGAAAGGAATCTAGTCAGGTCTCAAGCTTTGCAAATGCTGGTTATTTTTTGTGTTCTTTATCATCTCTTATTCCTCTAGTTGAATAAATTAAAACAGAAAGGTCTTGGACTGTTCCTTCCATCTTCCATACAAACTACTGTATTTACCCTGTGCAAAGTACTTGTTACAAGTGTTTTGGGGTCTGCAGTATGAAAACCCTGCCACACCTCAAAGCTCTTGTGCTGCACTTCTGTTTGGAAAAAGCTTTCTAAGGAGTGATCAAAGGCTGTGGCTGGAGTTCTTGGTCTTGCACATAAGTAGGTTTGAAAGCCTAAAATACTGCTGTGTTGTTCAACAGATAATAAATAGGGGTTTTCATACTGGTTTCTGGCAACCTGTGCTTTGACCAATCTCACTCTGGTGCATGCTGAGAATCTTTTTGACAGCTAATGAGAATATTTTGTTTTTCTTCCAGGTTTTCCTTTCAGCGTGGTTCTCCTCTCAGTGGCAAGAGCTGCCTTTTGAAGCAGCACATTCATTCTCCCCTTCAAGCACCCATAAGTCTCATTTGCCAGCTCCAGAACCATGGCAACAGAAGAAAAGAAGCCAGATGCAGAATCCACCAAAACACAATCTACTCCTTCCTCCTCGACCAATCAGAGCAAGGTGTGTGTGGGGCCCCAAAAAATATCCCTGTAAAAACACCTGGAGCTACCTGAATACTCAGCAGCCAGACCAGAATCAGGGATTTGAATTATCTTGTTATTAAGATTATTATTATAAAATTAAGCTCTTTTCCATGTGGCTGTTTCTGCTGTTGTCTCGTGCTGAGGATTTTATGGGAAAAGTGGATGGAGTGCAGCTCTGCTGTAGTGCTAAGTGTTCTTTGTTTTGGTGAAGTTCTCACTAGTGAAATGCTTCTTGTCATTTTGATCATGGGAAAAGCTGTTTGTTTGTATCCTTGGAATGCCTGGAGGTAGCTGGAGAATCGGTGAATCTCTAGTTGTGGAGTGGGGAAACAGTTACTCAGGTTCTTTGAAGCCTGGAGATGCTCAAAGGAGATGTTGCTGTCTAACCATGAAGCCTTTTCAAAGGGTAAAAGTGAGATTTTAGGGGCATGGAGGATTTGCCTGTGGTTTAATTCATGATCAGGGTGAAAATGCAAACACTTGAAAGCACTGATCAATATCAGGAATATTACTTGGAAGTGCCAGGCACTTTGTGGTTGGGCTGTTGGGTTATTCTCACCTGTTGGTTACTGGCTTGGATGGAATTCACCTCAGGGGTGACTTGGTGTTGTGCTTGGAGCAGTGAGACCCCAGACTGAAAGGCTGTTTGTTTTGTTTGGTTGTTTTTTGAATTTGGAGGGGAATGGGAATGTAAATGTGGTGTAAATTCTGGATTCTGTTATGGTGAACATCCACATGGTCCATTCCTCTGTACTGACCAGAGCTGGCCACTGAGATACTGAATTTGGAATTTAACTCATTCATACATTTGTTTCTTGCAGCCTGCCCCAGTAAAGCCAAACTATGCTCTCAAGTTCACGTTAGCAGGACACACAAAGGCAGTGTCATCAGTCAAGTTTAGTCCTAATGGAGAGTGGCTTGCCAGCTCCTGTAAGTATTCCTGCTTTTCTCTCATTTCAAACACAAATGTGGGCCTAGAAAAGGGCCTGTCTGCAGTGCTGCCTCCATCAGGGAGAGGAGGGATGTCATATCATGGTTTTTCTTAAAAGAGTGATACCAAAGCTGTCATTCTTAAAGATAATTTGATTTAAGTTTTGTTACTTTGAGCACTGGGTCTTTGCATTGCCAGGAGAGCCCTCACCTGTCCAGCTTTCCTTACTGAGCAAGTGGGCAAAAACCAACACAGGATTCTTTCCTGTGCAGAGGAGACCCTTGTGCTTTTCTGTATCACTAGAAGTTTAAGCTTTTAAATTAAACTTTTACACAGTATCTGAAGGCAGAACTTTCCTGTGGGAGATAAGGAAGGTGCTGCTGGGCTGCAGAGTTGGATGCACATGCTGTGTCCTGTGTGCCTGTGGTGGTTGGCAGTCAGAGGCTTTGATGCCCCAGTGAAGTGCAGAAGGTTGTTGTAAATAGTGTTTCACTGTTAAGTGGTAGAACAAGTCTCCTTTCTATCAGCTATGGTATTTCATAAGGGTTTTTTTGGTGTTCAGCACTGCTTGACAGCTTTGCCTTGAAAAAGTGCTTCTGTGACTGTCAGTGATCCAGAGAGGATCCATGTGTAGGGAAAGGGCAGCTGGAAATGGTGAATATGACAGTGAGGGTCACTGGAACATCTTCCAGACATGGGAATGGCTTGGGGCTTTGACTGAACTGCAAACAGCCTCAATAAAACACTGTGCCATACAAATCATTCTTACAGTGTCCCATCAGAGTCCCCCTCCCCTCTCCCCTGAACATGTTTTCCAAACTATATCTGGCACACAGCAACTTTTTTCTCTGGCTTGTTTTGCAAGTTACCATGGATAATATGTTTGGGTTTCTGCAGGCATCCATTCAGTCCAGCTTGTGGTGTAATTATTGTTCTTTTTGGGGCAAAAGCCTTTCAAGCATTCCCGTGGACCAGCACTACTTTTACCACTGGCAGTCTAAAACAAAAGTAGAAACCCAAGTTGTCAAGAGAGAAACTAAAGCTGCTGGAGTGTCTCTGCATTCCAGGCAGCTTATGTAACCTCAGCTGCTGCAGAGTGCTGTGTAGGAAGCTGTTCTTCACCAATTCCATATCCCCTCCTTCCCTGAGGTCTGCCTGGGGAGGGAGAGCTGCCCAGAGCCAGAGTTAACTTATTTCCTTTCACCTGGGAGGGACAGCTCTGGCAGTGCTGTTAATTAACCTCTGAACTGGCACATTCTTTTCCAGCTGCTGACAAACTCATTAAAATTTGGGGAGCGTATGATGGCAAGTTTGAAAAAACAATATCTGGTCATAAGCTGGTAAGTATGAGGTGATTACTGTGGGAATTTAGCTGGGAACAATTTTGCTTTCTTCTCCTCATTCAGAAATTTCCATTCTTGGTTAGTTCTGCCTGTGTAAGTTTGTTCTTCAATCTTATTTTGTAGTTTTTTGTTGATATAGTCCTGGAATTGCTGGAATAATATTGGGGCAGGCTGGGAATATGGGTGGAGTGCAGGCTGCTCATGGAACACCTGCATTCCCAGTGCCCTGCCAGCTTCCTGTGTCCCTGAATATCAGGAGAACCCACCTCAGACACAGGGCAGAGCATTCTTGGGTGAAAATCCCTGTGAGCTCTCACACTGTGTCTTGTTCCATCTTCCCTTTGTATAAGAAACAAAACACTTGCCTTTTAAGGAGATTGAATTTTTCTTGTGGGTTTGCCTACATAAACACAACACTTACTCATTCTGCAAAGTTCTAAAGAAAACACAAAACTCCCAAGGCTTTTGGTTTTCCTTTTTTTAGTTTTTTACGTGCTGAAGTTTCATGAGCAAAAATGAAGATTTATCAAAAGAAAAACCACTGGAATCTTCTCCAGCCTTTGGGGATTTGGACTGTAAAGAGCAACCATTTGTCATGAAGAAAAGCCACTTACTCAGATTAATTGATGAGCATTCTATTTAGGAATTCCAACAAAGGGTTTTGGTGGCCACAGTGAGAACTGTGTGAACAAGCTGCTGAGGTTCTCAGAGTATGTGGCTCAGCTTAAAATTAACTTGTGCCAGAGGAGCTCTTAACCCAGCAAAATCACTGAAATCCTCACTCTCTGCTGAATTTTCATTCAAGCTTCAGCTGGGAGTGTAATCTGCAGTCTGTATTTTCCACTTTTCTGTGTGGCTGAACAAACAGAGCTGAGAAGAGAATTGTTTTCCTTTGTTTTAGGGGATCTCTGATGTTGCTTGGTCATCAGATTCCAACCTCCTTGTCTCTGCCTCCGATGACAAAACTCTCAAAATATGGGATGTAAGCTCGGTAAGGACAGGAATTATTATTTATTTACCTTTATTTTTCTCCAGAATTTGCTTCTTCACTTGTGTTCCTGCTTGTAACAAGCTGGTGAATGGGCTGAGGATGAATGAATTGTGCTGTCTGCTCTTGGAAAGAGTGGGATGCTTGTGGATACCCTGAGGAGCCTGTTATGTTCTGAGAGAGCACTAAAGCCTGATGATGGAGATAGAACCACAGCAAAAAGCCTCTCAGATGAAACCTTTTTGTAACTTCTTAGCCAGCCACACTTATTTCTGCTTCCCCCCCATTCTCTCATGACAGAGAACTGGGTAATTTGGTTGTGTTTTGATTAGGGATGTTAAATGGTTTGGATCTTCCTGAGCTGCCCGAAGGGTTTGCACCTCCCTGCAATCTTTATGATTGTTTTATATTGTTTTTTCCTTTCCTACTTTGTTGCAGCTGGCTCTCTGCCCATCTAAATCTGGGGTTGGAGATGGTTTCTTTCTGTGCTGCACAGTGATTAACCTTAATGTGGTCTCTCTGGGTGCTTTTATGGTGCTGGGTGATGCTGTGTATTTAACTCTGCTGAATTTTATTTCAGGGTAAGTGCTTAAAGACATTGAAAGGGCACAGTAACTACGTTTTCTGCTGCAATTTCAACCCTCAGTCAAACCTCATCGTTTCTGGCTCAGTGAGTGGTTTCTAATTTTTTTTTCCTTTGTGGGAAGCAAGTACTGCACACTCTGTCACTTGTCACTAAAGGGACAGACAGGTTCTTTAGGGATCCTTGGCAGAGTGATGATGGCATTAAATCATAGTTGCAATTACAGCTTTATTTTCTTAACAGATTATTTTGATTAGTGTAACACCCTAATTTATGATTAGAATGGCACAGGATTTCTGCAGGCAGGATTGATGTAATACAATTTATAAGTAGTAATTACAGAATTTATAGTACAACTTACACTTTCTAATCACCTGGATTCTGACTTATCTAAAGGATGACTTCTAATCACCTCTCCCTCTGCAGATTGGGTCAGATCATTGTTTGAAAACAATATTAAATGAAAGAATATGAATCACACAGCCCATTTCAATTTTCCCTCACAAGCACAGCTTGTAGTCAGGTGAGCTGTGCATTGCCCCTGCTGTGTTTGCTTGGGGAAAAGCCCTTAATCCATCCTACATGGAGCCAAGGAATTCAGGGAGCTGTTCCCAGCCTGTTGGTTGTTCCTGGCCTTTCTGGCCCAGCTGGGATAGGATTTCATGCTGTAGCCAAGCTGTACTGAGTGCCTTGACTGAACCCTCTGTGCCTCTCTTCCCTCTGCAGTTTGATGAGAGTGTGAGGATATGGGATGTGAAAACAGGGAAGTGCCTCAAGACGTTGCCTGCTCACTCTGACCCAGTTTCAGCTGTAAGTCCCTCCTGATCAGTGAACTTGTTTTGTTAGCAGAGCTCCTCTCCTGCCCCTCTAGAGGGGTGACTTTGTGCTCTGTTACTGAGCCCTTACACAGAGTCCAGGCTGGGCTGTGGTTGCTGCCAGTGGGGATGAAGTGAGTGGTGTTTTCTCCAAGATCAGTGGATTTTGGTCCTGGCTGTAAATGTGAATAGTGCAGAGGTGTGCCAGGCATGCCTGAGTGTCATTCTGGACACAGATCTGTGGCACTTGATGCTCAGAGAACAACCTGTATTTCTTTGTCATTGCTGAAGTTGTTCCATAGAGCACTGCTGTTTTAAATCTCAGTCATTTCATAGGAGAAATGAACTTGGAATTCTGCAATATCCATTGGAATTAAGGAAAACCACGAGGTGTTCAACTCTTAATGTCTTTGAAATGAAGAACACTGAAAAAAATCTGAGCCTCAGATATGTGTGACTGTTCTGACATGGTTCTTCTGCCATGTGTAAAAGATATTTCACACTTACCAATGTCTCTTAATAATTCTAAAGAATTGTTCTTCAGATATAAATAGCAGAAAATTACTTTACAACATGTAAGTGGCTATGGTAGAGGTTCTAAATAATCAGGTTCTGTCCTCAGGTTTGTTTCTGCTGATATGTTCCATGTCAGAAATGGAAAATAAGGACTTGCAGTGGAGCTTGAACATTTGATCTTTATGAACATCAGTAAAGTTATTATTTTAATAATTAGTGTTAATAATATTACAGGTGCATTTTAATCGTGATGGATCCCTGATAGTGTCAAGTAGCTATGATGGACTCTGGTAAGTGATTATTTCTTCTCTGCATCACTCTTTGCACCTTTTGAATTTTAAAAATACTTTAAAAAAAAAAAAGTTTGCATTTGTAATGTTAAAATTGTAATAAAAGACTTCAAACCCAATGCTAATGGTTTTTGTGTGTTTTTTAACAGTCGAATCTGGGATACAGCATCAGGCCAGTGCTTGAAAACACTGATTGGTGAGTAGAAATATTTCTGGGCTCTATTTTTCACACAGATTTTCTGTGTTTCAGTGAAACTATTAAAAACAAATGAATGTCAAAAGAAACCCTCTGTCAGTGAGACAGCACAGCTGTGCACTTTGTAACACTGATTTTAATTTTGCTGTAGATGATGATAATCCTCCTGTGTCTTTTGTGAAGTTCTCACCAAATGGCAAATACATATTAGCTGCAACTTTGGACAAGTAAGTACTCAAAAAAAGAAAAGGAGAATAACACACAGATTTGAAATTTGGAGTATCAGATGATGCTCTATTTTACTTTTTTGGCTGCCATAGTAATGGTAATACATGAGTTCATATATAGTGATTTCTATGGAGGAGAATATTAATAGCATGGAAGTAAAAATGATATTTTGGGGGTTAACTAACCTTGCATTCCAAAGCCAGGCCAAAATGATCCATGCAGACTTTTGGAGAAACATTTTTAAGCTGCTAGGAACTTTTTAGATTAAAAAACCCAACTTCCAGGAGCTAAAATCTTGGTTTTTCTTTTGTTTTGCAGCACTCTTAAACTTTGGGACTACAGCAAAGGAAAGGTAATTCTTTCTCTTTATGTAGACTTAACTAAGCTTTTAGGAAAACTGGATTTTACATGTGATTTTTAATATGATACTACAGAAAAAAGTTTCAGTCCCCCTTTAGGGGAGAGGATAAACTTTTAGCAGAGCCTGTTGCAACAGGACAAGGGGTTTTAAACTAAAAAAGGATGGATCCAGGTTAGAAAGTTTCCTGTGAGGGTGGGCAGGCCCTGGCACAGGTGCCCCTGGATCCCTGGAAGTGTCCAAGGCCAGGCTGGATGGACACTTCCAACTCCAACTATTCTATGATTCTGGCTGAAGATGTCTTAGAAAACAAAACAAAAATATACTTGCCTTCTCCTTAGCCCTGAGAATTAAGCACAACGATATTTCTGCATTTTTCATGAGCAATAAATTGCCTTTGATCCCTTTCACTGTTGTAATGGGACAGATTTAGGGCTTTGTTTTGGGTTTTAGAGCAGAACATCTGCATCCTCTAGATCAGTTGGCAGGGTAGGAAGCACAGGCTGATGTGTTTAGTCTTTTTTCCCCAGAGTTTGTCCTTGACTGAGAAAACTCCCTCCCAGCTGCATTAATATCTTGTGACTCTTCCCTTCCAGTGCCTGAAGACGTACACAGGACACAAAAATGAGAAGTACTGCATATTTGCCAATTTCTCTGTCACTGGTGGAAAGGTTGGTGTTGATGTGATTTATTGTTATTGTTTATTGCATTTTTTACTTCTCATCTCTGTAGATAAAAGAGGATTTGGGGGCTGGAAGCCTCCTTTGGTGGGTGCTGGTTTCTGTGGCTCTAGGTGGGCTCACTGTCAAGTTTTTGATTTTTTCCTCCTTCTCCCTTTCACGTGATAACAATGAAATATTTACTGAGAAACAGCACTTGGATATGGACCAGAAAAATTCAGATAACTGTGTTTTCTCTCTGCCCCTGCAGTGGATTGTGTCTGGTTCAGAAGACAACCTGGTTTATATCTGGAACCTTCAGACAAAAGAGATTGTACAGAAACTACAAGGACACACAGGTGAGGGAGAGGATTTTGTTTTTATTGATAAAATATCCCTCATATCATCAGGCTTAGCTTGAGCATTTTCTCTCTGATACCAATTTTGACTCTCAGACCCATAAATTTTTGTCTGGCTGAGGCTTAATTGAACCCTGGGAGTTTTGCTCCTTTTTATGGAGGGTTTTTATGGGCATTGAAAATGTTTTATTCTTCACCTGTGAGAACTTTGACATCAGCTTGCAAAGGAGATTTGCTTGAGCACAGAACTGGTCAAGACATTTAATTGTCTCATAAAATTAATGACTGATCTGTTAACACCTTCCTGAGCTGCAGCTCCTAAGGATAAGGATTGATGTGGTCTGGAAATGTCTGTGCATGTGCCTGGGCTTGAACCATGAGATGCCAGCTAGTCTGAGTCCTGTAAAAGAGCAGAGTTTTAACTGAAATTCAGTGTGCTCAGTCCTTTGCTTGGGGCTGGATCCAGTGGTTTCAGCTGGATCCCAGTGATTTGAAATGTAAGCAAAGCAGTGGCAGCAGATTTTCATTTTCAGGTTCTGAAGTTGAAATGTTACCTAAGAATTGGCCAGGATTTTGGAAATACCCTCCATGACAAAAGAACTGACCTGGGTTTTGATTCAGCTGTGTCTGACATGATCTGATAAAAGTAAGAACTCAAATCTGGAGAGTTCTCACTTTTTGAATCCTGTCAAACACTGCCCTCAATCCTTTCCTGCTTGTATTTCTTCTCACAGAGGAGCAACAGTTGTAAGATGTTTACAAATAACACTTTTAATTCTGCTACGAGGAAATAATAACTTGGCATAATAAAACACAGTTGCTAATTTCCAGAAATGAAGCAGATTTAAATCATTCCATTTTTCTCTCTTTTCTTTTTGCTCAGATGTTGTCATCTCCACAGCTTGTCACCCAACAGAAAACATCATTGCATCAGCAGCACTAGAAAATGACAAAACAATTAAACTGTGGAAGAGTGACTGTTAAACGTTCCAGGATTGCTTTAGAGACTGTCAGGAAAAAAACAAAAAACCAACAAAAAAAAGTTTTTAAAAAAAATATTAAAAAATAAAAACACCCATAAATCCAGTTTGGCAGGAAACCTGAAGAATATTTGATAAAGTGGTTTCTGTTAGTCTTGGCCCTAAGTAAACATCTTAGCTCTGCTAGAGCTGGGCAATGTGGTGGAAAAAAAAAAAAAGATGCAGTGTCTCCTTTTCTTGCCTAATATTTTGGCAGACAAATGGATGATTCTGATGTCGAGTCAGAGTTCTTGGACACCCCAAAGATACTGTATTTTCTGATGGCATTGCTTCTGGGCACTGTTGCTGCTTAAGGAAGAGCTGCCAGTCTACTTTGTACCAGTAAGTTAAGTCACAAGCCTAGAGATGTGTGGAATTTTTAAAAAATATGTCTAAATTTTTTGTTTTTTAATTTTTTAAATTTTTTTTTTTTTTCCAGAATGTAGGTTTTAGTCTCTTGGGAAGTTTCTGTATTGTTTTAAATAGGAGTACTGCATCTTTAAGGGTGCTTCATTTTAAAACACTCAGCTCAAACTTTGTGACCAAATAAAACCATGCAGTTCCAGATTTCCCTCTTCCTGCCCCTGACTTGACTCCTGTGGTGGAATCTCTTACCTTCTGTATAGTTGCTTACCTCTTGTTACGTGTGTTTAATAGATGCTGTTCTAGAGCAAAGTTACAGTTCTTCTGTTAACCATTGAAATGAATCCTGCTTGTAGTTGTTCTCAGCATATTTTTTTTTTTTTTTTATTTTGCCTCTTCTGTTTCTAAAGCCAACTCACAGAACACTGTAAAGTTATTTCAATGTAAAAAGAAACAAACCCAGACTTTTTGTATCTTGGCAATCCATGGTATGAAGCTGTATTGCAAATGGCATGACTCTGTATCTATCTCAGCATTGGTATTTCTTTCCCTTTTTGTCATATCCATGTGGTATTTACACATCCAGAAAAATACCATGTGCCATAATAAAAAGGTGGGATTTTATGTGTATGTTTGTGGTTAAGAGTGTGCTCATGTGAAGTGTCTGTGTCCATGGAAGCTTCTCTTAAAAACGTTTTTAAGGGGAAATGTTTCCTGTAGAAACTTCAGTGAGAGAGGATGAGGTGTAGAGAAAAAGAGGAACAAACACAAGCCTAAATTTATTTAATGAAAGGAAAAGGATTGAGCTGAAGGTGTCCTCAGCAGAGACAACATTGCTACAACCCCTCAGAGAGAGCTTGAGCCAAAGGAAAGGATTCCTGCTGCCCTCTCCTTGCAGGGATCCAGGATTTACTTTGTGCTGGGTACAAAATACACAGAGGCACAAGTTTTACTGCACCCAAAGGGTTCTGCTGCAAGGGGATATTTTGCTCCTGGTGAAGCAAAACCTCTTTTTTTATTTTTTTGTATTTACCTCATGTGCTTGGTAATAACAGAAAATCAATTTCAGTCCAGACCTCTGGAGTGCTGCACTGATGCTGCCTTGCTTTGAAACCCTTGGAGAAAAAGAGCTGCAAGATATGAGGTTTTCTTTTTAAAATATAAAAATAGAGTTCATGTTGAGCTGCTAAAATGGCTATTAATAATACCACTGCCTTTGGAGGTTTTTCATTATCCCCAGGAAGGGACAATGTGTCTAGACTTGGTGTCACTGCTAAAATGATCAACTCATGATTTTTTTTCAGCCTTATTCTTGAAGACCAGTGAAGCTCTTCAATGCAAGATGTGGCTGTGCTGCTTTACAGCATGGAGAAGGTGGAATTTTACTCCAGCAAAGCATTTTAATGTTGATTCAGAAATATTTCCTGGCACAGTGCTTCTCATATCCCTGTGTGTGAGTGGCTTTGCTTGCCCAGCTTTGCTGTCACACAGAGCTGTGGAGAAGGGAGATGAATTTCCTGCTATCACTAGGAAATCTCTTGAACAGGGATAGAAAAACCCCTAATGTAAAGGATCTGCTGTAAAGCTGCTCTTCATAAAGGTTGCATTTAAATCCTTAATATCCCACCTGGGATTAATGCTGGGGCCGATTGGCATGAGCTCTACTTACCTCTAATTCTGTGCAGCCTGGCATGGCTGTGGTGGTTGGAGGGCCAGGATTAGCTCAAGCACAGCTCTGGAAATGAGGATTGTGTTCTGGCTGGAGGGGCTGGAGTAGGGGAGGTGTAACTTTATTTTAGATATGGACTGAGAATGGCTGGGCTGTGATATTACTGCGGGCCTCTGCTGAGGGAAAAGGCGAGCTGGGTGACTAAAATAGAAGTTGCTGCTTTTTTTTTGTGTAGCGCTCGAAGAAAAGAAGATAAAAAATGAAAAAACATGGTTAGATGCCACGAAGTAGGTGGCAGTGCCTTAACCGCATGTGTGTTGTACAGGCCACTAGGGCCTCTTCCATCCTTATCAAGGGGAGTGCTAACCTTCTCTCCTTTCATACAACACGAATGTCAATCTGCACCGCCGTCTATTTAAACCTCCGGGAAGCTGCGTCTGTTCAAGACAGTGTGAGCAGATTTTCCAACTCTTTGTCCCCTGAGTTTGACATTTCTTTCTAATTCTCATTAATATTGTTTTGCTCTAAGTCCCTAATTTGCCCTAAAACCCCTAAAATCTCGGTAAAATTGCCAAAATTCGCGCTTTTCTCTACCTCTTTTAATATATTCACTATTTTCAGCCAATCAGAGCGCAGAAGGCGGGGCTTCCCCGCCTGCCCCGTGACGCGCGGGGTGTGGTTTCACCCCCGCCTCGCTGATGGAGGCGGGCGCGCCCGCGGTTCGCGGGTTCGAGTCCCGCCCCCGGCGGGCGGTGCGTGGGGCGGTGCCGCTGGGGTGAGCTCAGCGCGGAGTGTGCGGGGGAACCGCGTAATCTGCGAAGAGTTTGAGCTTTCCCCATGGATATCACTCCGGTTTGAGTTTTCCCGCCGGCCACCCTCGGGTTTGAGCACTCCCCATGGATATCCCTCGGGTTTGAGCTTTCCTGCTGGGTATCTCTAGGGGTTTGAGCTTTCCCGACTGAAATCCTTCGGGTTTGATTTTTCCCAACATATATCCCTCGGGTTTGACTTTTCCCGGCCGGAATCCCTCGGGTTTGACTTTTCCCGACAGATATCCCTCGGGTTTGAGCCGTCCCGCCGGGTATCCCGCGGGTTTCAGCGCCAGCGGGATGCGCTGCTGGAATCTCCCGCAGCCGGAGCAGCGGAGCAGGAGCGAGCCCCATTCCCGACGTGTTCCCTGGTAAATCGCTCCGAGTTCCGTCAGAGCTAATGACGAGTTACAAGTTCCAGATGTGGGAGAGGTGGAAGAGCTTGGGTGGTTTTTTTTTCCCCGTTTCCTTAAGGCCTTTCTCTTCGGCATCCCAAGGGGATAAAAGCAGACGAACATTTCTGTAAATGAGCCCTGCAACACCTCAAACCCAGGAGCTGCTGCTCCCCGCGGAATTACTCCCCCATCATCCCTAAAGGGATGGGATCCGCCTTAAGGCATCGCTCCATCCCCCGACCCCCGCGGCTCTCCCCAACCTCCCCGCTGGGTTCCCGGTGGGAAGGACCAGCGGAGGAGCCGCTTTCCCGCACGAGGCTGCGGATCCAGGTGCAGCGCCCAGGGGTTTGCGCGGCCCCGGCCCAGCTGTGCGCAGCTGCTGCATCACAGGCTCTCAGAACGGCTTGGGGTGGAAGCGACCTCACAGCTCATCCCATTCCAGCCCCTTGCCACGGGCAGGGACACCTTCCACTCTCCCAGGTTGCTCCAAGCTCTGTCCAGCCTGGCCTTGGACACTTCTAAGGATGGTTCATCACTGCCACAGAGCCCAGGCTGCTCCTGGCTGCTCCTTCCAGATAACTGATGAGTTTTTTAGGGGATTAAAAGTTAGTTTCCCCTCCTTATTGAATGCTCTGATTTATGCATGTGTTTAAATCAATCCCATTTCCTGCCTTTTATCCCTTCTCCCCCAGGCTTTCAGGCTTTACTGTGTCAGACATTTGTTACAATCACATTGTTTTGAGGCGAGCGAGACGCCGTGGGTGGTTTAAGGGATTTGAATCCATGAGCTGCATTTCTTGGGCACTTCTGCCAGGTGCCAACTGCCCCCTCCGAGCTGTAGATGCCCCTCCTTGGACCAGTTTGTGCTGCCTCCCGGTGAGATATGAACCAGCATCCCTGTAATGAAGATGCTGGAGATCAGGTCCAAGCCTGGCTGGCTGGGAGCTGTGTGTGGCACAGGAGGTGGGCTGGGGTGCCCAGGGTGGGGGATTTCAGGTGCTGCTAGCAGGCAGTTGCTGGATGAGCTACATAAGCAGCTTATTTTGTCATTTTAATTTTTTAATCCCGTGCATTCGGTCGCGCTCTCTTATTAGTAAGCATTAGCTCTCCAAGTCCCATTAGCTCCGCTGAGAGCTGGGGCTTTGCTTGTGGGGACAGCACTGCAGGAGCCAACAGGGGGCTGGGGGCCTGGTGACATCCCTGGTGTCCCATGTGGCTGTGACCCTGGCCCTACAGAGCCATCAGTGCTCAGCCCTTTCCTCTGCTGCTCCCCTGTCCCCTCCCCAAGCCCCTGGCACTCCCAGCTCCCCCCAGAGCTGATCCAAGCCCCGGGCTGGCTCTAACTCTCCCTGCTTTATTAAGGCAACTATTTTCTTGTGTGTAAATACACACATTCCATTCAAACCCTCTTTCCTCTCCTTCAGGTTTTCCCCTCAACCCCAGGGCCACCCCCAGAGCTGTACTTTGTGAGAGGATCTCAAGTCTCGGATTTAAAATTAGTTGACTGCTTCTCTTTAATAAAATTATTCCTTTCCTCTTTAAATAGCACAATATGTCAGAAAGCCGGTGGGTCTGTTCATGAAGATGAGGCAGCTCAGAGAGGAAAAAGAGATGGGCAAAAAAAAAAAAAAAAAAGTAAAACCATACATCTCCCCAAACCCCTTCTGCCTAATCCAACTGAATTAGAGGATTTCGAAGTGGATTTAAAACTAAATCTTGATTAGGGAGAATTTCTCTCCAAGAGCTGCTGCACGGTGGTATTAATGGGAAGTGATCGTGGACAGAGGAAATAGGACAGAAATAACTGAGGGTAGCACATACGCACTCAGGTCTGTGCATGAACTGAAAGAACAGGGGAATTTCTCCAGAGGAAAAGGGAAAATTCAGCATCGACATAAGGAGCCTGGGTGCCAGGGGCTGGCTGGGCACAGCCAGGTCCCGCTGCACCGACGGCATCTCCCGGAATCCTGCTGGAAGGGCTCAGGTGAGAGGAGGCACCGAGGACGAGGTGAAGAGCTGGGAGGAGAGGAGATCTCAGCCCGCTCCCCCAGACCCCCTGCTCACCCCCCGAGCTCTGGGGGTGCCCCCCATGCTCTGCAGACACATGCCTGGCGGTGCCCATGGGATCCTGCCTCTGCTCACCGTGCTGTTCGTCCTGCCGGAGGGTGAGTGCTGCTCTCCCCGGGTGTGGGGTGTGCTTTGGGGTCACAGCTTGCATCCCCCCTATCAGCCTGAGCTGCCTGGGTGTGATTTATCCTGGGGGTGAGTTTGGGGGCACTCCCTCCTCAAGCCATGCAGTGCTGGTGGTTTTAGGATGGAGGTCATGGCACGGTGTTTTGTACAAAAGGGCTGTGTGCCAGCATTTGGGATGCCCTGGGCTCCTCTCCCCTGATTTCCCCAGGGCAGGGATTCCCCTCGCTGTGCCTGGCTGTGTGAGGGTGCTCAGCACCCCCAAAAACCCTGTGGGAGCACAGGGGGGGCTCTGGGTCAGTGTTCAGAGATGAGAAAAGGAAACGGCAGCAAACCTGATTAATCAACAGAGGTTGTAACCTCCACAACAGAGGTGGAGGGTGGAAATTAATATCCTTTAAAGGCTTTTTAGGGTTGTGTGGTTTTTTTGTTGTTGTTGTCATTTTGTTTTTTTTTTTTTTTAAGAAATGGTTTAATTCCCATTGTGGCAATTTTCAGACACAGTGGCTGCAGGGAAGGGCTGAGCTGCCGCCAGTGCAAGTGTGCAAAGCCCTGGGGACACACTGAGGCCATTGGCCCGGGGTCACAGGCACAGTGGCTCTCTGCTCTGAAGGAGGATTTCCCTCCTGTTTCCGAGCAGGTTTGCCTTCCTGATAGACCCTGTGATAACATCAGGGCTGTGTCCAGGGGGAAAGCCAAACCACGCTGATAAACCCCATCCTTCTGGAGTAAATACCTCCAAAACAGGCACAGCTAAACTGGAGAAATTCGGTGAAAACAGGAAAAAGCAGTTTCTGAGCCCAAACGAGCCCTGACTCGGTGGTGTGTGTGGTTGTGAGGTTTCACCTACTCTTTACACCCCGTTTCAAAGCTCCCTTGTTCCCACAGTTTGATCCCAGCTCAAATCTCCGGCTAATCTCTGATTTCGCACTGACCTCTAGTGGGAGATGAGTCTGTATTTTTGGGCCCGTGGGTAAACAAGTGACGGGCAGCTCCGAGCTCTGGCTTAATGCGACTTGGCAAGGCAGGGAGCGCTGCGAAGCCGTCGGTAGAGAGCAGCTCGGAACGAGTTGAAGTCTTTTCCCCTCTGGAAAAAAAAAAAAAAAAAAAAATAATCCAGCCATGTTTCTTCTGGTTCTTTTTTAGTGTCTGGACTCCAGTGTTACGGCTGCAACATCGTGGTTGGCACCAAAAACGTGGACATGGGCTGCTCCAACCCCGAGGTGATCACCTGCTCCCAGTCCCACCAGGGCTTCAAGCACCGGTTCTGCATTAAAACAGAGAGCGGTGAGTCCGCCCCGGGGGCTGGGGGTTCGCCCCCCAAACCCACCCCTGCAGCCCCCACGCGGGGTCTGTCCCCTGTGCCAGGCTGTCACAGCATCCCCTCCACCCCGATGTGCTGCTCTCGCTTTGCAGTGGTGCTGGGCATCCTGCTGACCAGCGGCTGTGCCACCTCCCGCCACTGCCAGCAGCAGGAGCTGCCGGGGGTCCGAATCCACTGCTGTGACACCGACCTGTGCAACGCCTCCCCCAGAGCCCCCCGGCCGCCCCCCGGCCCCCTCCTGCTGCCCTGCATCCTGGCTGTGCTGCTGCTCTCCTGAGCCCCGCGGGCTGGGGGATGCGGGATGGCAAAGCCAACACCCAAGGCGTGTATAGTAACGTGTGTTGGGGGACTTTGGTCTGTATGCTTTAGGCATATTAACCTTATTAAACTTGTATTTAAACAGCTCTCTCGGATTTTGCAGTATTTTTTCCCCAGATCACTGTGGCGTTATTTCTGAAAATTGAGTAAAGTCTTCTACTTTTGTTGTGATGCATCGTTGTCAAGCTGTCAAAATCAACCGCCAAGAGCTTTTCCCAATGTTAAATAACGGAGCCATGGAGGTCTTTTGGAGCACATCTGCAGGAACAGGGCTTTTTTCCTGCATCATTTCTAGTTCAGAAGCAGTGGCTGGAGACTGCAGCATCTTCTACAAGAAGAGGCAGATAGTGCACAGTAGGGACTGGAAAGCAGAAAATGTCAGGGCTCAGGCAAATGAGCATGCAGGAGCCTGGGGTGAACTGAGTGCTGAGGCTCCTGTGGAACAGCTGCTGGAGATCTGGTCAGAGGGACTGGGAGACCTCAGGGAGGGGCAAGTACCTCTGCCAGAGTGAGCACCCAGCTTCTGGGCAGACACCCCAGTGTAAACACCTGTCTGAGGAGATAAATCCCATTCCTTCAGCAGGTCATGCTCACGCCAGCACAGCCCCTTCCTGCCTCTTTCACAGTGCGTATTTCCCTCTTCTTACCTTCCTAGTGTCAGTGGGAGCCTTTCTATTGATTTCAGTGGACGAGGAGACAGGACTTGAAAGAGCAAAGGTCCGGGCAGGACCTCCCCTCATCTCCCCTGCCCTCAATAAAAGGTGCTGCGCCCTGGGAAGGTCTCGGTGGTGTCCCCGCAGGGATGCTCGGGGTACAGGGGATGCTCGGGGGTACCCGCAGCATCCCGGGGCAGGGGCAGCGCAGGGCCGGGGGTCTCCCCACGCCCCCCGCGGGGATCGGGAGCGCGGCCGAGCCTCGCTCTTCCCACGAGAGGGCATCCGAGCCCCTCGCTCCGCATCCCGGCTCCGGGATGGAGCAGGGCAGCATCCCCAGCACGATGGGTGCGCGCTGGGCTGGGGGACAGCGAGGGCGGCAGTGAGACCAGCGAGGTTTTCAGATGTTTTGGTTTTTTTTTTCCTCCCCATCTGAAGAGGCCAAACGGGAGCTCTAACAGAAAAATCCCATCCCGTGCGGATCGGAGGCTCAGCGGCTGCTCCAAGGTCATCGCGGGGGTTTGCGGCAGAGCTGGGAATTAAACGCATCTGTCTCAAGAGCCAGCCCTGTGCCTTTATCACCAGGGAAACAGCATAAACCTCGCTGTGAGAAAGGGATGAAATATTTTTATTCTGTTTTTTCCTTCAGACGAAAAAAAAAAAATTTGCAAAAGACCTTTTCCATGCAAAACATCAGCTTTTGATGACATTTCTCAGATGTGTGTCAGAAAACAAGCCAAAACTCTACTGAAAATATTATTTGAGGCACCTTCCCAACAGAGACACCTTGGGACTGATACCAAACACGTTCAGATTCTGAAGATTCAAAATAAAAGGAAATCAGAAAACAAATCCTAGAAGAAAAACGACAAGAGCAGCAACAGTACACAATTCCCCCTCTTTCCCCTTAAAACATTCCTTATGAATTTCGGGGGAGCAGGAAACATTTCCTTGGCAGCTGGAGTTATTCTGGCTACTGGTTATTTATCTGCCTGTGCTGAGCTCTTGCAAAAGCTTTCTCCAGTTTTAAATTCCCATTGACCTGCCGTGGATCGGGATGGGGCAGAGTTGATGGCTGGAGGATGGAGATGGAGGAACAGGATCGGGCAGAGCTGATGGCTGAAGGATGGAGATGGGCAGAGTTGATGGCTGGAGGATGGAGATGGGCAGAGCTGAGGGCTGGAGGATTAGGATGGGCAGAGTTGATGGCTGGAGGATGGAGATGGAGGATGGGGATGGGGCAGAGCTGGTGGCTGGAGGATGGGGATGGAGGATGGGGATGGGGCAGAGCTGGTGGCTGGAGGATGGAGATGGAGGATGGGGATGGGGCAGAGCTGATGGCTGGAGGATGGGGATGGGGCAGAGCTGAGGGCTGGAGGATGCTGCTGTGGCAGCTTTGCCACCCAGCAGCGTTTTGGAGCGAGGAGCAGCCGCGGTGCCTCCATCGCCGCTGTATCCCGCTGCTCTCCCCGCTGTATCCCGCTGCTCTCCCCGCTGTATCCCTCTGCTCTCCCCGCTGTATCCCGCTGCTCTCCCCGCTCTATCCCGCTGCTCTCCCCGCTGTATCCCTCTGCTCTCCCCGCTCTATCCCGCTGCTCTCCCCGCTGTATCCCGCTGCTCTCCCCGCTGTATCCCGCTGCTCTCCCCGCTGTATCCCGGTGCTCTCCCCGCTGTATCCCTCTGCTCTCCCCGCTGTATCCCGCTGCTCTCCCCGCTGTATCCCGGGGCTCTCCCCCCTGTATCCCGGTGCTCTCCCCGCTCTATCCCGCTGCTCTCCCCGCCGTGCCGGCGGCTCCCGGGGCGGGAGATGCTGCTGTCCCCGCTCTGCCCCCCTCGCCCGGCCCGAGCCATCCATCTTACACCGTGTAAGAGGCCTGTTGCAATTAAGTAGGCTGAAGTGCTCCTGAACTCTTTAACCTTTGCCCCGGGATTGCTCCTTTTGCCCCGGGGCTGTGGATCAGCTCCATTGCACTCTCCAAACAGCGCCTGCTACTTAGCTGACATTTCTTTCTCCTGCTGGATCCTATTAGCACCCTGAGGTTGAAAATGCTACTTTGGAGTGTTGTAAGGAATGTGATTTATACTGGAAAGTAGCGACAATCTATCTTCCCCTATACACACAGTGCACATGGGGCTGGAGAGCTAAATCCACACGGCCTGAACAAACAGCCGGGATAACTGGGGAGGAGGCTCAGGCAGGGAGAGGAGCCTGGAGGGATGGAGGGATGGCACTGGGGCCAGGGGATGCAGAGCTTGGGGCAGGCAGTGCAGGAAACCTGCTGCCCAGTGGGACCCCATCCCCACAGCACTGCAAACTGGTTTCCAAACAAGGACTGGGAGCTGCCTGGGCTATTTCAAGGGTTCTGCTTGGGGGATCCATCGTGATTTCTTCACTGTTGATCCTCTGATTCCTGAGCAGGACTCACACTGGTGAGTCCACATCAGGGATAACACAATCTGCACGGGAAGCAGATGGAAATAAGAATTGAATGGTGCCTGAAGGAGGGCTGATTAGCCTTTATCAGATATGACACGCTAACCACTGAGGCTCCTCGCTGGAATACCGGGTTAAAATCTCTGCAGTGTCAAATTTCATCCTCCCTGAGCAAAGAGACACTTTCCATAGTGTTTGTGTGAATCTTCTGGATAAGCCCTGGAGACTGAAACCGTCTCAGCTTCATCTGGGCATTAAAAGTCCCACCCACATGTTTAAAAAAAGCCCCAAACCCAGAAACGCAAAAGCTGACATTTACTCTAAAATGTCTTTTTCTTCCTGCGTGGATCCCGTGTGAGCTGCTGCCTCCTCCTTGCCAGAGCAGGGCTGGAGGCATCTCCTGGGCATTCCCACCTCCAGCCCTGCTGGAAGCTCAGGGATTATTTTGCACACACAAAAGTGTGTGCACGAGCATGCACACAGACACTAGAACAGTGTTTTCTGGGAGAAAAACCAACTAAAGAAAAAAAGAAAAAAACCCCCAACCCTAAGCAGCCTCTGTGTCAAAAGCCCTTTTATAAAAGCCTCAGTAGCTGAAGAATTGCCATTGTTTCAGTCTCTAGTGAGTGCTAGTCTTAAAATATTTCCAGCTCAGAGCAGGCTTTGACATTCTGCCCAGACCCAGGAGAGGGAACAAACACGAGTTCAGAGATGTTTCTACAAGGCACAGATCCTTCTTCTTTTGGGAGAGTCACATTCAGCATCTCACATCCTGTGGCAGTGTCCCCCCAAAGTGGGGGAAACACCACAAAACCCCCCTGGAAGCAGCAAAGGGGGGATTTCTCAGGGGGTCTCTGGAAGGCAGGGAGAGCTGGGCTGGTTTTACACCACTTTTACTCAGCTTTTCCCTCCTGAACAGCAAAACCCTTTTTTTTTACTTTTTTCCCCCCCAGAAATGCTGCACTCCAGGCTGCTCTTCCTGCTGGGATGCCAAAGGCTGTGCAGACCTCACTCCCCACCCCGCTGGGTGCCAGCAGATGCTCCAAAAGCACAAGGCTGTGTAGACTCTGGAAATCAAAGCAGACAGAAAGTTTGCAGTGATATTCATCCCCCTTTAGCCTTTTTTTTTGGTGTGTGTGTTCACCAGTGATGCTGGGAGTGGCAGAGTGAGGGTTGGGATGGAGGAAGCTCTCAAAGCTTTGCTATTTCCATCTCTGGAAGGGCAGGGAAAGGATGGACAGTGGAACCATGGAATGGTTGAGGTTGGAAGGGACCTTAAAGATCACCTCATTCCAACCCCCCTGCTCCATGTGGACTTGTTGGGAAGTCACAGCACAGCTCCTGGGACAGTTTATCACCAGTTTTTCACAGTTTATCCCCCTTTCTCTTTCCAAAATAAGGAGAGGATCTGAGATAGAAGTTGCTACACTTCTCACAACAAACTTTTTTTGGCATAAAGATGCAGAAAGCTGCCAGAGGTTTGGAGGCTGTTGGGAATTATGTGGATGCCCTGGGGTCTGTGGAAAGCTGGTTCCAAGAGGCTGAAAGCTCCAGAGAGCACGAGCCAACCTGAGCTTATCTGGGCTCCAAGCACTCCTGACGTTGGATAAAGGGCAGTGTTTACCCAAGAACAATGTGGGGTTAAAATTTAGTAAGTCCTTGTGCAACTCTTTATGGAGAGGCAGCAAGGACAAATAAACATCTCTCAAACACAGGCAGTACTCAGGCTCAGTGTTTAATTCATTCCCTGGAAATGCATCTTGTTTATAGCCATTCATTGCAGGGGCTTGGAACAGCAGGGGTCTGATCCACTCCAAATTTCAGGCAAAAGAATATGATCCTCATTTTGCTCTTGTTTGTTCCTAGGAGAGAACACAAGGTCAAATCTTCAACTAGTACAAAGTTTGCTCTGAACTACTGATTTTTTTTTTTCTTTTTGTTTGACAAAGTTTTTCCTCTGCTCTCTCTCCCTTTCCATGCCTCCCTCTCCTTCCATCTCAGAAGGAGCCCAGGGTACCAGAAGATTTGGGTTTCCTCCTTGGGTGATAAAGGCTTCTAGAAGGAATTAAGGGATTTGGGTGGCCAAACCCAGCAGCTCCCAAGGCTGAAGTTTGGGATATCTCTTATCTGCCCCATCCCCATGGAGACGAGCAGGGGAGCAGCCGCACGTGGGAGATCCAGCTCCCTCCTCCCAGGGGATGCTGCTCTGAGAAATCCCCTTCTCTGGGAGCTGCTCCAGGCCCATCCATTTCACAAAGCTGAGAGGGAGCAGTGCCAGCTTTATTGACAGAAACCCATGAACTGGGTCGTGCTGCCCGTTCCCCCTCCCAGCCCTGAGCTCTCCTGGTGTGCAGACACCCGGGGGGAGTTTGCTCCAGGGGCTGGTGGGGTGCAGGAGCTGGACACACACAGTGGCTGTGCCCAAACGAGCCCTGAGCCCCAGGGCAATGCTCCTCTCCCCTGGGATTAGAGCCAAGGCTGGGCATGGAGAGGGTTGGATGGAGGAAGAAGGGGGGATCCTCATTCAGTTTAATGACTCCATGGCACTGTGGGAGCCAGAGATGTGCCTGACCTACATAGAGCCCCGAGCCCTGCGAGCACAATCGATCCATGGGCAGCAGAGAATCACAGTGTGGGGGAGGATCTGCCTCCCTGCCTCCCTGCATCCAGCCAGGATCTCCCCTGGGACCAGCAGGAGTGAAGCTTCTCCTCCATGCTGTGCATCCCACAGCATCCCTCTCTTGTATCCTCCATCTCCAACAGCCCTGGCACAGAGTAACCTGCCCCTTGGGTGCCTATTTTGGGATGTTCTCCTCTTTTATTGCATTTAGGAGGGAGAGGTGTTGTGTTATGTTATGTGTGCTCCTGGGACACCTCTGAGTGATGCACACGAGGGTTTGGCTGCTAAGAAGTCACAAGGCGCCTCCTTGGCTCAGCAGCTCCGTTCCCATCTCCTGATGGAACCTGCTAATGGATCACCAGGGGGTTTGAGTGTCCCCCCTCCCAGGTGTCTGGGTTATCCAGCCTGGAATCACACCCTGAAGCCTTTTCCTTCTGCTCCACGGTTTGAGCATCTCACACCCTGGGGCTGCTCTCGCTGACCTCCGGGGCTCTGCTGCAGAGGGTGGATCTTCCTGGCATAATTTGCTTTTTGATGTCCTTCAGAGGAGTGGCTGGGAGGGTGGCAGGAACTTGATGGCAAAAAGCAGGAGGAAAGGGTAAGGATTAGGATTAGGATTAGGATTAGGGTAAGGATTAGGGTAAGGATTAGGGTTAGGGTTAGGCACAGTGGTGCCAGGTGATATTTTCCCCCACCAAAGCCCCAAATTCTCATTAAGTAGCAACAAGAGGGGCATAAAAATACCATTTTGGGCCACTGTGGGTCTAATCCTGCAGTGTGCCCCTCCCCAGACCCCCTCCCCTGCCTGCTGGGGGCTTTAACCAGCGAGTCTTGGGCTGGTGAAGGATGGATGAACCCCAGAGTGAGTCTGTGGCGTGGAGGAGGATGCAGAGAGGTGTGGGACGGAGCAGACAGCGTGTCCTGGCAGGGGGGAACCCTCTGGGGACAAAAGCCAGGTTTTCTGGGTGTCAGTGTCGCATCCCTCCGCTCAGGTTGTGTCTCTGTCAGCGCTCCCTCCGCTCCGCGACAGCAATTAGCGGGCTCGTTAAACCCAGCGTAGCAAAGCGAGGGGAAATAAAGCGAGTTCAGAGCCCGGCACCGCCTCCCCCGGCACCGGAGCGGGGAAAGCACCGAGCCGAGTTTCGCTTTGCCACGGCAGGAATGAATCACTGATGGAGCCGGCAAACACCGACAGGCTGCCCGGGGCCAAAGGGACCGATCCCGGCCGGGCACCGGGCTCCTGAGCAGAGAAAAAGGCAAATCCCATCATTGAAGTGCTCAGCTTGCAGAGGAGGCACGGTTCTGCTGGAATAGGGGCAGAGTGGGCCTGGGGGTGGCTTTGGTGGTCCCTCTGCCACAGGATGCTCCTGGATAAAAACGTTTCTTTGAGGGAGCAGTGCTCCCTGTCTGGTTAATGGGGATGCAGGGAATTCGGAGTGGGGTGGATGCTCGGTGTGTCCTGTGCCCCCGAGGGGTGCTGGGCTCTCTGGGGGGATGCTCTGGGTGGGTCTGCCAGGCAGGGAGGTTTCTGTGCCCTTCTCCATCCCTTCAGGATGGAGGGGACGCTCTATCCTCAGCCCAGAAACCCTCCAGGGCACCCCAGTGCCCCAACAGCACCCTGGGGACAATCAGAGAGCGAGGCAGAGACAAACTGCAGGAATCATCGACCCCTTCCAGCCCCAGGAGAGCAGCAAAAGGGAATTAAAATCTGGCCCGAGGATGGCCAGCAGGGCTCTCCCAGAGCTTCTCAGCAGCCCAGGGACCTGGCTGAGGGTCCCAAAGCTGTGCTGACCCCACACCAGCCCCACTGGCAGCTGTGTGTCCCCACAGACCCCATGCACCAGGCTTGTCCTGAACATTCCTTACTGCTCCCCCTCTGTGGATTTCAGCACTATTAAAATGTTTTCCACCAGCACCTCTCTCAATTACATGTTTTTAAAATGCCATTAAAGAGAATTCCCCATGAAATTATTTTGATTTCCCACCCCTCCATCTACTTCCAAACTAACGAGATTAATTGAAAACTACAAACATTTTCCAAGGGCCCAAGGCAAAGGCAATGGCAAACACATGTAACTCTTCCCAAGGATTGCATCCATCCTCCCTCCTGCTTTCCAGCTCAGAGCATCCCTCCCCACACCAGCCTGCATTTTGCAATCTCAGAAGGTGCTCAGGTTTGGAAACTTTGATATTTTTTTTCCCCCACTTCCTTTGAGGAAGGAAAAAGAAAGTGCCTGAGGAATGAGAGCTGTCAGAGGCAATAATGTGAGATCTCACTTGGCAGAGGGGGGATTCTGAGGGGGGTTTTTCTCTCTGGCGTGTGGTGTTAACTGAGGAACTTCAAACAGGAAAACGAGAAGAAATTTAGGAAAGTTTTACTGCTTTCTCTCAGCCTCCAGGTAGGAAAAGAAAAATGAGATCTTCCAAACCCAATAACCTGCAAAGCAAAGCTGACAATTGCCCTGCTCTCCTCCCAGGCGTTTGTCTGCTCCTGGTGTTTGATTCCTCCCATCCCGGGTTAATCAATAGGACAAATCTCCGGTGTCACTCCTCTCCTGGCCCCCACGGGCTCCTGCAGGATTGATGGCAGCAAACAGCCCTTCAGAGGGGGCTGGAAGTCTCTGAGTAAGGATAAATAAAGGGGACAACACGAGAGATTTGTTACTCTGGGGTGGAGCAACCTCCCAGCATCAGGTGCTGCTTTAAAACAGGGTGGAAAAAAAAAAAACTTTAAGAAACACCACTAAAGCCCCAAACCCTGCAGAATTCCATGGCATCACACAGATAACCACACACAGCAGTGAGGAAGATGGTGACAATGCTTTTGGGACTGGAGAAAACATTTATTAGCATGGAACTCCCCCACCCCCAAAGCCCAGTTTGTGCAAACACAGGGCACTGATGAGGGCAGGGGTAAGTGAGGTGAAGAATGGATTTGCTCCTGTGCCATGAGGATTTGAGCCTCACTCACCATGGAATAATGAAATTTGGGGTGGAAAGGACCTTAAAGGTCTTCTTCCACCCCTCTGTCATGAGCAGGGACATTTTCTGCTACCCCAGGTTGCTCCAAGCCCCATCCAGCCTGGCCTTGGACACTTCCAGGGGCTCAGAGATGCTTCCAACCCCTCTCCTCACCGGACAAGGATGGATTTCCACGGGACCAGAGGGAAGATGCTGTGAGGTGCCCATGGAGGTGAATCACCCCCTTGGAAGGGGGACTGGAGGGTGCCCAGGAGACCAAGGATCCTCACCAGAGGGGCACCAGGGTGGCTGAGGGACAGCCAGCACAACAGCCTGGCCAAAAATGACTGCAGTGGATCCCATCCCCAGCACCCTCTGACAAGTTAAAAACCTCCAGTTCATTAAAGAGACATTCCCCCCCTAATAAAAGCTGCCTTGTCTGGTGGCAGGGAGGCTGCAGGATGTTATGGTTGGAATGTTCCTCGGCCCTTGTGTAATTAAGAGCCCCACCAGCTGTGGATCTGCAAGGAGCTGGTTTTCTCCCCTCCCCAGACAGGCAGAGTTGATGTTTTCTGTGATCTCCATGATGTCACCAGCTCCCCTTTGATGTGTGCAAGCCAGGGACCTCCACGAGGCGGGGGCAAATTTGTCTGAGCACTGCCTGGGAGAGGACCCAGGAGGAGGAGGAGGAGGCAGGATTGATTGCTGGAGGGGAGAGGCTGATCCCTGTGTCCCTGTGTCCCTGTATCCACATTCATTAGTGCATTGGGGCTGTGGGGAGCCAAAGGCACAAATAATAATAATAATAGAGTGAAGTCACTTCCATGAAGTTTTCAATAATGGGGTGAAAGGATGGAGTTTTCTCCCTGTTTTATGTGGGGGGACACAGAGCAGTGAAAGGTTTGACTTGATGAAATAACACAGGTGGTTCCATGAGGGGTGTGTGGGGAGCTGGACCCCGAGCAGGTCCCTCCTGCTCCCTCCTCTGGGCTTCCCCACGACCAACCCACAGATCTGCAGGGGTTTCCTTACACAAATCCTTCCCCTGGACTGGCAGGGGACAGTGGCACTGCAGGGGTGGCCATGGGCAGTGTGGGAACAGCCCTTGGGCTTTGTGGGACACCAGTGAACTGGGATCTACTGAGTCTTCTGCCCCCACAGCACAAAACAACCTCCTAAAACCACTGGAAAACACTTTGTTCCTATTTTTTTTTGTGACAGCCTCACTCTCAGCACCACATTCCGTGCTGGGCACCAAAGGCTCTCCCATGGCACAGCTCAGATGCTCCCTGGGGCTCCTGGTCCCTCTCTAGTCATCTGGATTTTCCCGGGCCAGAAAGAGCTGGAGGGCAAATCCTGATTCAGTGCCCATTATAATGAAATAAATGAATATATTTCATGCAATCCCTCAGCTGTGTCACCTTGGGGGTCCATGGGGGACAGCTGGAGCCCATCCTTCCACCCAGGCTCATTCCACTGGTGGCTCCTGAGGTGTTTTCCTGGGTTAGATAAAAACCAGAACATCAGAAAGGGCCCAGCACAGGCTGTAGGAACATTGTGTCCCCACCACTCCCACCCTGGCCACTTGCTGGGACAAATACCTGTCCCAAACCTCCACAGGAACAGGTATTTCTGCAGGTATTCATCCTGCAAAGCTGCCCAGAACTGGATTAAGATAAGGTGGCGATGTGGAAATGCCTGTCAGGCCCACAAACCTGCAGGGCAAATTAAGCAATCATGTTCCCAGGACATACATAAAAATAAGTAAAAAACACTATTAATCCATAGCAACAAAAGGAGATGGCATGGCAACAGCAGCAACTGCAAAACAAAACAGCAAGGAGAGGAGGGGAGAGGAGGGGAGAGGGAAAATCAAGCCCTGCTTTGGCCTTTTTGGGGTTTTTAAGGTCGGGGGACATGTTGAATCTCAGGTGGGGGAGGCAGAGCACAGTCTGGGTGCTGATGCCAGGGATGAGAAAGGTCCCAGATCCTGAGGGCTGGCAGCAGAGCAGGGCAGGGAGCTGAGGATACCAAATCCAATTTGTTTTTGAGGTTTTTTTTCCCCTAAATTAAACCAAAACATCAACAGCAGCTCTTAATTGCCTCCCAAAGATGAGCTGCTCGTGGCACTGCAGAGGAAAAAAAAAACAAAAACCTTTTCCTCCTTAGGACTGAAGTTCTGTGGACTTGCTGGATGAAACAACCCAGCCCAGGAGTGAGCAGCTCCCCAGGGGCAGCTGCTGTGCTCCCACCTCCCAAAAATGATGTTTTCAGCTCTCATGAGGGCAACATCCCTCTAGGAAACAAATGTGGGCTAAACTGAGCCCCAAAACTCGGCTCCATCCCTGTTTTGCAGGCAGGCAGAGCTGTGCTGTGGCTGCGTGGGAAGAGCACGATGGAAATAAACCCTAATGGGTGTTAATTTGGAGTGGGAAGTTTGTGAGTCAGGCGGGGGTGCAGGGGAGGAGTGGGCAGCAGCCACGATGCTGAGCAGGGCTGAGCTCCTGCTGCCTGCTCAGAGAGGATTTTTGTGCTGCTGGAAGGGCTGGGAGCAGCTCAGAGGGTTTGGAAGGGGAAAGGGAACTGCTGGGAGAAGGGATTGCATCCAGGCAGTTTGGCTTGATCAGAACCCACGCTCAGGGGATGGTTGTTAAAAGGAGATTTTCCATGCTGTGAGAGCCAAAGCAAACACAGTGAAACTTAATTAAATGCCTGCCTGCTAAAATAATAATTTTCTTATGAATTGAGGAAGGTAAAATACAACGAGAGATGGACCTGATAAAGGAACTATAGTTCTCCAGCAGAAGCACATGGGTGAAGAGCACAACAAAGCAGGTTTGCTGGTGGGGTACCTCCTCCACTTTTCCCTCTTGCAGATCCATGTGTGGGATGCTCTCCAGGGCTGTGCCAGACTGCCTGTCCCCATCCCAAACCATGCACACCCAACCCAGTGCTGCTCCAGCAATGGTGGTGTGTGAATTCCCACAGCAAGTGGAAAAATTAATGCTTGTCTAGAGGAAAGAGAAGGAAAAGGAGGGAAAAAAAAAATCTCTGAATGGCTGGGATTTTCATTCTGCTCCTGCTGGGGCTGGGGAGAGGGGAGGCACCTCCTCTGGGGGGACAAGGGACTTCTGCATGCTGAGAACTTGCTCAGTGTGGCTTTGGACAGGAAAAAATGTCAGCTGGAAGAAAGTGGTGACTGGTAAAATCATCATCATGCAGACAACCCAGGAGAATCATTTCAGGAGGCAAAGCTGGGAAAGGAGGAAGAAAAAAATAATAAAAAAAAAAAAGAGGTCTTGAAGCATGCACCTGCAGGATGGGCTGCCCCCAAACAGGAGCAGTGAGTGCAGTGTGTGCTCCTGCTCCCAGCTCTACAAACTGCAGACACAGAGGCCAGACAGAGATTCCTTCTCAAAGTGTCTCTCTGAATGTTATTTCCATTTAGAAAGGGAAAAAAAACAACTTAGGATGGAGGGATGGATTTAATCTTTAAAGGGCTGGGAGTCTGCTGCCACTGCTCTGAGCCCAGTGTGTTCAGCATCTCCAGGAACTCAGAGAGAAAAGGTTTCCATTCCTCCCTGGTCTGGGGTAGCACTAATAAAAAAAATGGAGAGAATGAGAAGAAATTTTGAGTTTTTCCTCTATTTTTGGTGACTGGCTTCATCTCAGCACTGCTGGCTTCATCCAGTGCATTTGGCTGCTTGGGTTTGACTCAGGGTTTGTGGGTTCAGTGCTTTTATATACCTCAAACCCATAGGGGCAGGGTTAGGCCAAAGCCCTGTTTTTCCATTAGTTTAATAAATGTGATCATCTCCAAAAAGTTCCGTTTTCTAACCTACTCCAAATGCAGATATTCCTTCTCTCTCAATAAAAAAAGCCAAACCCAGGGACTGTAAGACTGGATTTGGACCCTACTTTATTTGGCACTGACTCTTGTAGATACACTGAACATTACTTCATGGCTGAAATTAGAGAAATAAACCCACTAATAAAAGAAACTAATAACTTTTACCCTCTTTGTCTTTCTCTGGGAATCAGGAATGGCTTATCCTGTGCAATAATTATACAGTAAGCACGGCAAAAAAAAAAAAAAAAGTTCTTGACTCCTGCCATTCCCAGCCCTTCCCACCAAAGGGGGGGAAAAAAACCACTTGGCAATAAATTAAAAACAGTTTTATTTACCTTGAACTACTCAGCCAAGAATGCACATTATTTAGGGACTGGAATAAAAAGCCATTCACTCTAGTTCAATTGGCCATTTAGTTCAATTTGTGTGTGTTACTGCAGGTAATTACTATGGTAATAATGTACTGTAATCTGTGCTGATTTGGAACTTGTCCTGTTTCTGTATTAATAATAAGTGCCATATATGTACTAATTACCAGTTTGTTACCATGGTTATTTGCGTAGATGCCGTGTTAATGATACCCTGGAAACATAAAGCAATCACATTTTTGAATTAAATCTTTGTGGTCTCTTTAGTGCTAAAAGCCCAATTCACATAAAATAATGATGAAGAAAATGAGCTCATCGGGGCTGCCTGGCCAGCGAGCTGATTAGCCGAGCTGCATAAATATATGGCTTTGCCACACTGAAAAATTAGAGCCTCCAAAACATTTTCCACGGTTGCTAAGTAACTCCCCAAAGATGACATCACTTACAGGAACACGCGGTGCCAGATCTGTCATGCACACGTATTTATAGAGCCCGGCCCTGGCGCTGCCAGAGGTGTCAGGGGCTGGCTGCCAGCCAGGGACAGGGGCAAAGAAATGGGCACATCCCTCCTTTCCCCCCCCCAGCTCAGCCCCACGCAGCCCTGGCTCCGTGCAGCCATCCAGAGCTTCTCTTTTTTGGGATTATTTAATGCCAGGAGGGAGCCGTGCGCTCCCTGCTCGATGGTAATGTCACACCGCCAGGCCTGGCTGGTTTGTGGCTCTCCTTCTCCTCAGATGGAGCTGAGCAGCACTTTTTGGGGATGGTTTGTTGGGGATTGGGCTGGGAGGGACAGGCTGCTGCTGCTTCCCAGGCTGAGGGGACACTGGTGCTGACACCTCGAGGTTTTCCATCGGATGATGGCCAGCAGTGATCCCTACACTTTCCCCATCTATCCCATCCCACTTTTCCTGCTTTCCCCACTCTCCCAGTTTCCCCCACTATCCCATCCCACTTCCCCCACTTTCCCATTTTCCCCCACTATCCCACCCCACTTTTCCTGCTTTCCTCACTTTTCCAATTTTCCCATTTATCCCATCCCACTTTTCCTGCTTTCCCCAATTTCCCCCACTATCCCACCCCACTTTTCCTGCTTTCCCCACTTTCCCAATTTTCCCATCTATCCCATCCCACTTTTCCTGCTTTCCCCAATTTTCCCCACTATCCCATCCCACTTTTCCTGCTTTTTCCACTTTCCCAATTTTCCCATCTATCCCATCCCATCCCATCCCATCCCATCCCACTTTTCCTGCTCTCCCCACTTTCCCAATTTCCCCCACTATCCCATCCCAATTTTCCTGCTCTCCCCACTTTCCCAAATTTCCCATCTATACCACCCCACAGTCCCCATATCCCCCACTATCCCATCCCAATTTTCCTGCTCTCCCCACTTTCCCAATTTCCCCCACTTTTCCTGCTGTTCCCACGCAGCAGCCATGCGGGATGCACATTACAATTAAAAATAGTTCCTTGGCAACAAAACCATTCCCTTTTCCCTGAGCATAGAGTAAACAATGGGTCCTTCCTACCCTGAAATAAATGGCAATTCTTTAACCAGATGACACTGGGAAAAGAGCAGGGAAGCTGTGTGGCCCTGCTCAGCAAGGAATGAGGCAGGGAAACCCGTGGGTCCCAACCCTGATTTCTTCTGCTGTGGGTGAAGCCTGGTGGGTCTGGAGCAGCAAGACCCAGAGCTGCAGGAGGGAGCAGGGTTTGGGCACCAAGGATCTGCTGCAGATTGGAGCTGGGGGTCTCCTCCCTCACTGACAGGAGAAAATGAGGTGGGAAGGAGCATCCTGATGAGTCTGCTTGAGGGAAGCTCCTGTCCTGGGCGTGGGAGGACAAACAGCCACTGGAATCCTGGCCAAAAGCCCTGGGGAAATCACAATATCCATTTTGCTGCCCCTCAGCAGGTCAGGGATGGGCTGGCTGAGGCATCCACTGGAGGGTGCCCCGAGCTTTCACCCATTAAATAGCCACTGGCCCAGGGTTGTGGTTGTCCTCCCGTTATCCTCTGCTTTCCTCCCTCTGCTTTGGCCCAAGGCCATCCCAGCATTTCCCTCCCTGCTACTGCAGAACCCAGTCCCACAGCGGATACCATGTCACTTGAAAAGCTACTTAGTGCTTTTTATTATCTGGTCATTATTTTTCCACTGAAGCCTGAGATAAGCAAAGCATAAATCAAACCAGAACAGGAGCCACTTGGAGCAGGTAAAGCATGGAAAAGATTTTAATCAGTGGTTCTGGGCAAGGAAAGCAAAAAGAGGGAGAGGGAGGGAGGGAGAGAAGCAAAGAAAGGGAAAGAAACACCACTTGTTGTTTGTGGGATGAAGACAAATGTTTCCAAAGCCACATTTTCCACATGATGCCCAGTAAGAGCTCTTGGTTTGATTATTAATCACAGGGCAGCCTCCATCCATCACTCCATCCCTCCCGAGCTGTTTGATGTGCCACCCTCCCCTCTCACAGCCCCCACACTGGGCAGCTGTGACAGGGGACAGCAAAGCCCGGGAAGTTCTTCCAATAAAGAAAATGCCATCAAATAAATGGAGGAGGAAATAAATAAGAGATTACGAGGGAAGCTGCTGCCGTGCCGGTTGGATCCCTCTGCCTCTCGAGACTTCTGGAGAGCTGCTGACACTGGGAGCGTCTCCTGAAATGGATGGACTTTGCCTCTTGCCTCATACATCTGTTTAATGACCTCTCCTCGCAGGCACTTGACATGTGATTTACGGGATATAAATGTTACCTCTTCGCTGGGGTGTCGCAATCCCGCAAGGTGAGAGCGCCTCGCCCCGCCGGGATGCCGGCCTGGCTCCCTCAGCTTCCTGCTCGCTCAACTTTCTTCCTCAGGCACTTCCTTTAAAAACCAAAAATAATAATAATAATTAAAAAAAAAAAAAAAAGGCAGCAACTCAAAAAACTCAACCCCTAACAGACCTTAAAAAAATGTGTTTTTTCCTCTCTGGAAGAAAACTGCTGCTGACACAGCGTTCAAGGCTGGCGCTGCTTTTCAGAAAAAAAAGCAAACAGCAGCATCCCAGCTGATTTCCTGTAAATAATAATAATAATAAATATACATATAAATAAATAAATCCTTAATTCTTTTACTGGCATCTGTAGCCTCTAATTCATAAATTCATCAGGACTTTCCCAGGACGTCAGTTTTGGCAAATGAGCCCTGAGTTGCTTCATGCTAATGGAGCGGTGGGCTGCCTGACCTCAGGAAATAGAGAGGCCAAACATGAAAAAACAGAGCCGGGTTCAAGGCTGGGGCTGTGAACCCCAGATTTGAGGGTGAGGTCGGCGAAGGGTCAGGCAAGCATTGTGTGGTTTCTATTTAAAGCCTTTCGTGCCGCTGGCGGAGCCCGCTCGGCATTGTGTGCGGGAGCGGCCCGGCGCTGGAGAAACGCGCCTCGGAGATGCCGACTGCAGGAATGGGGAGAGATTGGAAACAGCCACGCTCACCCAGAGCCAAACCTCCCCTAGCTCGGGAAGAAAGGGAGGGCCGGCTCTGCCTGGCTCTTTTCAGCGGCTAACGCAGATGGATTTGCTTTGGCGTTTAAGGGTGATGGATGTGCCAGGTACTATTCATTAGCGATGATTTGTTGGGGCCAGCCTAGCTCGCCTGCCCATTAGGACGCATTTACTTCGCAGGTTAGTAATGATGGGTGCGCTTAATAGTTCCTAAGTATCGGAGGGCATTATGAAAGCCCTGGAAGAGAAGGTTATCAATATTTACAGCTTCAATTTGTTGGGGGAGGAAACCCAGTGCGTGTGCCTGGAAGGGGTGTTCGCCCCAGTTCCTGCTCCCAGAGGTGTGGAGGAGGCTGGAGCAAGGGGGAATAGCTCTGGATCCGGTTGTGCTTTGCCCCCAACGCATCTGAGTGAGTGGCAGTCGCAGATTTTTTTGGCTCCTTCTGAGGAAAACGGGCCCAACCCCAAATGTGAGCCTGGCAGCCCCAGGTGGGTCACAGTCCTGTTGGGTTTGCCTCTCCACCAGCACCCTGGGCCACGATCAGAGGAGGCAGAAGGTCATTGACTGAGGGATGATTATGGCTATTACATCCCGATTCCCTTCCCTCCCCCAGCTCAGAGTGAGATGCTGCTAACAGCCCTCAGCCCATGGGCAGCCATTCACTTAAGCCCCGATTTTTCATTAAAATAGCACATGTGGCTATCAAGCATCACAAGGTCACGGGGTTGCATTGTCTCAGCTTAATATGATGCCATTAAGGCTGGACCATCACGTCCCCCATACAGCAGGTTCAGCAGCACAAGATCAAGCATTGGGCAAGACTGCAATTTCCTCCTGTCCTCCTGCTATGATCTTATCAAAGCCTGACTGATCTCCGTGCACCAAATCGTGCTGGAGAGCATTAAACGCGGTGGGAGCTCCGTTTGCAGCAGCCCGTGGGGAGGGTGGGTCACAGCCCAGCTCCCTTTGTGTCACAGGGCAGGCAGGATGGGGTGGCTCAAGCATCCAGGCTGAGAATTCTGTGCGAGCTCATATTTTATCTTTACCATTGGTGTTGGGTTCTATTTCAATCAAGCCCCTCATGGGTGTGAATCTGATTTTTCTGGCCTGGGACCCTCGGCATGGTGGCTGTTCGTACTCTCTGCAGCACTTTTATTTGTCCCTCAAATAACCAGACAAGAATAATTCATTTCTTGCAGCTTTTATCTTCCTGCCTGAGCTACAAGTGCCTGCATGAAGTCCCCTTATTTTACCATGCAGAGTTCCTGGCCCAGCAGGGCTCTGCTCTCTGTACCTGACAAGATGCAAGAAGGCTGGAGAACAACTATGGAACAGAAGCAGGGGTAGGAAAAGGCAGATTTGGAACTGTCTGGTGGCTTTATTAAGCAAAGAAGCGGCACTCACAGCCTCCCTGGCACTGGCACGAGGTGTGTACGTGTGCCCAGGTGGGAGGTTTCGTGCTGAGATGGAGGAGAGTAAATAAAGGCAGGTTTGTGTGAGCAAACTCTGCCAAAGAGGAAACATCTCCCTCGAGATCTCCACCAGGAGGGTTTGCAGAGCAAACAGAAGTGTTGTTTCATCTCAGAGGATGCCAAGCCCCACTGCAGCCCCCCTGAGGGGTGGGGAAGGAATGGGAAGGACTGGAAGGGACAGGGTGGCTTTTCCCAGCAGAACTGAGCTGTGCTGGGTCAGTGAGGAGGGACAGGGTCCAGAGGGTGGCAATGAGGAAGGAACTTCCTTAAAGCACACTCACCAGCTCCCCAAAAATGGACAGAGATGCAAAAACCAAGCTCCTCTGCCATCATATGAGCCAGAACAGCTTAAAACATAAAGAGCTAATTGAGCAGTGGAGGCCATCTCCCCACAGCTACGTGTCAGCTCCTGTTAGATCTGCTCCAGAATGTTCCCTGAGGATGCACAGACCCTCTCTGCAGGTATTGATCACTTGTTTTCCAGGCCCTGTGCTGGCCCTTCCCCTGGGCAGGCAGGGATGGAGGCTGGGGGTGGCTCCCCCCACCCACAGCCCGTCAGCTGCAATTGTTTTCTAGAGAAAATAGATGTTCACTATCGATCCCTCTCCCTCCGTGGAGTCCGGGGGCCTTCTCCTTAGTTACTCTAATAAAACACAACTTAATTAAATTTGTGCCTTGCTTTTTCAATATTGCATTATCCTAATTACTAATTAAGGGAGACCACGTGTAAGGGGTAGGCATTATTCCCTGCAAAAGATCCCCCTAATGGCCTAAATGACATCTCGGGGAAGGAGGAAATCTTTCAGCAAAGGCCAGGACTGAGACTTGGGAAAGGATCCCCGGGGGCAACTTAACGAGAGGCTCTTTAACCCTTCAGCTGCCACCCTGGAATTTGCTGAATCACGGGGAAAACACCCGTGCAAAGCTGTGCTGCACGTGGCAGGCAGGGAAAAAGGGAAAATTGGGGTGGAATTGAAAGGAATGGGGGAATCTCTGCGTGGAAAGCACATCAGGGGAGAGTTGAGGAGGAGGAGGGAGTTCAAGAGGAGTGCGTTGCCCACTCCCACGTGTCCTCCCACGCTGGTGTGGACACTCCAGCTGGGGGGCATACCAGAGCTGGGCCTTGGCAGGCAGCAGCCAGGCTTTCAAGCCTGTACTCGACATCCTGCTCCTGTCAGGGCTGTGCCAGAAGGGCTTTGTTCTGCTCCAAGTGGCAATTAAACACCCAGAATCACAGGGAGCGTTCTTTGGGGGGACTGCTGGCAGTGGGGAAATCTCACCCTGCATCTTGTGCTGAGCAAAGGCCACCAGATTAAAGCCAGGCTTAAGCCAGACTGCTGGCAGAGCAGACCAAGCTGGTCTCCACACAAATATCTTTGAATAAATCCCAAACTTCCTTTAACATGCCCCAGGGACTGAAGCCTGTGCTGGGCTCACTGATCCCCTCCCTGCTGGAGCACCCTTGGTTGGAGTTCACCAACATTTTTATCTCATTTTCCATGTGAGTTGTGGCTGTTCTGGCTCCCTAAGTCCCTGGTTCATTCTTCACATGGATCTTTTTAGAAAAAGATTTTCCCCCCCTTAAATAATGTGGCTTGGAAGTGTGAGTTTTATGCTGGAAGGAATTGGGGAAGACTAGCAAATAGGTAATTGTTGGAAGAAAAAAATAATACTTTGGGCATTGTAGAGAATTCCACAATGCTGGGATTCAGGAATAGCAGCTCTGCCATAGATTTTGGCATTTACTGGGGCTTCCCAGGGCTGTAATGACCCTTCACCTTTGGGATGGAGCTTTCAGGTCTCCACTTAGGAGAATTCACCAGCATTTGACGTCTGGGGAAACTGAAACACCAAAACAGAGACAGTTACAGGTCAGGCACCTTCCAAATCCTCCCCATTTCCCTTTCCATGGTGGTTTGTGTGTTGCTTTATGTAGCAGACAGAAATTGGCCAAGGAATCATTAATGGAAATTTCAGAAGACTCCAAACAATATCAATGTCTACGATTTGGCATCCTGTTGGTTTCCATTCTGCCCACAAGTTAAACTGATCACGGCTCTGTTTTGGCTTATTTTATCTCTCCCTTCCTCAGAGTGATTGAAATCTTAATAATCAAGGATAATATCCACGCCAAAGTTTTAAGCAATAAACATATAAACAGAATGAAGAGAAGCAGAATGCTCACGTCTCTCAGCAGTGCAAATGGCTCCGTTTTATTTTGCCGTAGCAGATGTTAAGTTTCCAATAATAAAATAAAATAAAAAATCTAAGGGAGACATTTAGCAAAGTATAGCTTTACACTCCAGAGTTATCACTCCAATTTCAACTGGGACCATAAAGTTTTATGAGCTATTAAATTGCCCTAAACCTCCTTTAACACACCAGCTCTAACGTTGGAGATTAACCATTTAGGAAGAGGAGGTTACCTGAGCTGAGATCCGAGTTTCCCTGCACTCTGATTCAGTCTATAACACTTGGCTGTGGCAGAGCCATTAGCTGGTGGTGTGGTTGGTGATTAGCCTGCAGGTGATGCAGCTGCAGGAGCCCCCATCCCTCCCACAGAGCCTGGGGGATGCTCAGGAGAGCACAGGGAACAGCTCAGCTCCTTGGCTGGCTGCAGTTTTGCTTCCCCCCAAATCCCTTCACCCATTCTGGGGTTCTCAGGGTTTCTTCTCCTTCCATTTCACAGAATTCCAGACTGGTTTGGGTTGGAGAGAGTTTAAAGCTCATCCAGTTCCACCCTCTGCCATAGGAACCTTCTCTATCCCAGGCTGCTCCAAGCTCCAATGTCCAACCTTGGACCAGCCTTGTCCTACCTTGGCCTTGGGCACTTCCAGGGATGCAGGGGCAGCCACAGCTGCTCTGGGCACCCTGTGCCAAGGCCTGCCCACCCTCTCAGGGAAGGATTCCTTCCCAATATCCCACCTAACCCTGCCCTCCTTGTCAAAGTCTCTCTCCAAGGTTCTTGCAAGCTCCCTCCAGGTGCTGGAAGGTGTTTCATGAAGCCTTCTCTTCTCCAGGCTGAGCAATCTCAAATTTCCTTTTTGTTTGGGAGACAAATCCATCTGAACACGGCCTTTGGCTGTGTTTTATCACCTTGCAGAAGAGACCTTTGATCCTGGCTTGAATGCCCTGGATGCTGGAGTGGAACTACCTGACCCAGGGAAAGGTTAAGTGTCAGTTCCATTGACATTTGCAGAGCTCTCTGCAGAGAGGGGAATTAAAAACACTCCAGCCACATCCACAGTGTCACAGCAGCTTCCTGAAGCCCAGGGTTGTTTGGGGTTTGATTTTTAAATGGGCACAAACCCAGGGGCAGAGCTGGTCTGGATCCGTGGGATGAACAAAGGGCACCTGTGAGGCTTTGCCACCTGCAATCTGCCAAACCACCAGCCTTCACCCCCTGCTGAACTGGCCTCTGACCCTCTGGCCACCAAACCTCTGGCCAGGTCATCATTTTGCCTGTAAGGTAGTCCAGCTGCCTGGCCACATCTGGAAACATCTGTCTTGAGAGACCTGGGGCTATCTCACGCTGATGACTTGCAGGGATCTGGCGTTTCTCCTAAAAATTTCTGCTCTAGCTCCTCTTCTGCCATGAGCTCTGGAAAGTCTCTCCTGCTTGGCTGGCTTGGAGCCCTGCTGAGGGCTGGGGTGCAGGGGAGGGCCCTGAAATTAAAGCAGAGAATTACAGAAATCACAGAATGCTTTGGGTTGGAAGGGACCTTAAAGATCATCAAGTTCCAACGCATTTCCACCTTTCCCTGGTGTTCTCTTGAACTTTTTGGGACTATGTGGGAAGCCACCAGCAGGAGAGGTGGGAGCTGCTCCCCCAGGAATGAACAGTGACCACAGAGCTCAGGGAAGAGGGAGGCTGGACCCTCATGGTTTGGGGTTAATGAGCACAGAGCCAGGGGACCGAGAGGCGCTGGGAGAGGGCGGCTCCTTCCCGGGAGGAGTTTGGAAAGAAAGGGTAACCCCTGCTCTATTTTTGAAAGAAATGTCTCAGAGGCCTTCTCCTGCATCCTGCAAAGGCCACTGCCAGGGATCTGCAGCAGCAGGGGGGGCTTGGCAGCCTGCAGGGCTGGGAAATGCCTCCTCCCAAAAGCCTGAGTCCCATTTCCCCCGAGATAAGATCTGCAAGGACTGGTTTTTCCCCCTAAATTTTTTGAAGGCATTTCCTCTTTGGAGCCTTTATGGATGGTTTCCCCTGGCTGAGGGTTCAGCAGTCACCTCCCCAAGGCAGGCAGGGTGGCTTCCCCACACCCACACTGTCCTTAAGAATCTTGGGGAGATGCTTCAAAGCCTCTGGTACCTGGGAGAGGAACAAGCCAGACCCCAGCATCAGTCTCCTACATTACAGCACAGCCCACATTCCAGGTGGGGCTCCTCTGCAGAGCCTTTGCTTTCTTCCCAACCATCTGCTGTGGTTAAAATCCTGCCTGGGACTTAAATTCATGTACAAGTTGGTGCAACAGCCCAGCGTGTTCTGGGGAGCAGGAGGAGGTCTTCCACCTTTGATCCTTCCTGGCACTTTGAGGACACGGGTTACCAGGTCTCTGCACACTGCAGCTTGTTTCCTTCTTGATTTAAAAGATGTATTTTGCTGTCTGAGGTGCCTCAGACATCAGCTGAAACAGCATTAAGAGCAGCAGAGTTTTCCCTTTGAGTTCTCTCTAACTGCATTATAGTGCCATGAAGTTAAACATTACATAGGTACATAAATAGGCTTGGACTCGATAATCTTAAAGGTCTTTTCCAACCTAAATGATTCTGTGATTCAATCCAGCAAGCCTCAGGCTTCAGAAAGGCTCTGACTAAGCCAATCTTCAGCAGTGCAGATGTGTCCCATGTCCTGTGTGACACAAAAATGAGGTTTAATTGATGTAAGCTTGGAGAATAATAGGGTAGTCCATCTAAAATTAGCTGGAGGTTGAAACTTTTCAAGCCATCCCTTCTTCTGCAACTGGGGAAGAAATCCCTCAGCTGTAGCACCCTGTTTTGCTATGGATATTTCAGTTGAGCAACTTTTGAGGCTGACTCAGAGAGATTTCCTAACACCACACTCCCCAGATAGCAAACACCAGCTCTGGGAGACAGAAAAACACAGTTCTCACTCATCCCAAGTGGAGCTGGCCAGCCTGGAGTCACATGGGGGTTCAGTGGTTCCCTTCCCAAGGGCTGCAAGTTTCTCTCTGCAATTTTAATTACCCTTTAATTTTAATTTTAATTTGAGGGATGAGGGGCACCCTCAAAATGCTGCACATCCTGATAGTGCTTGAGCTCTCAGTTTTCTCCTCCCAAAGTCTCCTCTCTCGGGTTGAGGCAGCCCTGGTAGAGCAACCCCATTCTTTATTGACCCCTACAAGAGCATCTTCCTGGAAGGAATTCCCAGCTGGAGCAGGGAATGGTCTCATGTGGCCACAATGTCCCATCTTGGTCTGCTGGGGTGTCCCCACACATGTGTTATCCTCACTCTTGGTCTGAGGGAGTAGCAGACCCAACATCCCACAAGGTGCTTCATTATGAAACCTTCATAGCTAAATTAATGAAAGGAAATGTGAGGTCCTGTCCAAACCAGAGGCTGGGCGGCATTTCCATCCCATTCTTCTGCTCCTCCAGCTCTTTGCTCTCCTCCTGCTGCAGGTAGATGGAGAATGCAAATAGCATGGTGAGAGATGTGACCTTTTGGCTGAATGTCACCAGGTCCTGCAGCCCTGGGAGTGTTTGCACTCAGCTGTTGGCTTTAGCCTCTCCAGATATTTATACAGATCCCCTGAAACTCGAGGGGATGACTCAAAGATGGTTTTGACCTTGGTGGTTTGATGGGCTGCAGCGCTTAAATGTTGTGTTTCTAACAGCAGTGTTGGCCTTTCAATTTAGCAACCCCTAACAGGGACCTGGGTCTGCCACTGCCCTGGAAATGTCATTGTTCAAGGGGTGGGAAAAGCAGCTCCAGGCTGGAATGGAGTCATCTAAAATCCTGACATGGTGTTTGGTGTTGGAAACCTAAAATCTAAGGGATTGAGCTCAAAATTCTTGAGGGATGCTTTAATTAATTGTGGAATTGTAGAATCACAGAATGGTTTGGGTTGCAAGGGACCTTAAAGTTTATCCAGTTCCACCTTCTGCCATCCCAGGTTGCTCCAAGCCCCATCCAGCCTGGCCTTGGACACTCCCAGGGATCCAGGGGCAGCCACAGCTTCTCTGGGCACCTGTGCCAGGCCCTCCCCACCCTCACAGGGCAGAATATCCCAATACCCCATCTAACCCTACCCTCTTTCAATTTAAAGACATTATTTTCCAGTTTAAAGCCATTAATTGATGACTCAACTTCAAGGGTGTCCCTCAGCATCCCCCTGAGTGTGTGAGGAGCTGGGAATGATCACCCCACATGCAGCCAGTGCTCCTCCAGAGTGACAAACATTAGAAACCAAGCCCAAAATGCAGCTTTGATGTGCTGCAGAAAACCTTGTCCACACTGGCTGTACCTACAGGAGCTTCACCTCCCTGGGAGGGGGTTCCCAGGCTGAGTTGGTCACAAACTTTTCTCCTGTATGGATTCCAGGCTGTTTGAGGAAAAGCGGCTCCCTCCTGCCTGGCTGCCTCCCCCCAATACCAATGTGTGGCTTTTCTGCTCCTCTCCTCTGGCTCTGGGGAGTCTCATCCCAGCAGACAGGCTGACATTGCACTCTGCCTCCAGATGATGCTCAGATCCATCTCTGCAGTTCTGGAAGCAGCCAGCACAGCCACGAGCACAGAGAGAGACTCCCAGCCTTGGGAGGGGGTCTGGGATGAGCTTTGGAAGGCCAGGAAGGAGCAGGGATGGATCTGAGTGGGGCTCCAGCAGCTCAGCCATCCCAGGTCTCTGTGTCCATCCTGTCACTTTTACATCCAAACCCTTTCCTCCTCCTTCTCATCCCTTATTTTACATGCCACAGCCATCCTGTCGCCTGCCCCTCAGCGATGTTGCTCAGAGAAATTAGGGCAACTGCTGCACTGGGTTTTTATTAGTATTGCCAAACTCTTTCAGCATTTTTAGAAAGGGCTTGAAAAGGATCCAAGTCATTTCTCCTTCTTCTGTTTCTTTTCCTCCACCTCCTCCCTCCGCACCACCCCCCTCCCCTCCTCTGTCTGCGGATGCTTTGGGATGAATTAATTTAGACGTGCGGTTTGGAATGTTTTTGGCTCCTGGTTATCGAGCCATTCAGCAGCTCGGGGAGCCTCCCCCGTCGGCTGTTATTGAAGCAGACAGAGAGGGGCGGAGGAGATGGCAGAGGCCTGATTTGTTGGCTTGTTAGTTCTGCTGCTGCGAGCCGTCCACGGGCTCAGGTTTCCCCATCCTGGCTGACACGGGCAGGCAGCAGCCAAAACGCTGCTCCCGGAGCCAGACACAGTGCTGGTGTCACCTCCTGGCCCACAGGAGGGTGTCCCATACTGGGAAGGTGTCCCACACTGGGATGAGATGCTCTTTAAGATCCCCATCCCACCCAAAGAGTTCTGTGATCTCGGTGGAAACAAAATTGAGTTGTTTGTCCTTGTTTTTCCTTTGCCTGCCCCACTCCCCTGTCCCCAAGCCAGGCTGTCACCCCAGCTCTGCTCTGGCACCACTGGCAGGTGTCCCAGCAAGGCATTTTTGTCCCCAAGGGGAGGCAGAGCTGTCTCAGCATGTGGAGAACACCTTCTGTCTGATCCTTCCTTGCATCCTGGGCTGGATTTGATTTCTCCTCTTTGTGCCCCAAACTCTGGTCCCCAAGGGCAGCTCTGATGTTCCCCCAGCCCCATGGTGCCAGGGCAGGGCTTGGTGGGCACTGATGCCATGGGCACAGCCCAGCTCACCTCTGCTAAAGGATAGATGAGCTCTGGATCTCCTGGATCCTCCCATGATACAGAAAGAAGCAGAAATCACCACTAAATCCTTCTGAAAAGCACCTCCTGCCCGTGCTGCTCTGAGGGGGTAGCACTGAGACTCTTTAATCATAGGGAGGATGGTTAGAATTCATTATTTTCTCAGCTTTCTAGTAAAATTTTAAAAACCCACCTGAAAATCTCATTATTCCCTGTCAAGGCTTTCTTTGAGAATTCATCTGCTCTGATTTCATACTGGGCTAATACCTAAGAAAAATATTATCTCTCTGCTTGGCTTCCTGCCACCCCAGCCGAGTTTGTGTTTCAGTGGTGGACAAACCCACTCCAGTTTATTTATGTAGCTGGTAAAACCACCCCTCCAGCACTCCCCTTGCTCTGAACTTGAGGTCCAAGTACAGTAGGGCCTGCTGGAAATCCCATATGGCTTTAGAGCATCCCCATGTGCAAGCCATGGCTCTGCAGCAGGCAGAGCTCTGTTCTGGAGCTCTGCTCAGTCATCTGTGCTTGAAACAGCAGGGAAAACTGCAAAAGCCTGATTGATGCCATCCACAGGGTAGTGGGAACTGTCAGGGAGACTTTGGGTGCAGAAATTCCTGTTTCCCATCTGTTTTATCAGTTTTACTCAGTAGGTACCAGGTTGAAATGCCAGAGGTGCAAACTGACACTTTGAGGGGCTGCAGTGGGTTTTGGAGCTTTTGTGTTTGTAGAATCACAGAAGACAGCTTGGGTGGGAACGGACCTCAAAGCTCATCTCATTTCCACTGTCCCAGGCTGTCCCAAGCCCCTTGGACACTGCCAGGGATCCAGGGCCTCCCCCCTCCCAGGGAACAATTCCTTCCCAATACTCCACCTGTCCCTCTGGCAGTGGGAAGCCATCCCCCTGTCCTGTCACTCTTGTCCAAAGTCCCTCTCCAGCTCTCTTGGAGCCCCTGGAAGGTGCCCTAAAGTCTCCCCAGGGCCTTCTCTTCTCCAGGCTGTTTTAGCAATTTAAGCTTAGATGCAGAGAGGTTTTGAAGGCCTAATTCCCACTGTTATGATTAAAAATCCTCCTGAGATTTGCCAGCAGAGCTCTACTTGGAAGAGGCTGGGCTGGGAGCTGACTGCACCAACAAACCCTGCAAGGACTTTTTATCTATTGATTAACACCCCTAAAAATACAGATTTTTGGCCTCTCTCTGTACTGGTTGAACTTGATGATCTTAAGAGATCTTTTCCACCTTTATGGGTTCTGTGATTCTGAAGCACACCCAGTGTGGGTGTGAGCACTTGTCCTCATCACTGTCCCCAAAGCACACAGGGAGTGTTCACTGTGGATGATACAGCTATCCCTGAAAAGGGCTCCTGGGACCTCATCCCCTGAGATAAGAAACTCTTTCCTTAGGATGACTCTTGTTAGAGAAATGTTCACCCCCTACAGAAACCACTGTTATTTTTTAGGATTTCTATTGGTCTTTAACATTACTAAATGATTGGTCTTTTCTCACCTAGAATTTTAAAGTAATTGGATAGTTTTCAACTTAGAATTTTACTGGTTAGATTTCAATCCTGCTAAACCCTATAAAACCCCCTTGTTATGCTATGTATTTGGATTTTACTAGTGGAACCCTTTGAAGAAATAAAGCTATCTTTGGAACCACTGCTGCAATCCCAAGATCTCATTCCTAGCCAAGGTCTGCAAGCAAAGATGAACCTCACAAAAGAGCTATTTGCCTAATTGTTGGGCATTGCTTGCACTAAGACCTTGTAGCTGAATTCTGCCTCGAGGACCCCAGGGGTTATGCAGTGACAGCCAGAAGCTAGAACCATCCTAGCTAGAGTTCACCCTGTACCTGCAGCTGGAATCACTCCAGGCCATGGCTAAGAGATCAGCATTACTCTATTCTGGGCTCTTTCTTTGCCAAGGTTGCTGCCTGGGCTGTCCACAGCTGAGCTGAGACTGGCACTGCCACGGTTGTTCCTTGCAGAGCTCTGGCTGCTGTCCCAGGAGAAGGTACAGCCAGATGAGAGAGTTAACACGAGGTAACTGAGACTGTGAATTTACAGCACAGCAGCTGCTCCCTGCTCGTGGCTCCACACACATTTACCCCATGGAGGATGCCAAGAGCTCCCTGATCCATCCTGTGGGGATGGGAATGAGCTGCCAGCAGGAAGGGTCAGGGACACAGGCACTGCTGAGCGATTCTCCCCACCCCACACCACAGGCAGGGCTGACACAGGGAATTATTGTGAGATGCTGCACAGAGAGAGCTCTGCTGGCAAATTCCCTCTGCTGCCAGGGCTGCAGTGGCTGGGCTGGAGGATGCTTTAATGCACTCATCTCACACAGAGCACTTGATGCCTCTTCTCCATTCGAGAGGGGAAGAATAGAGAGGAATGTGGGAGAGCAGTGGAGAGTGGCGCTGCCGCATTGAGTGTCTGAGGTGGGCAGCCAGGCACTCTGCGAGCAGCCTTCCTCCAGCTGGCCTCCTCTTTTGCAATTCCAGTGTCTTGTTTGTCAGTAATTTATATTGACAGAGTCTTTCAAAACACTTTAGGCTTGTTTACAACATCGAGCAAGAACATTTTGTCTCATGTCCTTTCCATTCTTTAAGACGATCCTCTCGTCCGTCCATCCCCCCGATCCTCTGTGCTGCTCCAGAAGCTGCTCCCTCACTCTCTGCAAACCTGATGGGCTGGAAAAGAGCCTCCAGATCTACTTGATGGGATGTTCCTTCCTCTCTAATTGCTAATTAGGTTTTCCAATCAGGGGCAAAGCACCTTTTCCATGGCACAAACCTCCCTGTGCCAGGCGCACTCGCTCTCATGTGTTGTTGTTGCACGTGGAGTTGGTTGTGAGGTGCTGGGAGCCAAAGTGACACAAACCTGCAATGAGGAATGGGCACATCTGGGACCTGCTCCAGCATCCAGTGGCATCATTGGAGCTGGAAGTACAGGATACCTCCTACCACATTGGCTCTGCTGTTTTCAAGCACTGAACCCAAAGGTGCAAGTTCATCCCTCTCCTCTCCATCCCTCCTGATTTCTGCAGCTTTTTGCAATGGTGTGGCTCATCTGGATGCCATGGTTGTCCTATTTCCCCTGCACATCATTCTAAAAACACTGGGAAGACAATTCTTTTGTGAAGTCCACCCCACTAGCAGAGACCAGTTTAAAACATTTTTAAAGTTTCCTCCAGCCTTGCAGGCAGAGGTTTTTGAAACACTGGAGGGAAATGAAGTAAAAGACTTGGACTCTCCAGGCAGACAAATCCCCTCTGCAAAAGCAGCTGCTCCTGGGGCTGGCAAGGCAAGTGCTGGCCAAGGCTGGCAGGCCTGCCCCAGCCAGCTTTAATGCAGCCAGCTCAGGGGAGAGCAGGGAGCAGCACAATCCTGGGAGCACAGACACCACTGCATTGTGTGGCCAGCCCTGTGCTCAGCCTGCCCTGCCCTGCTCCCTCTGCCTGAGCCCTGCTCCAGCCAGGATAAAGCCTGGACACATCTGACTACCCAAGCCACAATAATCCCCTCTTTTTGCACTTACCTAAGGAGGCTGGAGCACCCAATTATTTTAGAGTCTGCTGTTTAACGTGCTCACAGCCTTGATTAAGACTTTTCATCTTCCAGGCAGAGATCAAAGTGAAACCCTGAGTTCTGCAGTGCTGCACTGTGGGCTGGGGCTGCTCTTGCTGCTCCCTTGTGATTATTGAGCTGTCTGGATGGCAGAGCAGCAGGGAGGGAGCGCCGTGTCCCAGTGGGCAGGGGAGCAGGATTAAGGACATTTCACCAGCCTCCATCCTCCTTTTATTATCCTTCCCCCCTCCTTCCTTCCTACCCCACTCTGAGAGGTTGCCCAGATGGATGAACAGGCCCACTAATCCTGTTAACATTGAGCAGCATTTCCAGGAGGGGATACATTTACAGAGCTCAGGAATAAAGCACTGAACAGGGCTTTGGCTTTGTAATCCTGGCCTATGGCATGGCTTTTAGCCACTTGGTGCAATCAGGAGCCTTACACCAAAACCAGTTAAGCAATGGAGGTCTTGGCAAGGTGAAGTTCTGGCCTTGGTCTGATTTTCTCCATCCATGAAGGTCCCATGCTCCTCCCAAGACATTAGAAGAGCAATCATGGCAGCATTCTCCCAAATAAATCCCTTTCCTACCTCCTTGCAGAGATGGACTCACCTGGAGGGACAGCTAAGAACCATTTGCAGGATTATTTACGGCTGTGTCCCTTGAATTTCCCTGCAGGGCTAATCAACCATAACGCCGCTGGGAGACTCATTTATACACAATAAGAGGGGGAAATCGGGGTGTGAGGCTCCAGGAGGCTCCCCCACACAGCATCTGGCTGATGAGAGAGCCTGTCAGGAGCTGCCTGCGTGCTGGATGCTCCCTGCCACGATAACTGTTCGGAGTGGATGAGCTCTCTGTCAACAACTTAATAATCCTCGTCTGCCGCGCCGCCCTGCCAGCCAACACTCCTGAAATGAAGGGCTGATAACGAGGGGGTTAGAGCAGGGAAAACGGGGCTGTTTTGTCAGCACAATGCTCTTGTCATCAAAAAGACTCTGCAGAAGCTTGTTGGCTCCTTCACCAGCCCTACAGCCCTGTTTGCCCCACACAAACAGCAGCAGCGGTGACAGGAGCCCTGCAGAAAGCAGATGTGGATGAGCCTCCTCCAGACTCAAGGAATTTGCCTGGTTTTCATCCAGAAGCTTTTCTATCTCTGTTTTTTAAACTAGTGCTCTTGCGTGCGTGCGGCTTCAGATTATTCCCTGTGAGCTCAGTCCAGGCAGGAATTCTGCTGCAGTGAGGAGTCCTGCAGCTGAGTGGAGAAGCTGCTCTTTTGTCCTCAGCATCAGTGGGAGGATAGCAGTGAGGATCCAGGATGTGGTGCATGTCCCCCAGAGCAGGTCCCAGCTCTGCCTCTGCATGGGCTCCACTTCCCGGAGTGGAAGGGGTGGAGGAGGCTGCTGCCCTTCAGCAGTCACAGAATCACAGAATCACAGAATCACACAGAATCACAGAATCACACAGAGTCACACAGAGTCACAGAATCACACAGAATCAAAGAATCACAGAATCACAGAATCACAGAATCACACAGAATCACAGTATCACACAGAGTCACAGAATCACAGAATCACAGAATCACAGAATCACAGAATCACACAGAATCACAGAGTCACAGAATCACAGAATCACACAGAATCACAGAATCATTAGATTGGAAGAGACCTCCAAGATCATCGAGTCCAACCCAGCCCAACACCTCAGCTAGACCATGGCACTGAATGCCACATCCAGTCTTTTTTTTTTAAACATCCAGAGATGGTGACTTCACCACCTCCCTGGGCAAACCATTCCAATACTTTATCACTCTTCCAGTAAAAAACCTTTTCCTAATATCCAACCTATATTTCCCTTGGTGCAGCTTAGGACTGGTTGTGTCAGTGCTGCCTGGAGAAAGAGACTGACCTCTATCTGGATACAACCACCTTTCAGGGAGTTTTAGAGAGTGAGAAGGTCACTCTGAGCGACCTGCCCAGTCCTTCTTCACCCTGGGCTTGTCCCAGTCCCACCATGGATCATGATGGTCCCATCACCCAGAGCTGGACGAGGTGGCCAAGCGCAAATCCTGATCTGGAGCCTGGCAGGACACCAGCCCACCCTCATTGCACAACAGGAGCCATCCCAGGGGATCCTTCTGGCGAAGAAGAAGGCATTAATGCTTGGGGAGCAAATTCCTCTGGCTGCTTGAGGCTGGGACTCAGCACTCTGGAATTCCAGAGCGATAACACGGCACGAGAATGTTTAAAGAGGCTGCGGATGCAAACAGGAACCCCAGGGCTGCAGCCCAAAACTCACAGCTCCGAGCTGCTGTCCTTCTGGGGTTTATCCCCTGGGCTGGAACGAGCTGCTGCCCATCCCACGGTGCTCCTTGAGCTTTGCAGGAGCGAGGATCTGGCCCACTGTGTGCAAAATTAGCCCCTCGTTAGCCGTGCCTGCAATCCCTCACCGCAGCGGGAAATGGAAGCAGATGCCAAATTGCCACCTGGAGCAAATTTTTTTTTTTTTTTACAATTGAATTACAATCGGCTGGAGACAGCAGGAGCTTTCCTTTCATATTAGCTGGGTATGGAAGCACTGGGAGGCTGCTGCTGCACTGATCCCAAACCCTGGTCCAGCACAACTCCCTGCACAGAGCATCTCCTTCAAACCTCATCACCCTCCAGCTGCAGGAACCATTCTTGCCTTTCATGCCATCATAGAATGTAAATAAGTGTAAAATTCAAACATCCCTTGAAATAAAATGCAATTTCAAGCTCTTATTTTAAATGTAGGAAAAACACTCCAGATTTAACTTGGAATTTTTTTCTCCACTATTGCAAAGGAATTCGGAATATTTTCCCAACTCATATTTTAACGTGTAGAGACCTCAAAGAATTTTCCCTGGAGTACATGAAAATGTTCAAAGTGGCATCAACATGGCCTTCCAGGGACCTCCAGCTTCTCTGGCATGGATTCATAATAAATAATAAAATTATTTGGGCTGGAAGGAAGCTAAAAGATCATCTTATTCTAACCCCCTGATCATGAAACTTGCCCTGGGTCTCTTACAGCTTCGTTCAAGCATTGATGCAGTTTGGATCAGAGTTAATTAGCTGAAAACCAGCCTGATTGTGTCTGTGTATGATGCAATCCCATTTCTGACTGCTGAGAGATACATTCTGTCACTTTTCGCTGGGAAGTTTTTGAGGTGTTTAAGACAGAAAACATTTGTGGGCAGATTTTGAAATGTACGCCCACAAAACCCAAACTCTGTGAAACTTTCTATTTGTGGGGAACACACTGATGTGAATTCTTTTTTGCTTGTGTAAGTTCTTGGTTTTATGGAGAACAGTCCTGGGATATTGATTTGAAACAGAGTTTTAATATTTTTATATATATATATATGACTCTACAGCTCCCAACTCGTTGGGTAAATTCCCCATAAATCCATATCCACTCGTGCACTCAGTCAGAACATTCTGCTAGAGCAGCATGGAAAACCAAAGTCACTTTTGCCTGGCTCAGAAAGAGAAGCCTTGAGAGCTGCCAACATCTGCTTTCAAGGCTGGGAGGATGAGGGTGTGATGTGGGAGCAATCACAGCCATGGACCCCAGGAACAAACATGATCATCTCTCAAAGTAATTCAAGTTTATCCTCCGTGAGACTGACCCATCCTCCCTGAGCAATATCCATGGTCACCCCATGGATCAGGGCTGTCAGACCAGGGGCAGGGGCAGTGACAAGAAATGGCACCAGCAGGATTTGAGAAGCTCCTGCCCCATTTCCCAGCACAGATGGGTGAAGGATGGCAGCAATAAGAAGCGAGCAATCCCAATTTCCTGATTTAATCTGGCTTCACCACAGGCACGCCCCAGCTCTGTGTCACAGCTGGGTTTCTCCATGGTGGTTTCTGCACCGAGTCCATGCCCTCCTTTCTTCCCTTCTGTCTCCCCAACACAATGGCTTGCCTGGCTGATTTTGTGCTCAGAAGCAGCAGCACTGCTGGTTTAAATGCTGGCAGCTGGCAACATTTTCCCTTGGAGCCAAAAAAACAAAGCGTCTGCTCTCCCAAGCCAGCCTGGGAAGGTTGGCTTTGCTGGTCCAAGCACAAATATTTCTGGCAGGGCAAGCCTGCTGCAAGTTTGGAGTTGATCTCACTCGTTTCCTCAGCCCTAAGGAAATGCAAAGGGATTTGCAGTGAATTCTCCACAGCCTCATTTTTAAGGTGAGGATTGTTTAAACAGAAGAGAACTCGAGTTCTCAAAAGCTCTGCAAAATCACGAGGAGCTTCTGATGTCACAGTGGGATCAGGAGCTGTTCCATCATTGTCAGGGATGAGCCACTGACACAAAAGGGGTGGCACTGTTGGGCACTGTCCCTGTTTACACGGCTTCAACATCTGTGGAAATTTGGAGTCATTCATTTCCTGAATGCTCCCTTTAGTGGAAAACACGATGTTTTGGGAAAGACAAGCTGAAACCCTCCAAATCTCTATCCAGGTGAAGTAACCTCATCTTCACATCTCATTTTTGGGAAAGGTGTAGGGATTCAGGCATATCCTGGGAGCTGAATGCTTAACTCAATTTCCACTGGAAAACCTGATTTAACCCCACACCTCACTTCAGATGCGTCCTTTGGCCTCAGAGGTGCCAACAGGACTTCTGGACATTGCTTAAATTTTAACTGACTCTTGCATGCGTGGCCAAATCAAAATCCAAACATTCAGCTGCAGTTTTTGGGCCAAACAGAGCCCAAACCCTGCTTTCAACAACATCTGCCTCTGCACCAGCACTGGGCACTTTGCAGAACTCGAAGCAAAGATTTAAGCATTGATGCAGATTTCATGTGGGTGGGAAAAATGAGCTGCAAAAGGTCATATGGAATGGTCTTGGCAGGAATGATTCAGAAAAGAAGATTTAGCAGGTTTCAGATGCAGCTGCTTTTTTGGTATTGCTGGGGTTGGGTCTTACTTGTGTCCAAATATCTCTTAGCCCTTCATGGCCACTTAGGTCAACCCCTGCATTTTGGGTTGTAGGTCTGAACGTTGAATTGAAGAGGCCACAAAACTCTAGGGAAGCAGTGGAGGATCTGATGCCATGAGCAAAAGCTGATGCCATTTCTGGGCTGGCAGTGGGTTATTAACAGCAAGCAGAATCCCAGTCCATTGGTTTAGTCCTGAGGTCATGCTAGCCTCAGGTACAGCAGGTGGGAAGGGGACTTGGGGATGTGTTTCATAGATGTGGGTGGTTGAAGGACCAAAATTTGGGAACTGATGCTGAAATAGGCAGGTGTGGTCTGGAAATTGTCTGCTCTGGATTGCCACGAAGAGATGCCACGCTTTGGGAGCGTTCCTGCAGGCTGGCACTGACCTGAGCCAGCCTTGGATGTGGCTGTGCTCCTGCTCCTGCTCTGTGCAGGCAGGTGGAGGTGGAAATCTCCAGCACAGCAGGAGATGGAGGTGGCAGGGCCGAGAAGTGCCTCAACACAGACGTGTGTGAGTGTGGGTGACACGACCTGGCACCAAACTGGCCTGCAAAGGCACAGAAAAGGGGAATAGAAACCCATCCCGTGACTCAGGATGTGTCTGTGGGCTGAAGCTGCAGTGCCTGGGCTCAGTCTCTGAGTCTGTGCTGCTGCATGTAGAAGAGGAAAAGCCTTTGACAGCAGCAGGTGGGAGATGTTTCTCCATTCAGCACTGTTTGTTGTGATGCTCCTGTACAGTCTCCCCGTGGGAGCTCTGTCTTGGTATTATGGCCATAAACATAATGTAGAATAACACTAACGAGGGTTTCATGGCATATCCATGGCTGTCCAAATCCATGGGCCAGATCTCCTCATTTCCTCAAGGCTCCTGAGGCATTTTGTGCTCGTCTTCAGCCTCTGCTCTCTCTGAAGTCTCTGAACATTTCAGTTATAATTACAGTACTGCTTAAAAGGCCTTCTGGCCTCCTCAGTCATGAATAAACCTGACCCTCTGGGAAGACTAAGTCCAGAATTTCAGAAGAAGGTCTTGAGGACAAGAGCTTGGAAAAAAGAATAAAACCTCTCTGTCCCATGGGAACTGCTGAAGCAGGCAATCTCAAGCCAGGATGAAATTCACAGTCCTGGGAATTCTTTCCCTGAAGGGAAAATTCAACATTTCCTTTGCTTCAGTCTGATCAAAACTTCTTGTTTTGACATGGCACAACAGCCTGGGACCACGGCAGTCAGATCAATATGCTTCCAAGCCATCTGAGGGAGTGTGATCTTTTCCAGCTCCAAATTAAGCAGGACTTAGTCCTTCCCCACATCTTGTTTCCATAGGGAGCTGCCTGGCCGTGCAGGATTTTTGATCAGCACTTCCACCTCCGGCAGCATCCCCAGGAGCCGGGTTCTCACCCCTTTACCTCACATCCAAATTACAGGGAGCTGGGGATTTTCTGACCCTCAGATCCCCTGGTAATTGCTCCTGGGAGGATGTTGGTCTTTGTGAAGCAAACCTGCTTCCCCAGCCTTGCTGAGCCCCGTCACAAAGAGCCATTGTGGGCGCTGCCCGCTCCGTGCTCGCACTCCCGGCTCTCATCAGCCTCGGGAGAGGCACCTCTTGCCCACTTAGGAGGAGATAAAGGCTGGTTTGTGTGGAGAGGGAGGGAAGCATGGCCTGTGCCCTTGCTGGGTTTGGTGGGACCGCTCCTGGCTGGGCAGGGAAGTTTCCAGAGCTGCCCAGGATGGAGGAGCTGCAGAGTGGGGAGTCCTGCTCTCCTCTCCCCAAAGCTGCTGCCTTTCCCAGGGGGATCAGGGTGAGGTGCCACAGCAGGGACTGTGCTCTCAGGGGTGAGCCAGCCCCCCAGGGCTTGGCGGATCCAGAGGAAAACATTCCTCCTCCCTGCCTTGCCTCACCTGGGCATGAAAAGCAGGGACCCCTCCCTCCCAGCTCTGTTTGTGTTTTGGATTTTTTTGTCTCCCCCAGCCCCCCTTGGCTGTTTTTCCTGCACTGTGATGCTGTGAGTGGGTTCACAAACATCCCCTCAAGCTGGGCAAGCCCCAGCAGCTCCACACTCCTGATGTGTCTGGGAGTTTGGCTGTGGGGTGGGTATGGGCATCACAGAGCCAAAAAATGCAGTGGAGGCAGCTCCAGGTGGGTCCTTTGTTATCAGTCCTGGGTTCAGCAGGGATCAACACCTCAGTGTGAATACAGCAGGGAAAACCAAGCTGGGGTATGGCTGCAAAAAGCCTTTCTGCACCTCTCCAGAGTGGCTTTTGGTGCCTGTACCTGCCCAGTGTGAGCCTCCCACCTGTTAAATTGACCAGTGACACCAGTGCCTCCACCCCTTGGGAACCAGATGTTGGATCCAGGTTCTTCTTTTGTCCTCTGTGCCTTTCTCCTTCCACCAGAGGAGGAATGTTGTGCATGGCTGGCTACCAAAACTCACCAAGAGGTCTGGCAGTCCTGCAGTTCCCAGCATCACAGGCACAGGTTGGTTGGGGTGACTGTGCCACTGGGGACACAGGATTTGCATGCCAGGGGACAGCAGATTTCATCCCTGGCATCTCAGCTGCCTCCTCCAGCTCCTGCCATCAGCTGGGGGCACTGGGAAGGAAGGCAAACCAAGGAAGCTCATGCATCACTGGACAAGTCACATCTGGCTGATGGGGACATCAGCTCCTGGGTGACACAAGGCCACGTCCACGCAGAGCTCCAGTCAGATGGGAGCTGCTAGACAGAAACACACACAAACACACCCTTCCAGGGGGGTGCAGCAGATGCTGAGCTCCTGAGGGATTGCTGCACGCCCAGGGCTCTGAGGGTAAGCGACTCCAACCAGCCGAGCAGAGCAGTGACCCTGCAGAAGGCAGAGCCTGCAGTGCTGCACTCCTGCCACCCCAGTGCAGAGCTCAGAGTGAAGAGATGAGGAGGGATGGCAGCAGGGCCTTTCCCAGGACCCCAAATCCCCTTTGCAGATCGCTGTAATCCGTGTTGTGATCCCTGCTGGGAGCCTGGGCTGGGTGCTGAGCAAAGGAGCACGTTCAAGCAAGAAATAAATTGGAATTGGGCACAAAAGGAGCCAGGGTGTCATGGAGGAGATGAAGAGCTTGTGGTGGGTGGGAAGCCTTGAAAGTCACACTGAGCAGTCAGGGCTGTGTGGGGGCTGATGCACAGCGAGCTGGGCTTGTTAGTGGTGCCTCAGCCCTGCCTCGACCACAGCCACAGGTCCTGGCTTGAAGCCAGGGCTGGTTTGAGCCAGAAAAGAGTTTCTGCTTGCAAAACACGCAGTGGAGACACCCAAGAGGGAAGTTGGAGCAGCCCTGAGCACTGCTGCACTGGAGAGTTTCTCAGGGCACTGCCCATGCCCAGGACATGAAACCCTTTCTCACCCTGGCTTTGTAACTCTGTTCTCCGTGGACATTTGTCCCCTTTGATCTTCTGGCTGCTTAAAGGTCTCCACAGTGCCCATGTCCTTTGCCCACTGACAGCGTAGCACTGGACTTTCACCCCCAGGATGCTGCTGCAAGCACCAGGGCAAACCTGGGCTTGTGCAAACTGCCAGAGGCACAGACCTGGCCATGTCCCTTCCTGTCCCTGGGCTGGTCACCCCAACCTGCCCAATGCCATCAACAGCATCGCCATGGCCAGGGAGGGGGTGTGGGAAGCCATCACCAGGCTGTGGGAAATAATTGGATTGTGGCTAATGTGGAACAGCCCCTGGAATTGTTTCCTGATGTTGAGTTGCTCCTGGCTGGGTTCAGAGGGAGAGAAAGCTCCAGGGCTGGTGGGAGATCTGGAGCTCATCTCAAAAGGGCAACATTGAGTTATTTTGGTCAAGAAATTGAAGGTAGCTCTCATGCCCTCGATCCTGAGATGAGAGATCTCATGTTATTTTACCATGGAGAGCTGGAGCAAACTCCTTCCACTCCTGACTGGGTGGAAACAAAAATAAGTGGCAATGTGGGTCCTCCAAATAAACAGTGCACATGTGCTGCCATAGCGGAGGGAGCATGTGTCTCTGATTTACATGCAGTCTGGGAAGTGCCACATCCGCCTTATGTTTGGAATATTTCAGCTCTCCAAGGCCTGAATTTAACCCCTGCCCTCTCCTCTCTCTGCAGCATCTCTGCTGTTCTTTCTCTTGGAGTAAGCTTGCAAAAAGAGCTTGAAGCTGGAAGGAGAGCAATGAGGCTGACAGAGTTTGTGCAGGTCTTGTCACATTGTCCAGGCATGTCACAACAAAAATCCAAGAGAAGAGGAACCACAGGAGCCAGGAGAGACTTTCAAACCATCTCTGCTCTGCTCTGAGCTCTCTGGGTCGCTGAATTTAAGGGCTGCTCCCACACACCAGGAGATCTCACTGTTTGTTGGGTAAACCAGGGGAGCAGCCATGTGCAGACATGATTTAAGAGCCATTCCTTCTTCCAGCATGGGGCAGAACCCCTGGATAGTGGAACACTGAAGGATATAGCCCAGGAGGGGGAAATAAAGGCAGATATTGTTCTGAGCTTTTCCTCTGTGTGCTTCCAGAGAGGGTTTTGGCCTGGAAAAGGATGTCAGGACAGGAAGGATATTGAGTTGGCCTCAGCTCTCACACAAGCAGCTGAAGTGACCTTTCTCTAGCAAAACACCAACTCTGGCAGGATGGATTTGTTCTGAAGGGTGTCTCTGGAAGAGCGGGGCCATTCCATGTGCAGGGGGTGGATAGATAAATAGGGAGCAGGTAGATAAACAGATAGGTTAGTTGAGTAGTTAGTTAGTTGGTTAGTTAATGTGGGGGGTACAGAAACAGAGACAGACCAATGCAGCCCTCCCAGGACCTTCATCTTGCTCCTACCCAGGTTTTGTAGGTTTGGGTGCCTCTGGAAGGGGACTCTGTGTATCTTCACCCCGCTCCTGAGTGTGGCAGTGTTTGCCCAGCGTTATTGGCTCACAACTGCTCCTGGCCTCCTTCCCTTCATGCACAGCTCCCACACTGAAGGGAAACTGAGGCACGCAGCAGCAGAGCCTCTTCTGAAGCTGGCAGAACACAAGAGGAGAACCCCAGGGCTGCCATCCTCTCCCCTGCCTGCTGCCCCTTGCTGTCCTGGTTATAGTCTCTGTCACACTTCTAGGAAGGTGTCACCGCCTCCAAAGGGCGTCAAACGCCCACCTTGGGGAGCCTGCACGCCGTGAGTCACGCAGGAAGAGCTGTGAGGAGGGAGCTGGGCACTTTCCAGGAAAAGCTGGGTCGCAACCGCAGCAGCCATTTCCTCGCAGGCCCGAGCCATTATTCCCCTGCCAGGAACAACTGCTCTGCACATGCTGAGCCCTCCTGAGGTGGGGATTTGCTGCCACAGAACTCTGCCTGTGCAGAGCTGCCCCTCTGCCACCCTCTGGGCTCCCACAGGGAGCTCCTGCCTTGAGGGCAGCTGTAAGGAATGGGCCAGGAAACCAGCTCCTTTTTCAAGGCCTTTATTGAAAACCAGCTCTGGGTGAGCCAGAGGAGAAGGAGTTCAGCTTTGATGTGCAGCAGAGCTGGAGCTTCCATCCTCACCAGAGTCCCTAGGAAGAAGTTTGCTGGCTTTTGGTCTAGGGGTGTCATGCTGGCCGAGTGCTGTCACATCATGGCAACAAGGTGGAAAAGCTCTGGTTGGTGATTTCATCTTCTTCACTGTTTTCTCAACCTGGCAGTACCATTTTTTAGTCTTAGATGTTGTACTGGCTCATTATTTTAGGGGTTTTTAGCACTGAGTGGTATCCCATGAGTGTTTGCTGTCACCATTTTGGAGGGGACAGTGGAGATGGGCATGGATATGGGACATGGGAAGGGACAAACAGCCAGGAGCATTAACAATTTACAAAGACATAAAACATAAACAACAAATAGTCAACACAAACATCAATTACAATCAGCTGGGTAGACACCTTGTAGGGAAGAACTTGCATCTGGGAATTTTATTCCCCGCAGCAGCCATGGCTCCATCTCTGCCTCACGGCTCGTCTCGCTCCTCCCGCAGCTTCCCTGGCTTAACAACCCCTCTCTGCAGCACTGAGCTCATCTTTGTGGTTGGTTTTAACCCAAACCAGGCACCATCCACTAGGAAAACATCTCCAGGCTCTGTTTGGAGAGGTTTCCTGCAGGCTGGAACCTCCCAGAGGTGAAACATCCATGGCTCCAGGCTTTTCCCAACAAAAAACTCTTTATTTTTTCCAGGCTTTTCCCACTCATTGCTCTAAGTGCAATTTTTGGGGTGTTATTCCCACTTTTAGACTGAATTTATTCCCAGAACATCACAAGATTTGTAGAAAAAAGGTGTTGGTAGGAGATGGTTTGAGGCCGTTCTTGAGGGAGGTTGTTGTATTTCCTTGTAGCTGAGATCTTTGGGGGTACAAATGTTAACTTGATTAATTCCTCATCCCTCATGTCCAGGAGAGGTGAAACAAAGGGAAAAATCCAACCCAGTTGTTGGAACACCATTAAATTTCATTTTTTTTCTAGCTGGGCCTGTATCCATAGGCCTAACCAAGGACCAGTCATGTTTCTCTGAGCTTGGCTGCTGAGACACAGCCAAAATTGTCAGAAATAGTCTAAAAACACCAAAATCCAAGGAATATTCCCCAGCTGCATCTCCCTGGCCCAGCCCAGCTTTCTGTGAGAGATCCCCTTTGTTCCCAGGCCTCTGACAGCCGTTGTGTGTGCTCCATAAACATCAAATGGGAGAGATGCTTTTAATGTAATTATAATTTAAACATAAAATATGTCACTTCTGCAGGATTTTGTTGTCTGGTGCGTAATTACTTTATGGCACTATAAAAATATATTGCATTATGATGCCTTGCTGTGCTTTGCTCGAATAATTTATAGCACAGTAATAGTGTGGAACAATATTCCAGACCATTGTATCCAATCTTGCATATAAATAAAACTGTGGAAAATAATGATCTTGGTTAAACGCTCATTTAATTATTTTGCAGGCTTGGCTAAGGGTTTTTATCCCAGTTTCATTCCCACATCCTCACCAGATTATATTCAAACTATCTAGAGGGAGAGCTTTTAAAGCTCACAGAAAATAGAGCTATATATGGAATTTTTTTATGCACACTGCCATTTCCAAACAACTGGGGAAAAGAAGCCTTTGCTGCAGGAATTGCAAAGAATTTGCAAAATTTCTTCCCGAGCAATATGTTAGAAACTTTTTCACTCCAAGCCCACTGAAACATTTTGGTGGCCTAAAAAACCAACCCCCTTCCTTCTGCTTTTGAGGTTCTCAATATTTTTATGCCCTTGAGACAGAACTTTAGTGACTTTTTGAAGCGAGATGTTGATTCAAAAAACCCAACCCCCTTCTTGCCTTAAAAACAAGGAACTGAAACTTTACTCTCTCTTCTCAGCATCCCTTCCTGGGCATCTGCTTCAACCACAAGTGGCAAAATATTTCTCACCTGCCCATCCTCATCCCATCCCTGAGTTCCTGCCCAGATTATCCTGCCAGGAATCCCACCCCATCCTGGGATCATTGCCTGGTCTGGGGCTTTCACTCAGATTTGTTCAGTGGAGGATGCTGAGTGTCCCCAGAGGAAAGGGTCACCTTCACTAAAACATTTTTATTTACACTTTGATATTATATTTAGCAATCAAACTGTGGGTGGAGTGGGGAGAGGAGTCAGGCAGGAGAACTCCAGGCAAAGCAAGACTCACTGGCAGGGGGTAAAATTGAATTTATGGCTCATGAAGGACTGGGAGGACTCACTGGTATTGCAGGGGCTCGCTGGAAGAAAGCACTGATAATTTGCCTTTTAATCTCCATGTTTTCCTCCATGTGTGCACGTGAAGCCACATGGAGATGTCTTCCCTCACCCATCAGGATCTTCCCCATGAGGTCTCTCCCTTGTCTTCTCCCTCCTCTTCCTCCTGGAGCTGGGGCAAGGATCTAAAAATAGTGGTGGGGCTCTGTATATGCATCTTCAGCAAAGAGACTCATAAATGCAGCCAGGACTGAAAATCAATTCTTTAAAGCTGAAATCAATAACAATAACTAATATTAATAGTGATTATCCTTTCTTTATTGCACTTTGCAGTTGGAAATGAATTGTTTTTAAGGATTAGCGGCAGCTGAACTCTGTAATGCAATGTAAGACTGAAGATTTACTATGAAAACAGAGCTTATGAGGAAAGAGCCATTACTGCTGATGGAATACACTTTGGAAAAAACCCTGGCTGCTGCTGAGCACGGGGAGCCTCGACCTGCAGTCAGCAGTGGGTTGAGATTCCTGGCAGGAGACAGAGATTTCTGGGCTCTAACCCTGTCTGGTTTTCTCTGAGTCTGACTTCTTCAGTTCCCAGACATCCCGAATGCATTTTCATTTTTGAGTATCTTTTATCTGAAACAGCTTCAGACATGCAAAACTTGAGGGGAGAGAGGAGGAAGAAAGGGAAGTGTGTTAAGCCACTCACACTTATATTTATATATTTATCTGAGTCAGCCATACCTAGATGAGACACCAGCGTCTACAGCTATCTGCTCTGCTTGTCACATTTTCCAAAAAGTGCAGCAGATCAGGTGAGCACTTTAGGAAAGTCTGGTCTTGAGCACCCCCATGGGAGTTCCCCCGTGCTGGAGCACTTCTGCAAAATCCCTGCTGTGACAATCTGGTTTCAGGTCTGTGTGAAACTCCTCTCTCAGAGGAAGGGCAGGCACCAGGCTCTGTTCTCACGTCTCTTCCTCTGCTGTGGGCCAGCCCTGACCCTGCTCCTTCCCTCTGCCTCCTTTCTCTGCAGCTGATGGATATTTCAGATGCTGAGAGCAGATTTTGATTTATTTGAATTTCTGTGCCTGAAGAGCAGGAGCCCTGTTCATATATAAGGACCATGGGACTGGTCATGGTGTTCAAACTATGCTCAACCCTAATTTTTCCTTGGAGAAGGCAATGTCTGCTGTGGGGCCATGGAATGACAGGAGCTGGGTGGGGAGATGGGGCTTCACCCAGTTTGGGAGCACTGGGGATGGAGTGTGGCACCTGTCAGTGTGGGAATTCCCAGCACAGCATTCCTGCTATCCCAGCCTGGAGAAGGTGGAAGAATCCATCCCAGTTTTGAAGGTGGAGGAATCCACCCATCCCACCAACGTGGATTTTCACAAGGGGATATTTGTGCTTGCTAAATGTGGACCTAAAGTTTTCCTACAACTGCCTTGCTCCAGGCCTGGCATTTCCTCAACCACAAAATCCAGAGGGATGGAGTTGAGGATGACACAGAAGTTCAGAAGAGCACAGTGAATAATTCCTGCCTCTGTTGGAGATGATGGCAAAGCTCCCATGTTGCTCAGGTACAGTGGGATTTTCCCACTTGGACTGACATCTCCTCCTCCACCATGCACAATCTTGAGGCCACCTGGATGAGAAGCTCCTGGACCTTTGATTTTGGGTTGTTTACTCACTTTTCTTTGAACATTGTAAAGTTTTTGACTCTGGGCTCCATGGGCAGAGTGAAAGCCCTTTGCAAACAGCCACAGGTCAGCGGCCTGAGCGCCTGATCCTGGAGAGTTATTGATCTCTGGTGAAGGGATGGACATTTTTCACCTGGCAAGGTTCTTTTATTTTTATTTTAAAACAAGCCTTTTCTCCAGAAATAAAACTGGACTCTCGACTCCATTTTCCTCTGCTGTTTTAGTTCATGGTAGCCTTCCAATTTTAGAAAGGTTTGCTTTAGATTTGGCCTAACAATTTTGGGTTTCAATCAGAAAATAGACTTCAGTGGTCATCTCATTCTGGAAACTGGGGCAATAATCATATCCACAATGAAGATAACTGTGAGGAGCTGCCCAGAGGAGCTGTGGCTGCCCCTGGATCCCTGGAAGTGTCCAGGGCCAGGTTGGATGGGGCTTGGAGCAACCTGGGACAGTGGGAAGTGTCCCTGCCCCTGGCAGGGGGTTGGAATGAGATCTTCCAGGTCCCTTCCAACCCAATCCAATCTGGGATTCTATGAACATGGCTAGCTCAACATTTTCCCCCAAAATTGTTATTCTTCTCTCACTTCCCTCATCTCTTTCTCTCCTTTCCACTGAGTGTCTTCAGGCACCTCAGAACAGAAGCACTGGGAGCTTCCCCAGTTGGGTTGAGCAGCTCAAGCTTCCTTCCCTCAGTGCCATCCTGCAAGGATTTATTGGTGTTTCACTGCTCCTGGCATGTGGTGTGCAGATGTCTCCAGACTGGCTCAGCTTTGAACTTGCTGGAACAATTTGATTTTTTTCAGTGGTGCATCATTGCTAATTTCCTCCAACTCATCCTCCGAGGGTGGGAGTCTGGAAAACATCTTCTTTTTCCCAGCTCAGAGTAAAAAACCCTCCCAGGATTTTGGCAAAGCAGGATGGTGGCTGTACTGACCACCTCAAAAAATACCTAAGAAATGGTGGCCTGTGCAGATGGCAGAGCAGTAGGGCTGGAGATTCATCATTCTTGAGGGAACAGCAAGTCCAGCTGGGAGGAAAGACTTATTCCTACTGGGATGGGTAATAAGGCAGGAGGATGTGCTGAGCAGTTGGGACTGTCCCCTTTTAGGTAGCATCTGCTGGGTACCAGCATCATATTTTCCCCATGAGTGTGTGGCACAGCGGCACATGAGTCATGATGGAAGATGTGGCAAACTCTCTTGCAGCACATGCTGGACCAGGTATTTTACAGATCTCAAATCCATGGACCATCTCACTCCCGACTGGCAGAGTGGCATTTACAAGCAGGAGAGACAGCCAGAGCTTTTTAACCCAGGATTTTTAAACTCCTGCACCCTGAGCGTGTCAGTCCTCCTGGAGATGGAACCTCCTGAGATCTGGGATGCAGAGCAGGAAGCAACAGCCCCAGGTTTCAGAAAGGAAGTGGTTGGTGGTTTAATTTTTTCACAGATCTGGGTCTTCCCCCTCTGCTTCCAGCTACCTGCTCACCTGGCTGCTGTGCCCTGCTGTCCCTGGAGCCAAGCAGGGAACAAGACATGGGGACAGAGAGAAACAAGGGAAAAACGAAATGACACAGGGATTGATCCGTGCAAAGGTTAAGAAGCTGAACCTATTTAACTCCTGTTAGTTGATTTATTGTCCCTGAGTTATATTTGGGACTGGGACTGAGCAGATTAGTGCGGGATTGCTGGGTTGATTTAGAGAGCTGCAGTGTTGCTCTGGCTCAGTATGCACGGGGCCATGTGTCCCTGTGTGTGTGCACATGAGTGCCTTGCTCCCACTTCTCACCCAGCCATCCCTTCCCACTCCTGTGCTGGATAAATGTGAGCACTCATCTGCACAGTCCTGGGCAGAGAAGGGGAAAAATCTCCTCGCTCATCAGCTCAGGAGCTGAATTTATGCATGGTACAACACATGCTCTTTGTTATAGCATGAAAGCAGCAGGTAATAATTCCTCTGGCCTCAGGAACAGGGCCACCAGCTGCAGTAAAAATACAGATATATATATATAAAATGTCCCCTCCCACATGTGCTTCATGGGGATGGATGGATGGGGATGCATGGGGATGACTCAGGAGCTTTGCTGGCCACCCAGCACTCTCAGTAGCACAGGGAAGGACAGCCTGGTGGCAAAGGGCCCAGCAGAGAGCCAAGATCCCTTCCAAGCCTGGCTGCAGCCTGGTGGCACTCCCCAGCTTCCTCTGCTCCCCCTGTGGGGTGGGTTCAGAGGCTGATTTTGGGGTGACTCTTGCAGACCCACCCAAAGATTGGGGTCCAGCCTGTGCCCCAGCAGGCTGGCAGCAGGAGTTCCAGCAGGCTGGATGTGCTGGATGGGGAGTGAGGTGCCTTAGTCAGATGGCTTGGCTAATATCTCCTATTACATCAGTTTCTTTTCTTTCTCTGTCTCTGTAAAAGAGCCACAAAAAACAATGAGTAATTTCTCTGTGGAATATTCATCTTTAAAAAGCCAGGCCCAGGGCTCCAGTGCTTCCAGCGTGTTATTTTTCTCCCCTTGACTTTGAGAGTGTGTCTGGCCTGCAAACCCAGCTGGGAAAAGCTCTAACCTGGGAAGGGAAGAGTGCAGGAGAAGTGGGATGAGAGTTTTTCCTGAGGATGTCAGGTCTGGAGTGGGTAGAAGGAGGAGAAGGGAATTTTAAAAAGGCCACACTGAGGAGAGCACTTGTCCTGTTCATCTGACAACCACAATGGGGCATCCAGTGCAGCAGAACAAAATCCCAGAATGGTTTGGGTTGGAAGAGACCTTAAAGCTCATCCCATTCCACCTTGTGCCATGGGCAGGGACACCTCCCCCTGTCCCAGGCTGCTCCAAGCCCTGTCCAGCCTGGCCTGGACACTCCCAGGGGCTTCTCTGGGCAATAACTTGTCCAAGAGCAGCCCCAAAACTGTGAGTGTTTACAAGAATGGAAACACACCTCAGAGCAGCATAAAGGCAGCAGTGTGAAGGGCTGTGGTTGAATTTCAGCTTGAAAGAAAGTCCAAACCACAGTGCTGGAGCCAGGCTTTAAACTGCCTGGAAAAATCTGTTTGCCTTGTCCTAGCACAGTGCCACCAGCTTTACTGCAAACACAGAGGGAGAATGACTTTTTATGGGTACAACAAAAGCCACCAGCCATTTATTTTATTTATGGAGGGCATGGATAATTGACAGGTGGCTGGCTGAAGGAGATGAAGCCCTCCAGCTAAACACTGAAGCACCAGCAAGGCTGCAAACAGCAGAGAAATGGCTCCAGAGGTGACAGAATTGTTACTTTTACTGCAAGATATTTAAGAGAACAGGGCTGATCTGCACTTCAGAACAATCCTACCTGAGCAGCCAGCTGAATAAACTGGTGATTTCACACTGGTGTCTACAGCACCTTCCACTGAGCTTCAGTTAATGGGTGTTGGTCCTTTCAAAGGGTCTTGCAAGCCCAGAGGATCCAGGTCCCCATTTTAGGGCTTGAAGGCAGCCCATGCTGGGACAGGAGTGGGAAGAGGGGCAGCACTGGGCTGTGCAGTGCTTCTGCCAGTGCTCCTGGCAGTGGTGGTGCTTGTCCTTCAGCAAAGCCAACTTTCCCAGAATCACAGAGTAGCCTGAGTTGGAAGGGACCTACAAAGAGCATCAAAGTCCAATTTTGTGTTTCTGGGGAGGCAACCCAAAAGGGACATCTTTTCTGCGCCAGTCTGGGCATTTCTCTCATGTGCCACAAGTTGCAGATATCAACCTTTGCTTATTTTGGGGTTTTTTCGCCTTAGTTTTAAATATTTTGCCTCTTTTGGAACCAGCCTGACTAGGACTTTGAAGCCAACAAATCTCTTCCAGGCCTGGCCCTCGTGCCCCTGGATGGATCTGTGCCTATTTCTAAGATACTCAGCACTATCTGCTCTCAACTTTTATAAACAAAAACAGAAGCTTAAACATTAACCCCTGCCCATGACACCACCACAGCCGTTTGCTACTCCTTTCTTACACCAAGGATTTCCTTGTGTTTCTTAATATACCTCCAACTTTTTTTTTTCTTATTTTCTTATTTATTTTTTTTCCCTGTTTCCTCAAGCTTTCCCCACCCCTGCAGGGCAGGGGAACATTTACAATGTAGAATTACCGAGGCTGTTCCCGCTCTGGTGATTCAGTGTCAGGCTGGGATGAGGGAACAGGAGTCTCAGCTTTTCCCACCTCCACACAGCTCTGCAGCAAATCAAAGTGCAACTAAACAGCTTTGCATCATTTCTTCGAGGAGTCCTGGGCCCTGTACGTTATCTGCAGGGCAGGGTATGTGCTCTAATAAAAGAAGGCTTTATTGCCAGCTGCAACAAAGCCAAGGATTCAGACACATATTGCCTGGTGGGTTCATTGTAAACTCCTTTTTATGACCCTTCCAGTTTATTGCTAATAGAGATTTACAGTGGGAAGAAGGGGCTGTGTGCTGTAATTAATACTGTTATTAGCCTGGGTGGGTTCCATGCAATGAGCGTTTGGTGTTTGCCCTTCGTTACCAGCTCTGGAAAGGGCATGGGGACAGGCTGCAGGGCTGTTACTGGTGTTACTGGTGTTACTGGTGCCCTGCTGGGAGGCAGCTGGACCAAAGTCCTCCTCCATTCAGAGGGAATGTCCACCCCAGCTTTCCTCACTGATGGAAAACCATTCCTATTCCAGCTGATTTTCCTTCCCACATAGTATTTTTTTTCACACGAAGGGGAAAGGGAAGGAGGTGGATTCTTTCCAATAGTTTCAGGTATTCCTGGGCATGGGAATAATTTACAAGCTGGACACACAGAAGTCACCATCTCTCCGTGGTCTCTTTTTGATGGGGGCTGTTTCAATCACTCAAGGGACAGTGGTGAGATTGTGCCAAAAATATCCCACACCACTGCTTTGTGCTGAGCTGAGGCCATTCACTGAATGCTCTTGTTGCTTCCTGCCCACCTCCAGCCTCTGGAAATCCTCTGAGCCAAACTCCAGTGCTGTCACTACTGGAGACACTGGAAGTGGCTCTGTTAATATCAGCCTGGTTTCTATCAGTCACTGCTCCGCTGGAACCAAACCTCAAAAGAGGCAAATTTCATGTAGTTGCAGCTTTTTGCAGTGAATGTCTCGTGTCGCTCTGCCTGGCAATTAAAAAGCCAAAACTAGGGTGAGAACAATCCTGCTAATGATTTGCAGCCAGCTCCTTCCAGCCCAGTTGCCTTTGCAAAGCCAAAATCGTCTCAGTATCTCCATCCAGAAGCTACGGCAGAAGTTAAACATTAAGTGGTTGGAGGTGCTGGAAACTTCCGTGGTTTCTGACTGATCAGAGGTCAAGGATAAAGTCATTGAGAGCGTCCTTCATCTCAGGCAACTGCCATGAACGTGGCCAAGGCCAGAGAGAGACCAGCACCATAAACCCTCCCCCACGTGCTGCTCCTCTGGGCAAGCCCCTCTCATCCTCACAGGAACAGGGAAAATGTGGTTAGTGATGTCCACAAACACAGGAGGGATTTGGGGGATTGACTGCCAGGCCAGCTGGGAGGGAACATGCAGCTCATGATGCTGAAGAGCCACCCTTGCCTTTAAAAACCTCCTCCAGGCAGCACCAGCCACTTCAGTCTGAGCACAAGTCCAGTATTTTGTGATTTGCTCAAATTTCCACTCCAGGAATTTCCTGCAAAATGATAAAAAAGACAAACCTTGAGGGGTGAAAATTTTGGGGGGGAATTAACTGGGAATTGGGTACCAAGCTGCCTTTGGGGGTCTGAGCAAGGACAGGGAGCTGCTGGGCAGCCCTTGGTCCCAGACAGGTTTGTGGTGGAGCTCACTGTGTTTTTAGAGAAGGAGCTCAAAGACACCAGGCTCCTTCTCACCACTTCTATTAATATTCAAGCTAATTAACTTCACTGAGAGCTGGAGGAAATTGAATCTCAAGAAGCACCTAAGCTCTGCTTTAGATTTTAAGCCATTCGGATCTTTTGATTCGAAGCTTGTGCTTTTGTTATTATTGTTTTTAAATCTCCTTTTATTTTATTATTTTCCCCTGCAAACACCTGGCTCATTTTAGGGGCGAGAGAACAGTAATAAATGATTCTTATTATTTGGCCATCAGCAGCCACAGAGCAGAAGGCTCTCAGCTGAACAGAACACATTTATGGGGGGAATTTGATACAGATTTGGGGGTCCCAGCAATGTGGGGGGCTTTTCCCTGGGCAGTGAGAATGGGGTCAGCTCACATGGCTGAGGTAAGGGAGCTTTTGGGAGGTTAAATTTTAAAAAAAAGCTGGAAAAAAGAGGAAGCTTTTACAAGCCAGAGCTTAAAGACATGCCCTCCCTCTCTGCCCGTTTATTAAGTAATAATGAAACACTTTTGTCAAAGCTTAGGCACCAAATTTCTGACACCAGATGAGCTCTAAAGCTAATCAGGGGCTGGAAAAATGGGAATATAATTAAGGCTGCTGACAGCCCTGTGTCATTAACCTCGCAGCTCTCAGGTGCCACACTGAACCACAGCTGCAGCAGAGTCTGTATTACGGGCAGTTGGTTTCAGCTCTGGAAATGAATTTGGCTTTTAATGGTCCTGTGATGGCTCTGGGGCTGTGGCAGAGGGGAGGGGGTGATGGTCTGGGCTGGGTCCAGCTCGGCTCTCCCCCCTGTTCCTCTGTGGTAAACAACTGAGGCTCTTCTCATCCAGAGAAAATGAGGTTTTTCTGGGTAAAGGTTCAGGCTGGGGCAGTTCTGCTCAGTCCTTGTAATTAATTATTATCATTATTAGCAGCGTGGGCGTCTGCTTTGCCCTAGCGAAGGGATTCCTGCCTGTGTCCTGCTGTGGATCTGATCCTCTGCAGTAACCCTGATACCCAAACACCTCCCTAGTCTGTGACTCAGTTTCCCACTGTCCCAAGGAGCTGATAATCTTGGGATCTTTGGGAGGAGGTTTGGAGTTTGTCAATGCAACCATGTCCGTTCCTCTTGTAATTATGTAATTGAAGGAGGCTGTGACAGGGTCTTGAATCCCTCCCTTGAATCCATTTTGAGCACAGCTCTGCCATGGGCAGCACTGGTGATGCAGCAAATCTTTGCTTAATTTTTTTTTTTTTTTTTTTTTAGCGTTATGTAAGTTTTCCTTTTTAATTTTTTTCCCCCATGATTTTACCGCTGCGAAGGTTAAAAAGAGGGAAGCAGCTGTTCCCACGCCTCAGAGGCACAAACACCTCGAGCCTTCAAACGCTCCTGAGAGGAATCAGTGGGACAGCAGCGCTTGGGCTGCTGCCAAAATTCCTCCAGCAGCAAGGCTCGAACGGAGCCTCTTATCTGGGGAATCTCGGAGCGCAGCGGAGCCGTTTCGCAAGGCATGTGTCACAGACAGGTACCCTGGGACACGGAAAGGGGAAAAGCATTTGCCTGGGCAGGAAAGCGGCTGCGTCACCGCCAGGAATAGCACCCCGGCATCCCGTGACCCGGCTCTGCCGCTCCAAAAAATGAGATAACGCCGGCTGAGCAGCCTGGGGACAGCGGGACAGAGGCGCACGGAGCCGCTCAGCGATGCGCTCCAGCGCGGCGCAAAGCTCTCGGCTCTCCCTCCATGTCAAAAACACCTCTTGGACATCATGAATAGAATAATCCCGGAGCTGGCAGAGCTCGAGGGGGATTTGCGGTTCATTCATCCATCCCCCGCTGTCCCCGTGGTGGCATCTGCCGCCCCAGACTCTAAGTGCGTCTCACGCTTTCCCCGCAGCGTTCTCGGTTTCTGGGGTGTAAGACTTGGAGCTTTGGACAGCAGCAAAAGCAGTCAATTATGTTTTCACCCTGCCTGCCTCGAAAGCCCCGGAGTGTGCCTGGTGCGACCACAGCCAGGGGAGCGCAGGAGCTCATGAGAAATTCCAGACAAAAGCACCATTATCCATATGGGACCTCGTGAGTGCTGCACATACTCCAGCAATTCCAAGCACTCCGTGTATGGTTCTTACTTGGTTTTAACTCGATTTCTTTGAGATGCAAATCAGAGGGATTATAGTCAGAGGCTGCATCAGAAAGTCTTTAATCCAAATGGGCTATAAGATTTATTTAGAAGAGCCAAATGTCTTGTCTGGGACAGAAGCAACTGAGCTGAACTGAAACAGATGGACATAAAGGAAATTAAGCAACTCTAATGGTCTTATCCAGAGTTTGAAAGTATTTGGTTTTCCTAAAGCTAGAGCTCCTGGAAGCACGTGATGAGACAGGAAGCTCAGGTTTCACTTAAAAACAGGCTTTGCAGTTCACTGAGAAAAACAATAACCATGTTTTTATTCCTCCAGTGGACAGAAGGAGGGCTGCCTTCCAAATCCTGACTCCTTGGGATTGTGTCGTCAGAGGAAAATATATTGAATGGGAGTTTTGGAGTCCTCACTTCTACAGCAGTGTCATCATTTCAGCAGCCTGGATTCAGGGTTTTGGGAAACCTGAAGTTGGCAATAGGGATCCCAGGTAGTTTGTTTACTAAAATAGGGAAAACCCATCCCTTGAGTGAGCTGAGGGCTTGTCCCTTGAAATGTTCTGCTGTTTCTGGTGGTGATTTTCAGGTCTCACCTAAGGCTGGGGTTTAACCAGGACATCAGCACTGCCAAGGTCACCTCCAGCAGTGCTGGATGCAGCAAACCCAAAGTGCACATCTGGGATGCTGATAAACCACTGGGCTGGAAACCTGGACAGCTCAGGATCGTGTGTGTCTCCACCTCTGCTGAGCTCAGGAGATTTTCAGCTGGCAGAAAAGCCTTCCCTGGAATGTTTGGGTATATTTGGCCCTGGATAGTCTGCACAGACAGCAGAACAGATATGAGGACACACTCTCTGCCATCCCACCAGGGCATTTCTGGTGGTAAAGATGGTTTATCTTGGGGAGAAAAGTTGAGGTTTGGGTTGGTTCTACCACATGCAGCTTTTAGGTGCTAAACTATGACAAGGCTGAATTCTTTGTACTCCCTGAGGCTCTTGACCACTGCCCAGTGGTCATGGAGATCCCTCAGTCTCAAGCAGGGAAATGCTTTTGCAGCTGAAACTCCTGATAAAAACTGGGAGAAGTGTTTCTATTCTCAAACCAAAGTCATCCCCTGCTTGGTTCTCCCAGGGAAGCATCCAAAGCAGGGACACTTCATGTATTTGTGCATTTGCTGTCCTTCACCCCATTGCATTTGCAAGTGGATTAAATAAAAGGTGAGAGAATTGGGGGCAAGGGGAGGGAGAGAGTGTGAGAAGGAGCTCATCCATTACTATGCCGTGCACAATGCAGGAGGTCTTGGCCTCCTGGTTTGAGTGCTTATTCCCCATAAAACACATCTGAGAGAAATCAATACAAGAAGCATGCCAGAACTTAAATCAAAGCACAAGGAAGCAGCACTTGGCGGATGGAATGACCTTGCAGAGAGCTGTCAAAACTGAGGCCTCAGCCCTGTTGAGCACAGAACCTGCCAGGAAAAAACCCTGGAGTGAGGACTTGGGGCTGGCATGTGCTGCCTTGGCATGGCTCTCACTCTGATCTCTGCAGAGGAAAGCACATGGGTGAGAGAGGCTGGTTGTGAGCTGGATAAAAGGCACAAGGGCAAAGTGCCAGGAGGCTCCTGGGGCAGCCTGGAGAGCTGCTGTGCTCTGTGCCACCCCTGTGGGCTCCTCAGGTACCTCAGAGATAACGAGGCAGGGATGAAAACCAGCTTGGAGATACAGAAAATGCTCCCCACAACCTTGGCTGTGCGTGACCTTGGTCCCTGGGGTCCCAGAGCAGGCGCCCAGCTCCACCAGCTCCATGTCCTGCCGAGGATGGAGGGCTGTGTCCAGCACCCAGATCCCCTCCTGCCTCCCACTGGGATCAGCCACCTCCCCAGGCAGGTGCCTGACCTTGGTGGCAGGTCACAGCGCCGTGCCACAGCCACCATAAATCTGCCGAGGTTTGCTGCAGCCAGGCTCCACCTCTGCAGAGCGCGGGGCACATGTTCCCGTGCTGGGAAATCTGACCCCTCGGTAGCCTGAGAGACAGGAGAAGCCTGGCTTTGGTGTTTTGAATAAGTGGCTTTTTATCTGAAATCCCTTTGGGAGCATGAGCTCAGTAACCAATGAAATTATATCTGTTGTTTCAAGCAGTGAAGAAAACTTGGCTTGATGTTTATTGAGATTTATGGCTTCCCTTGAGCTTAATTGTCTTTGGGAGCCCTGGATCTTTTTAACGGTTCAGCTAAGTGGTACTAAGAAGGATGGTAATGGTTTGAGCAGTCTGCCCCCTTAGCATATCTCTTTCTCTCACACGATTTGCTGATATTTGGGAAATATAGCTGATACCCTCCCTTCCTGAGGTCACAGCTCTTCACTGGTGTGAAACTTCAAGAGGCTGAACCAGGTGTGAAAAGCTCCCAGCGAGTGTTTGCTGGGCGAGGTGCTGACTTCCATCAGCAGGGCTGTGCTCTGGGGAGCAGGGGAGGAGGAGGATGGGTCTGTGCCCCCATGGGGAGGGTCACTTGGTCGCCCTGCTTTGTCACCCCTCCTGGATGCTGGGATTTGTCTTCCTTGATCTTCCTGGTCCCCATCAACCTGCTGGTTTGATGTAGATGCCTCTCTGATCCTCAGCCATGGTGGCTTTTCCATTCCCTCTGCTGGGGGCTCTGGGCTGACTGCAGCTTAAGCTGCTCCTACCTAAGCCCAGCATCATTTGCTGAGCATCCAAGAGCTCCTCCACAGGTGACCAGTGGGGTTGGGTGTTGGGATCAACCTATGGAACTGAATTGGGAGAACACCCCTTCTTTTTGCTCCTTGCACTGGTTTGAACTGGGAAGGGGCCATCTGGGCTGCAGGGGAGGACTCTCCAGCCTACAGAGACACAACTCAGTGCTGCCTGGCCGTGGTTGGTCCCTCAGTGGAGCATCCTCAGCTCTGGAGGCCCTGATGAGGAGTTTGTCATTGGGAGGGAAGCACCGCCCTTCACACGTAATTATTCCTCACCTCTGGAGCGTTTTCATCCCTTATCAGGGTGACCCTGGGGTTTGTTATCTCTCCCCAGCCACCCACCAGGGCCTGGCAGTGTGGGGAGTGACCTTCACCTGTTTCCTCAGCTGCCCAAGGTGCTGTGGTCACTCGGCCGGGCGCTGGTGGCGGTGCTGTCCCAGGTAATTACAACAGCTCGTTATGGTTCAGCAGGCACCTTCATTAATAAACCTCAGGTTTCAGAGGTGCCTAACTGGCCATTGGAAACCACATCTGGCTGGAGCTCTGCAGCGTGTCTAAGCTTTCAGCTCATCTCCCCCTGCCTAAGCCGTTTAGGACGGGCAGTAAACAAAGTCTGTTTTGTTGGTTTTGAGTGCTTTAAGGCAAAGAAAGCAAACACAGGCTGGCTGGGCTAATCTGTGCAGAGCTGGAGGCTGACAGCCCCTTCCTAGCTCATGCCAGTGGGGTTTTTATCTCTGCTCTGGGAGTGTGGGGATGTTCTCCCTCCCCTGCGTGTGCAGTGCTGGCTCGTGGCACTGTCAGGGTGTTGTCACTCTCTTGTGGCGCCTCTAAATTAAATGGAGTTTAGATGATCATGCTGGTTGTGGGATATCTTGGACTGTGTTCTCTCTCCTAATAACTTCTGGAGCCATGAGCTTCCTGTCTTTTTAGGACAAAGCCCTTAAAGAAGTTCCACTCTCAGGGAGCAGAAGAGCCACGAGTGAGTCTCACCCTGGTGACATTAACAGTGTGGCCCTTCAGAGATGCAGGATTCAGGCCATGTGCTGCTCTGCCCACACATCTTAGAGTTTGGGATGGGCTCTCCAGGGTGGCTGTGGGGTTGGAGCTGCACCTGGGTGACCAAACCAACCTACAGCCCATCACGCCTCTCAGGGTTTGATCATTTTTGGCTAGCCCAGCCTGGTTTGTGGGAGGATGAAGTGCCACAGTGGAGGGAAGGATGGAGCTGAACTCCACGGGGGTGTGAGGAGATGAGTTGGGGGATCAAAGGGAGCAGGGAGACAAATCCCCAAGCAGCCCCACCCATCAATAAAACATCCCCTCTACCAAGCCACGTCCTGCCAGAGCTGAAAACAACTGAACAGAGCATGGAGTGAGCAGGGACCACCTGTGCATTGCCCAGGTGCTGAGGGTGCTTTCCCACCCTGAGGATTCGAGGAGGAGGTGGCAGCTCTGGCTGGGGGGTGCCCATGAAGTTTGTGAAAGCCCTGAACAAAGACCACACACGGGAGGCTCAGGAGAGTGTCTTAGACCTTGAGGGTATGAGGCAAAAATGCCTCTGTGCCTGACTCACCTGCTGTGTGCTAACACTGACTCATAATTACTGATTTCGATTCAGACAAAAGATTTATCTGCACTGAAACATATGGAAAATGCTAATGGAACCTGGTAGTGGAATGAGGAGGCTGGGCTGCTGCCTGGCCCTGTGTAAGGCTTGGGCAGTGCCCAATGGACTGGGACCAGCTGCCCCATCCCAATTTATGTGTGGCTGGGCTGAGTCCCTAAAGCTGGAGAGAATCTGATCACCCTCATCCCTGCTCTCTCTGGAGGGAATTCTGTTTGCAAAAGGTGACTTTTGCAGCAAGGACCATTTTTCTGCAGGCTGGGTGGGTCCCAGCTCAGTTTCCCTCAGCTCTGGGGGTATCCTGCTGTCCCAGGAGCTGAGCCTGCCCCTTTTTCCTGCAGCCCCCCTGCAGGAAGGCAGCTGTGGGGATGAAGATGTCTCTCTGGCAGTGTGTTTGCACGGTACCTGCACCTCAACACAATGTGTGCAGCACAGCGAGCTCGTCACGGCCAGCACGCTCCAAAAGCCTCTCAAAGACAGGACAAGCAGCCAGAACCCCCAGGAGAGGGGGGATTAAACCCAGAGCAGAGCCAGGGCTTTGTCCCAGGGTGATGGCAGAGCCCACAAACCCCTCAGCTCCCGATTCTGTCCCAGCAGGGCTGTGCCACCTCCTGCCCTGCCTGTGCCACCTTCCCCTCCCTGCTGCTCGGCGCTGCTGGATGCTAAGTGGAAATTTCCCCCCGTGCCAAGTGTTAAATACTTATCAAGCTAATGCAGCGTCTTTGGAGGTGTGTACAAGAGACAACATGTTACCCTAATTAACGAGCAGCTGGGCTTGGCACCGGGCTGTGCTGCAGCTGCTCCCGGAGCCTTTCCCAGGCTCTGCCTCCTCCACGCAACGGCAGGGGCACAACCTGGAGCAGGGGCAGTGCCCCTCACTTTAGAGAGCAGGGTTAGAGTTCCCAGCCCAAAGTCTGGAAGTCTGGGGACTGTTTCTGGGCTAGATTAGGGATTTGGAACTTTTGAGAAGTTTTGGGGTGCAATGATTTGGAGGACTTTAGGGAAACACGCTGCTGGAGGATGATGAGCCAGCAGGAGTCAATGGTTTGGATGCTGGTTTGTCCCTCCCTTGCTTGGCTTTGCTGTGGGGGTTGTGCTTGGGCAGAGGTGGCCAGGTGTCAGTGGGGTCAGTGGGGTCAGTGTGACACTTCTGGTGGTATCAGCTCTGGATAGAGAGGGGGGCTGGGATGGGTTTGCAGTGCCAGTCTTGGCAGAGGCTGCAGAGCAAGATTGGGTGGTGGGAACCATGTGCAGGGTTTCTCATCTGGTTGACTGCATCTTCCCAGGGCCCAGCCCTTTCATCTGGACCACTATGGATCAGATCAGTTCACTCCTCCAGGTACCCACTCAGCCCCAAGCAAAGCTGCTGCACAAACCCTCCCCATCCTCTCACATTGCCTTGAGCTCCCTAACTCCAACCCCAGAGAAGTCATCTCAGCAGTAGATGTTTGTATCATGACCTACATTGCTATTGGGTTTTAAATATAATCTTTTTTCCCTGTGCCATATACCAGCTTCCCACATGCAAATTGCTCTGAGTGAACCATTTATCTAGAAAATAAAGGTTATGTTCTCAAAAGGCATTTAGTTCCCTTTCTGAATGATTGAGTGAGTTTTCCACTGAGAAAACAAAGGTCTTTAGCACAGTCCAAGCCAATGACAGGGAAAAAGGTTCAGGTAAAACCCCTCCATTTATTTAACAGCTCCCCCTTCCTCATTCATATTTACAAGATAAAAGGGGCTCCATCAACCTATTAAAGTTAAAATATGTGTCCTGTCTTCAAGGAAAGCAAATCCCATCTGGCATCCCTGGAGGAATATAACCTTAACTTCAGCTTAATGCCACATTAGGGTATCTTACAGATTCTGCCTGAGATTTACCTGCCTTAAAGGGAGATTTATTTCTGGAGCAAACAGGCTCACGTGACAAATCTTCCACCAGCAACTGTGCAAAGAAGGTGAATTTTAGACTCTCTGGTTCCCTGCTCTCTGCCCAGTGGTGAAGGGGTCGGTGACACTGAGGGATCTCTGGTCAGGGAATCCATTGCAAAGCTCCATCCCCTGTTCTGGGAGCTGTGGGGGCTCCAGGTGCTCACACTCACCTGAGAAATCAGTTTTATGCAGCCCCATGCCAATGCTGAACCTCATACTGGATATACCCAGGTGACTTCCTCACAGATATGAACCAAAAAAGGCTTGGGATGGAAATCACGGCCTCCCCTGGTCTTTCAAAGGGTTTTCAAGGTGTGGGGTCATGGGGATCAGAGAGCTGTACTGCTTATCCAAGTGGAAATTATTCAGAGTTACCTGGAGGCACACTCTGGTAGCCATCAGTTCATTATTATTGCTAGTTTTACTGATATTCATAGAAATTATGAAGGCTTTTCTAAAGGCCAAATGGATCAGAAATCCTTTTAAGTGTATAATATTCTTTTTAAAAGTCATGGCTCTAAAATAAAAGGAGTCTGTGTGGGGTTTCCCCTTTACCCACGCCTTGGGTTGCAATTGTAACACTTCCTCCAGACTTTGCTTCTCAACAATCACAAAAATATGAGGGGTACCCTGATAAAAAGGTGGATTTTGAGCTGATGCTGCTCCTGGGTGGGGGTTTGGGGCAGGGGATGTCCCCTGTCACCAGCGTCAGCTCCTCGGGCGTTGATGTGCAACACTGCTCAGCCTGAGAACGTGAGGACAAGTCAGCTGCAGGTGGGTGAAACCTATCTCCTCTCTACTCAACTGGCCTGCCTGACTGGTTCTTTTATGATTATTTTTTATTCTGTCTCCAGTTAGGCAATACAGTTGCCTGTTAGAAATATTGCCCTGGGCTGCCAGCTCAGCTGAGGAGAAAAGTGGGTGTGTGTTACTGAGGGAGGATGGGGATAACCCCCTCACCCCTCCCTGGGGTGGGCACCTCTCCCCTTCCCCTCTGCCAGCCCTGCCCTCCCTCTGCCACCCCACAGCAGCATCCTCAGGAGGGAATTTTCTTAAGGGTCCCCTCTTGACCCCTCCCTCTGCACCTCTCCCACACCCTGAGGATCACTGGAGGTTGTTTGACTGGAGTGGGTGAATTTGAGCCCAGCCCGTAGTTTGGGATCATTAACCATCAAGGTGCCCCTGGGAAGAAGCAAAAAGTATTTGGGAAAATTTGCTAACAGACTCTAATGACTTAATAATCCCTGTTGGAGAGAGCCTGGCAGGTTATGTGAATGTCAAGTTTCCTTGCTCTGCCCAGAGCTGGCTCCTGGTTATGTAATGGGGGGGTGTGACCTCCAGCAAAGGGGAAAACGGGAAGAAAAAAGAACTTCCTTGCTGGGATGAAGAGGGAGCACAGGGATAGGTGTTAGCCAGGAGCCTCCTCAGCCTGGGCACAGCTGAGCTTGGAGGGGCCAGAGCAGCTGCCACACTCAGCTCCTGGCATGGCCAGGGATGGATCAAGGTCCCCCAGCATTCCTGGATGTGTCACTGCCAGCACAAGCATCTGAGAGCCCAAGGGACACGAGGGGGTGATGCTGGTGCTGTGCTGCAGAGGAAGGGAGGGCACAGGGCAGACACAGCCCTGAGAGGGCTCTGACACAGCACCAGCCCTGCTCCCTCTGTCAGGTGAGGGCTCTGGTTGCTGCCCCAGCTCGCCAGCTCGTCATTCCTGATGTGGTTCCCGATTTGGGGACACACAGCTGCTCAGGAGTCTGCTCGGTGCCCCTCAGAGGTGATGATTTGAGGTAGCTCTGAGCATCCATCAGCTCACAGCAAGAACTGGACAGGGGATGTGGCTCCTGAAAGCTTTGACTCCTCTCACCAAGGCTGGCTGGAGTACCAATGCTGTCCCATTTTGGGGGGGGTTGGAAATGCCTCCATTTGCCTGGCTAAGCATGTCCAGCTCTGAGCCAGGCTCACGGTTTGATGAGTCTTTCCTTGAAGAAGAAGGCAATCCAGAGCTGTAGAGCTGTGCCGTGGTTTCAAACACGCTTTGCACTACCTGTGACCTGTCCTGGAGGTGACATCCTGCTCGGAAGCTGAAGCAGAGCAGGAGGGTGCTGCTCCCTGCATCTCCTTCCCTATCGCAGCAAACCCTCCCGGGGCTCCGGCTGCTCAAGCTGCGGCTTGCCTGCCATCAATACCGCTCCGACAAGCCCAGTCGCAGACGTAGCTCGGGGCCAAGTCGCGGGGCAGGCGGGAGGGACCAGCCCGGCCCGGCTCCGGGCGGGCGAGTGGCACCGTGTGCCAGCCGGGCTCTGCCAGCCCGGGGCTTCTCCCCCGCACCTGCGGCCACTCCGAACCCCGGCCTCGGCCCGGAGATGCTGGAGATGCGGGAGAAAACGTGCGAGAGCCGCGCAGCCGCTCCCCAGCCCGCGCTTTTATTTTTGCGCATCCCAGGGGAGATGCGCATCCCGGCAATAAGGGATTAACGCAACTGCGCTTCCAGGCGGGATGTTCTACCCCCTTCCTCCCTCCTGCTTTTTTGTCGAATTCCCCACAAGAAATGTGGAGAGGATGCAGAGAGGGGTGCCCTGCAGAGCACCGAGTTTTCCTGCTGGGAAGCGACGGAGAGGGAGAATGCGGGCGGCTCCGGGAGAGCATGAAACACGCTCCTCCGGAAAAAAAAAAAAAAAAAAAAAAAAGAGCAGACAGGAAAAAAAAAAGAAAAAAATGAAAAGGCTTCTGAAGCTTAGGGCTGGATATTTATACACTTGACATAAAGGATATTTCTGCATTGAAGTAATAAGAGTGACTCAGTAAACCAATGGGGAAAGGGTGTTCCCTTTGCAGCAAAACCTCAAAAGATCAAAGAATTCCATGAACAGTTTAACATTTCCAATGTTAAAGGAATTGGGTTCCCCTCCCTCTCCCCTTCACCCCTCCTTCAAGTTTTGAAAAATAAATGGTTTGATCTTAGCTGGGAAGGGAATGTTTCAGCAGCTCAGAGGATGTGTGGTGCTGGCTGGGCTGGAGCACCAAGGTCATGGCCTGTGTGTCCAGGACCTGGCTCCCTGCTTGGGACAGACTTTGGGGGTTCCCATTCCACAGCTGAGCTCATGCTGGATGGAAACTGCCTTTTCCCAGATTTCACTGTGTTCTTCCCTTGGGTGAAGCAAATCCTGATATTTTTGTGGGTATGTCCAGCAGTGGGGAGATGTTAGGGGCTGTTTCCTGGCCTCTGCCAGCAGCCAGCAGGAATTCCACAGCAGATATTCACCAAGGAAGGATCCAGCCTTGTCGGTGGCTCTTGGACACATGTGCTTCCCTGGGATCGATAGGCTGGAGTAATATATTGCTCCGAGATAACAAATCACTTAGCTTATTGGGTCTTAATTAAGCCTCTTTTATCTCCATGACAGCCACACACCTGGGCTATGGCCCCAGCACTCCGTGGCCGTGGGGACACCGTGCTGGAGCCGGGGGATTGATGAGGCTCTGCTGGGTGGAATTACCTCATTGTGCTGGTGCCACTTGGGGCCATCCATCTCCTGCTGGCTGCCCCTTTCCCCACCCCACAGCCAGAGCCTCACGGGTGGGACAGGGCCAGGAGACACCCCCAGAGGGTGAGGAGCTGGGGAAATGCCCTGGTGGGTAATGGATGCAGCTGTTGGAGTCCCTGACAGCACCAAATGAAGAGCTGCATCAGCAGGAGGCATTGTCAGGCTGCGAGCTGAGCGCGGCCCCGAGATGGATGAATGCAATATCGCCTGTGCGGGGGGAAGCAGGGCAGCAGGGAGGGGAAGGGGGCTCTGCTGCTGCCTCTGGGCTCCAGGCAGAGCTGCTGCTTTGTGAGGCTGGAGGAGAAAAGGCATTTTTTATTTGAGAGGCAGAGGCTGAGGGTGGCAGACACGGGATGCTCCTGTGATGAGTTCATCTGCCACTGGAGCAACCCAATCTTGCCCCCACGTTGCTGCCAGCTGAGGCAGCAGGGCAATTTACTGCACTGATCAACCCCAGATCAACCCCAATTTCAGCTCAGGTAACCCAAGGATGGAGGGGAACCATCCAGACCTGAGAGGAAACGTGTGCTCACGGCAACAGGAGTGAGGCACGGGCTGCATTCAGTCATTTGAAAGTAGGACAGCTCTTACTCTGAAGTCTGACTGCTGCTGCACTGACTTGGAGTGAAATAATGAGGGCTGGGAGTTGCAGGAGACTCACAGCTGAGCAGCCAGGTCCTGCAGGACCCTCTCTTTCTGCAACATCACCCTTAGGTGGATTCTTAAATCCTCTCCCACCCTGGGCAGGCACAGCACAGCAGGAGACATCTCTGCTTTGCACCCTGGCACTGGGGCAGGCTGGTAAAGGCATTTCCAACACCAAAACCAGCTGGAAATGACACAGATATTCTCAATATTCAGGTCACACTGTAGTCATAGGTTGATTTTGTGACCATGGGAAAAATTGCTTCTGATTTCTCCCTTTCCCAGCCTATGGTGTGTCACTGGAACAGGGAAGTGGCCACAGCACAAATGATGCTCTTGGTCATATGGATCAGTCCTGGAGTAGGATTTGGTGATCCTTATGGATTCCTTTCCAGCCTGAGATGCTCTGTGAAACAGCAGTGCCATATCCAGCCTCTCCTGATAATTTCTGACACTTCCAAGAGCAGTTGCAAGGTGCAGAGTGGGGACTGCTCTCTGACAGGGCAGACATCACCTTTGCAAATAGTCACTTAAAGCAAGAAAAGAATGTGAGTGAGAGAAAAGAATGAGCTGAAGGACGAGGAGCCAATAATTCATTTGAGTGCTAAACAAAGTCCAAAGTACTCACATTACACCAAATCCAACTGAAGGACAACACCCTTCTCCTGTTCCTGAGTTTTCATGGCTATTTATTTACAGGTTTTTGGATGAACATGAGAAAGTTGATATAGGAATGGCCAAATCCCATAAGCTGTGGGTAAAACCTCCCCCTGCAGACTGGTTCAGTGATGTTATTAAAGCCATCCACAATGGGACTTCCCCATGATAGAAGGTTGCTCCTGATCTCTGGCATCAGGAAGGACAGGATTCCCCTCCATGCTGTGGGATGTTGGAGTCTGGGCTCTGCTCAGCTTTTGGCTTCCCCTTCCCCACAGCTTTAGAGCTGCTTTGGGGGGTGGTGGGGTGTGATGGGCAGGGCTCAGGAGGGATCAGAGCAGCCCCACAGCTCAAACAGCAGGATTAGCCTCTGATACCCAAAGTGATGCCATTTGGCCCAGGAAAAACCCCTCACACCGTGGCACAGGTGTCTCTTATCTCTGCACACATTTCCCAGCATCATTAATAACTGAGCAACACCTTCAGTTCTCACACCAGGCACGTGGCCACTGCATCATTTTTGGCCTCTCCTTCCCACCAAACTCCCTGGCTCTCCCTGAGCACAGGGTGCTGCCAGAGAGCCCCAGCTCTGCTTTTTCTCTTGGCTGGAGTTGTTGCTCTGAGTGTTTCCCCTGAAAGCTCAGGCCAGCCCTGTCTCCATGGCTGATATACGACGCCCTTGTAATCTCCAGTGACATAAATTTCGCTCCTGTTTGTGTCCCCGTGTCACATCCTTCTTGTGCCGTGTCTGTTATTGTGTCAGGCCTTGCAGTGGTGTTTCAGCATTTTCCCTTGTTTGTCTTCTTCACCTGAGGAACTCCATTATGGGATGTAACAGCTTTAATAGCTTGTAAATGGGAGACTGGAGATTTTATGCTTCAGGGAGTACCAGTCATGGCAGCCACTATTCAGGAGCAGCCTTTGCCAGTTTTTAGTACCTAAACTGGCATTTTCATCCAACTTTGATTTTAAAAAAAGGGAAAAATAGCTTGTTTGAAGTTGTCAGTCCTTGCCAGAGATGGGTTTGTCTCTGCTGGGATTCAGAGATGGAAGCTGGGACAGACTGGTGTGACTGGGAGCAGATGGTGGCTCCCCTCCACATCCACCAGTGTTGGGTTTGTGCCTGTTGCCTGTGCTGATCAGCCTTGAACCAGAGATGTCCAGCTTTGCCACTCTCCTCCCAAAATCCTGCCCTGTTCCTGGTGGAGCTGGAGCCCAGGCTTGGCCTCTGAAGAGGCTCTTTGGCTTTCCCTGATCAGCACAGAGCAGCACACGCTGCAACCAGGATCTAATTAAGCTGGCTAATCTGAAGGAGGTACTACATCTCCATGGAAAACTGCTTCAGTTTGGCTTCTCTGGATAATAAACAAAGCACTTGGGCAGATGATAGGGTATTTAAGTGTTTACTCTTCAGAGCATTAAGTGCTAAATTTGTTTTTAGCTCCCCTATGAAAAGCCCTTGCAGAGTAAAAACACACAAAGGGTCTCAGCCATGCCTCACAGTTTTCCTCCACTCCTGCTGTGTCCAGGGGAGAGCCTGGCCTTGCAGCAGCCAGGAGCACTGACCTTTAGGACCACAGGTTTCAAGTGCTGGCAAGGAGCAGGGATAAAGCAGAAAGCATCCCCAGCTCCATCCATGGGGATGCTGTGTGCAGAGCCAGCCCAGGCAGGGGGCTGTCTTCAGTTACTCCACACTGCCACGGCCATCCTCCTCTTTTTTTAATCCATTCCATCCATCACTTAGTGTAATAAATTCCCTAAATGGAAAAGATAGAGACAAAAACCTCAGAGTGAGCCAGAGCACAGAGCTCATTTCTCCTGCTTCCTCCTCCTTACTGTGACTGAGGCTTGGGATGAAGGACCTGGGCAGGATTAGGCCAGGAGAATGTGGAAAGGGAAGGAAAATGGGCACTGGGATGGCTCTGGGCAACCTCAGGAGAGGTTGTTCCAGCCCACGTGGGGCTGTGATGGGCTGTGCTGGTCACATCTGGCCACTGCTGCCCAAAGACCACGGCAGGGAGGCCTTGGGGGGCTGAACTGGCTATAGAAAGGGAGCACAAAACCAACAAAACAACTTTCCATTTCTAAAGCTTGAAGGGGTTTGCACCCTGCCATGCCAGGACAAAGGGAGAATTAGCAGCCAGCAAAGAGAAAAACAACACAAAGCCACATCACAGTGTCAAGAAGCCAAAAAGCCTTTTTCCTTTTTTCCTCCTTAATGCCCGGGTCCGGCTTTAACGACTCGCTGTGGATGCGGAGCCGGTGCGGTTCAGCTCTGCAGCACTTTGCATTCATCTGCCTGGGCCTGGGCTCAGCTCTCCCCGCTGCTGCTTCAGCTGTGAATTTTTAAACCAATTTTGACACATCAAAACCGATGCAGGATGACTCAGAAGTTTTCAGACAGAACTTTCTCCTTGCAGCAGGGGAAGGAGGGGGCGCGTGCATATTTAGCAGCAGCCGCCTCCTTTAAATCGACCTTTTTTTTTTATTTTTATTTTTTTTTTTTTTTTTTCTCCAGAAGAATATTATGGTTCAGGCAAATTTGGGATGTGTCTGAACATGCTTCCCGTCCACATCGTGGATTCAATTACGGCGCAACACTTTGCAGATTTCTGTTAAATTTTAACTCGTTTCACATGGGTTGGGTGAACTTTGCCTGACATTTGGAAGCAGGCAACTTGTGTCATCAGGTTACACTCACACTTATCTCTGCAAACATATCCTTGTACCCAGCCCAGCACCAGCACAGCCGTGGATGGCATTAATTGGACCTGAAATGTGCTTTCCTGCAGCGTTTGGCTGCTGCCTGCTCGGGGAGGACGGGTGTCACCGTGTCCCCACACTGCTGAAATTGTGGGAATGTGGTTTTGCTGGGAGGTTCTGGTGGAGGGCAGAGCTGGAGCCATGAGAAGGCTTTGAGATGATTCTGCTCCCTGCCAGCCTCCAGTTTGCTGGCAAAGAAAAAGGGGCCCCAAAATTTGGACCATCCCATAGGTTTATGGCAAATCAGTGGAGAAAGGTCTCTCTCCTGTCCCCCAAAGCCAGGCAGGGGCAGCGTGGCTGGGTCACTCTTGCAGGATCAACCTGGCCATTCCCTGCTCTCCTCCATGGAAACCCAGTGCTGAGCATCTCCTTTGAGACGGCTGAAAACCCAGGTCTGATCAAAGCCTGGCTGCTCTCCTGGTGCCAGGCATCCGCAGGGGGAAGAGGGAAATATTAAAACCCCAAGATCAGTCAGTCAGGGGCTGGTTCTTACTCCAGCTGCACCAAGTGACCGGCAGGGCTGATCAAAGGCCTTGCCACTGTTGTTTTAAAGGTGACATTAACATTTAAGGAGCTTTTGAAAGCCCTGGCTTGCAATAAAAGGCCAGACACTCAGTCACAGAGCAACTCAAACGCAAGTTTAATGATAATGAAACAGCCTTTTGTTCTTAAGCTCAAAGAAGAACGACAAACCTATTTATAGTGTTTATAATAAGGGCTGTGAAAGCCTTTTACACACAATCCAGCAAACCAATACCTGCAAGTTACCCAAGGATCCTGAGAGTGTGCAGAGAGATTCTGTGCTTCCCCTTGGCTTCCAGGCACAACTGCCACGCTTCCTCCAGGCAGGGATGCCAGGCTTTGGCCAGCACCAGCAGCACTGTGAGGATGCCTCTGCCTGCTTGTGAGCCCCTGCCAAGCCTGGGGTCCATGAGTGTGTCCCCAGCCCGGGTGGCATGGCATGGCACGGTGCAGCTGGCACAGCATGGCTTGGCATGGCTGCTCACGGCATGTTTTGGCACAGCCCTGCTGCTCATCCCATTCAGGACATGTTCCCACCTGGAGCCCCCTGCACAGCTGTATTTTGGGACCCTTTGGCGCATCAGGCACCAAACCTCTGCTTTACAGCAGCTGAAATCACCACTCTTCCCTCTCTGCACCCACCCAAACTCTCTGTGGATGTTCTCTGAGCAGACCCAGCTGGCTGGGGCTGCTGATCCCCTCTGCTCTGGGAGCCAGATCTCTGCAGAGCCAGGCACATTTGGCAATGTGGTGCAGGCAGCCACAGGGTGCTGGGGGCTCAGTGCTCACAGCCACCAGCCTTCTGCCACCACCTGGGTTATAAATAGCCTGGAAATGGGATCCGAGCAGATAGGAGCCACGGCTGGGTAAGAAAATCCTCCTCTCCCTGCACTGGTTCTGGCTGTTTTGTCTCTCACTGTGAAGCTCTTTGCTTTATGGCTCCCAGCCCTGTGCCAGCTCCTGTGCTTCACCTCGGAGCTCCAACCTGGGCAGTGGCTGGTACCTTCCTTGCACATGCCATTGGAAATATCCAGCCAATTCCCTCACCCTGCAAAGTCCTGGAGAGCCTCTGCTCCACTGTACAGACATGTTTTTATGACAGTGTATTACATCAAAGATCTTTTTTTACGCCTCCTCACCCTCCTAGATGTGGTAAATAGTGCTGGGTCCTGATCCCATGCATTCCCTGAGCAGGGAAACAGCTGGAGAGCCAAGCAGGAGCAGAGGAGGGAGGTTTGTTCATTTGGTTCCTCAAGGGCTCAGGTCAGAGATTCCAGCAGAAGGAAGAGTTGAGGATCAATATCCTGCAATGCTGCCCCAAACCCCTCCTGCCCACAGCATTGTCCAAAGGGGGATTCCCTCTCCTGCAGAAGAATTATTATTTCTGTTTTCCAGAGGGATGGGGAGGCATTGCAGACCAAGACCTTGCTCTGTGCTCTGTCTCCTGCACCTGGTTGAGAGCTTCCTGAGCTGGGATGGTTCCTGAGCTGGGATGCTCTCACATCTGGGATACTCTCAGGTCTGGGATGCTCTCAGCATGGTGGTCATTGTCTCAGAGCCCAAGCTGGGAGCCAGGATCTCCCCTTTGATTTCTGAGGGCATGGATATCCCAATAAATTAGCAATGGGAATGTGAGGGGGGTGGGGGAGGCAGGCAAGGGAGAGCTGGAGAGCTGGAAGTGACCCGGGCCCAGGGAACAGATGCAACTCATAACGTTAACGAGGGGTTTTCCCCTCCCCAAAGGCACTGCACTCTTGAGAACGGGTTTTTTTTCTATCCCATGGCAACACCAAGCAAGGAAAAAATGGGCCTGGCTTTTATTTCATTTTTTTGTCCTTTACAGGAATCGCAGGCAAACAAAAGCCCTGAACAGATTTATCATTTTTCTTTCTCCCCCACCCCCTCCTTTTCTTTCCTTTTATATTTTTTTAAAATAGGGTTAGAAGAAGATGGATGGTTCCCCAGGCCCAGGGAATGAGCAGATCGAGGCAACCCTGTCGTCTCTGGCATCCCATTAAGCCAAGCTCTGCGAGGAGGCCGCCCTAGGACTTATTAAATTTGCCCCAGCCCAGACCCCACACCCCATCCCCAGCATGGGGCTGCCCCAGCTCAGCCACCTGAGTCCCACCTCACCTCCCACCTCCAGCACCTCTCCTGCATCCCCCACCCAGAGCATCCCCAGCCCTGCTCTCAGCCCCCATCAGCCCAGGAAACAGCTCCATCCATTCTTGTCAGCCGAGGCCGATTTGTCACCGCTGGGGTGACAAGTGCTTGTATGGCTCTGTCAGCCCGGCCTGGGCCCCCTGCAGCAAAGGCAAGGGTCCCCCCAGGGAGGGGGCTGGGGGCAGTGCAGGGGGGGCACGGCCAGCCCCGACCTACCCCTGACCCGGGGGCTGCTGTGGCTGGAGAAACACAGCGATGCAGGGGCAGCACAAAGGGGGAAAAAGGGGGGAAAAGGAAAAATAAGGGGGTAGAGAGACAATCTGAGCCCTCCCAGGTCTGCACGGGGCAGGCTGAGCCAGTGAGCAGGCAGGGAGGATCCCCATCCCCATCCCCATCCCCTCC
>JAOTQP010000770.1:8176864-8187910 GCA_026413545.1 Cichladusa arquata
TACATGGATATATGGATATATGGATATATGGATATATATAGCCAGGGATACATGGATATATGGATATATGGATATATATAGCCAGGGATATATGGATATATGGATATATATAGCCACCAGCACATGCACAGGCTGGAGGGGTCAGGTTGCCCAGCTCCTTTTGGCAGCCATCCCCCAAATGCCCCAGCTCCAAACCAAACATGGCCTTGCCACAAGACCCACAGACTCCAGCTACAATCCCTGCAAACTGGAAGCCCTGGATCCCACAGAAACCCCTCAGCTCTGGGGCTGGAGGGGATCCACAAAAAAAATCCTGGCTGGGAGAGGTGATTTCATTCCTAGCAACCCTGAAAGCCAAAGGGGGCTGGGCAATGGGCCTCTCCTCTTTCCCTGGCACAGTAATTAGGTTACAGCATGGCTCCAGCTGTATTCCAAAGCTCTGATGTCCAATAAATGTGTACAATGTTCATACATGTGCCTGCAGTATATAAAGGCTGGAGGAAAAGGGCCAGTTTTCACTACATTAATTCATAAAGCAGGTCAGGCTGGTCTGGCCCTTTACCTCACTTGTTATTTCTATTTATTAGTAATATTGATGTTTCAACCAGGGAGCAGGACCCCATCGAGCCAGCTTTAATATCAGAAAAGATTTAGCAGGAGAGCACTCTGGAATGAAGCAACAATCTCACTCTGAGCTCCTGCATCGTGCAGCTCACAAACATTGCTGTTATTATTTGTGATCATATATTATTCTGCATTTTGCTTCCGTGGCAGACCCAGAATCTCTGATTACCCTGCCTTGGACGTGTCAAAGTCTGGCTGCACCTTCCTCAGGTTATTAAAAACCCCTGTCAGGACTGAAAACTAAAGAGGTTTAAATGTTGTGGAGCCATGGTGATAACGGGGCAGGTACCCAGTGTTGTAATGAGGTGATCTGAGCTCTGTTAATTACCTGGGGAGGGTCTGGAAGGGCTCCTGGTATGGACAGTGGGACAGGGACATGACAGCCCCTTGTCCTCACAGGCCTGGACACCTTTCTCCCCATTTTTCTCCTCAGGATTTGCTGACTTCTATCACATCCCTGCATCTCCATCTCCCTGATGGAGAAACCTGACCACCAACAAAATTCTGGATAAAACCGAGCTGTGGCTGCAGAACCAGGGGTTATTTGGGAGCAGGCTGGAGCAGCAGGACTGTGCTTGCTGGCATCAAAGGAGCACATCTGGCAGCTGGGGATGGATCCCTGCCCAGATCAGGGCACACAACACTCTGGGATGGCACCCATGGGACTGGTGCCCCTGGGGCTGGCACCCTCCTGAGCCCTGCTCTCCAGACAGGGAAGGGGTATAGGCTGAACTAGGGAATGATTACACACTCAGAAGGCCAAAATTAAGTTTTTAAGCCCAGCCCACTCAAGATGGATACAAAGGCCAGAACCACACTAACCCAGCTTCAAACTCAGTGCCTGCTGAGATGCTGAGCAAGAGCCAGTCCTTAGCCTTGAGTGAGGCCTTTTAAAGCCAAAATACACTCCCTTAACCAGGGTTCATCTGGCAAAAAACCCTGGAATCACTAATCCTTGAGAAAAAGCAGACATGGGAAATAAAACTGTCCTGGTCCTTGCCTTCCATGCTCCCCATCAATGCTGAAAACTTCACAGGGCAGGCCAATCATTCCTGCCTGGAGCACATCTCCTGTGGCTGATGCTGAATTGGGGCCTGGAAGTGGAGGATTGCTGTTCTGCCAGGCAGCAGGATCCTCTGTGCACCTCTGGGATGTATTTTTGGAATTTCTTCAGGATGATAATATCTCCTAGAGCATGGTGGACCACAAACAGTGTTTCAGTGATGCACCCAACAGCAGGATCAAAAGCTGCTTGGAGCTGCAGCAAACCCAAATGTTCCCAAAGAGCCACAGGAATTGTTACCTGCCTTGCCTATCCATGGCCAGGGCATTTCATTTTCTGGCTGTGCCAAATACTCTGAGGCTGAGCTTGGATTTCTTGTGTTTGTGGAGCGGAGTTGTGCCAGGGGTACAGACCCCTGGGAGCTGGGTGCTGGGGGAAGAAACCAAGAGATGTCAAGAAATTTCAGGAAAAGACTTTTGGAATTCCAACCTTGCTCACTAAGGAAGACCTCAGGGGTCAGACCCAGCTCTCCCACAAATCCGAGTGAAACTGGGAGAATCAGCCAAGGTCACTCCAGGCTGGGAAGTGACGTTGTGTAAATGGCAGCAGGATCTGCCCCCCCACCAAGCTGCTCTCCATCCCCCCTCCCACCATCTCTTTTGAAATATTTATGTTGGATTGTCCCATGGTTTACACTGGAAATCCCAGCGCTGCGTCTCTCTCCCCGAAACGTGCGGTGTCAGCAGCTGGCAGCCAGGATTCCAGGATGCATCCTGGAAATCACACTGCTGGGACAGGGAGGCACGAGAGCTGCAGAGGGGAATGATGCAGGCACTGCTTTTCCAAAAAAAAAAAAAAAAAAAAGTGGCACTTTTGGAGGTGTTACAGGATTTGGGCTGTCCGGGCAGGATGAGAGGAGAGTGGAACAGGGATTGTGCCCCCAGATCCACTCACAGCATCCTGGACAGCCACAGCCCCCTGTGACTGCTCCTCCTGGTGTGTGACACAGCCAAGAGGGAATTTTTTCTGGTGGACTTTCATTTTCGCAGGGAAATTCCAAAGGGCTGAAAAAACAGAGCAGAGAAACCCTCCTGGGCTCTGGAGGAGGAAACAGGGATTGTGCAGTGCAGGGGTCAGGGCTTGGGGCAGTGGGAGAGAGCCAAGTTCAAGACCTCCTACCTTGGGGACCATCCAGGTTTGAGGGTGATTCTGGGCTTTTCCACCTTTTCATGGCAAATCCTGGGGGTTTTTACCAACTGAGCAGAGGGAAATAATCAGCATTTCCCCCAGCCTCTCCCTGCAGCTGGCCTGGGGGGTGGCTGTGCTGCAGTGCTGCCCCTGAGCTCAGACTAGCAGGGCTCCTCACCAGCATCAAGGGCAGAATTCCTTCTTTATCGTGGCAGTGCTGGTGATTTCCCTGGGATGATGCAGGAATATTTTGTTCCTTTTTTGCTCATGGGAATACCCAACCACACCTTGACCAACTCAGAGAGTGCAAAGCAGGGATGGAGCAGAGCATCCCTCAGTGGAACCAGCGAGTGGGACAGCACAGGGAGGAGCCCTGGGGTGTCCCCAGAGCCATTCCCAGGTCCCTACCCCGAGCCTGGCAGGAGCACAAAGCCCTTTTCCCCCAGCCCTGTGCTATTTACTGCTTGCTCTGCATCCTGCCCGCTGGGCAGGGAGACTGTGAGGCCATATGAGAGCGTGGCCATGAACATCTCAGCCTGACCTACTTACAGGGCCCTGGGACTTTCTGGAATTCATCCTCTCGGAAACACAACGTGTCATTTTAGGGCAGCAGAAATCCGTGCAGGATGGGGATGTGGGCCCAGTGACGCCGGAATTGCCGTGGCTGCCTCGGAGCAGATATCAATGCACAGGCTCCATTAGCAACTCTGATTGCCACTGATATGCTTCTCATTAGATCTCGAGCCTCACACATCATTATTTCATTTACAAGATGGTTTTTGTTTTCCCTGCTCTTAATTCATGTCTGCCCCCCATCCCGCCGCTGCCACCCACCACCCAAAAAAATGAATCTCGTTAAAACGTTGCAATTGAGAGCAAATCGTGCCTTAATCCAACCTGCCAGGGAAGCCAATCACCCTGGAAAAAATCTCCTTGAAGTCTCCATGCAGGGGCAGGCAGAGGGGGAGAATAATAAAAAGACATCGAATTAGGAGGTGCCGAGGCTTGTTTGAGCAGAGGGGAAGGGACTGTGGCTGCTGACAGGATAGAAATGTAAATCCCTTTTGGAGCACCCGGAGAATCAACCTAAATGGATTAATGTGAGGACAGAGAAGAAATTACTTTAGTTGTTTCCCTAATTCGATTCAATTTATTTTTATACGGCATTTCCATAGCGAGCATCTCGCAGCTGCGTCACCCAGAAGAGGAAGAATACAGAAAGGCTCTTCTGGCAGAAGTGCTCACCAGAACAGGCAGCACAGTGGAGGAAGGAATATGAGTGCTGGCCTTGAGGATTTGATTTGCCAAATCATCAGGAAATCACATGCCTTTTTTTTTTTTTTTTTTCTCTGTTTGTTCCCAATTTTACTAATTTCCCCAGGCTTTCCTCAAACTGTCTCCATAAATACTGAGGCTGATTCTAACCTCACACTGCTTTTATAGCACTGTAACTCGGAGCTCACACTGCTTTTACACTGGTGCAGCTCCACTTATTTCAACTGAGTAAATTCCTGATTTATGTTCGTGGAAACGACAGCAGAAATAGGCCCATGGTTTTCCCTGGAGCAATGCCTGGCTCACACCAGGGTGGGGAAGAGGAAGATCAGATCCCTTGCAATGCAAATGATGAAGAAAACTGACATTAAATTACACCTGGGCTCTTACTTTCAAACAGACTTTTGCTTTCTTTTATAAAATAATCTGTATTGTCAAAGTTAAAAAGGAATGGGAAGAGATCTGGAAGGGAGGGCTGGACATGTGGTTGATGGAGGGTGGGTTGCTGTTCCCCTCTATTTTTTGGGGGAAAATCAACACCCCTTCCTGCCCCAGTTTCACCCATTTGTGCACAAACTCTTCCTTGGTCCCAGCTCCATCCACCAAGAGCACAGTGCTTTGGGTTAAATTGAAATGGGTGCATCCTGTTAACTTTCAAATATTTCAGTGTAATCCTGGGGGATGGAATCCCTTTGGATTTGGGTGGGAGAGGGCAGCCTGCAGCCCCAGACCCCTCGTTAGTGCCGAGCACACATGGGGCTCTCTGCAAAGCCCTGATAACAGAACCCTAGTTAATTTATTTTTTAGAGCTACACACTAAGGAGCTGATCAGTGCTTCACCCTGAGGTCTGCTGTGTTTGGAGCACATATCACTGCCTTGATTTATTCCCTGTGATGTGGAAGGATGGAGCCAGCATCCCAATACCTGCCCCTTGACAGGTGCAGCCTCCTGAGTGAGCTCCTTTGAGCAACACCTGGCCCCTGGCAGAGATTCCCTTTAAAAGCAGCTCCCTGGATGGACACCAGACATCATTTCTGGGTGTGATCTGGGCTCCTGAGTGCCCCTCAAACCCTGCTGGGTGACACCAGGCTGTGACATCCAAGGGACCCTGAGCTGGGCTGCCCAGCCTGCCTTGGTGCTGCTCATGGGGAGAATGCAGGGCTGGTGTAATTCATGGCTGTGGCAGCCACTGGTTTATCGTGGATTTGAGGAGTTTTCCCCTCTGTTTTTGCTCTAGGGACAGAGATGGGGAGATCAAGGCAGGCTGGAAACCAGCAGGGAAGTGACCTTTGCTGCTTTGGAAGCCAGGGATGGACATCTTTACTCAGATGTGGGGCTGGATTTTGTGCCCAGGGGTCCCTCAGCCCCTGTGCTGTGCCCTGAGGAGACTTTTGAGGAGGTGTGTGGTGGCCAAAGAGCAAATCCCTTGGGGTTAGAGGTGTCACCCCACTTCTCCCAGCTTCCCTGAGCTCCAGCCCAGATAAACCCTGGAAGGTTCAAGGTGCCTTTATCCACCCTCCTGCTGCTGTTCCAGCCCTCCAGCAGACCCCTGGCTGGGCAGGCTTTGCCTGTGGAAGGCCAGGAAGGGAAAGGAAGAGGATTCAGATGCTCCACTCCCTTTTCTGAGTGCCAGAACCCTCCGTGGGAAGCCCAGGGAGCATAAATCAGTGAGGCTGCATCGTTTTTGCAGGGCTGTGCTGATTTATTCTGGCTGAGGACCCTTTGCCACGGTCCAGACTTCACACCCAGAGTGGCACCACTCCCCTGAGCCCCTCTCTTGCTGCTTTTTGCCCTCCTCCTGCTCCTTCTCTCAGAGGAAGCACCAACACACAGCCTCAACAACAGCCCAGGGCTCTGCAGGGACCCTTTGCCCTCCCCAGACAGCCCCAGGGGGATGAGATGCCACAGCCTGACATCAGCAGAGTAAAATATGGCCCTGGCAGTAATCTGAGAGAATGTGATGGTAATTTGGGGTGGGGGGAGGAGAGGAGGAGGCATTGAAAAAAGGAGGCATTGAGAGTACACTTCCTTTCAGGGCATTGCTGGGAAGACCATTAGGAAAACCACTAGATTATTTTTCACATTCTTCAGTGCAAAACTACTGCATTTTATGACCACTATCAATAACAGCTATCATATTACTAATGCTACAGTTGCCACATATATAATATTTAAATCACATTTGTGGCTGACAGAGACCTATGGATATTCTCAATCCCAACAGGCTATTACAGTTCATATCATGTCTGTCATATAAATATTATGAATCATTTCCCACTATCTTTATGGGGGCTACATTGACATCATCAAAAAGGCTCTGGGTACTGCCGGATACTGCATATTTATATACACCTTATGTATATGTATGTGAATGGAGGGAGATTTATACCACAATCACGGGTAATAAATGCCCATGATAAAGCATATTATCTTCACACTTCATTTGCAAAGTGTTTTGTATGCAGGGACCAGGGGAAGGCCAGCAGAGGAGCTGTGACTGAGTCACATCCTCAAGCCCTGGTGTAAATCAGGAGGTGTCTGTGGCACGGTGAGCAGGGTGGGGTGAGCAGTGCTTGGCTTCCTCAGCTGCTGCTGGTCCCATCAGCTGAGGCTTTGGCTCCTGTCCCCCTGGGGATGCTCTGTGTGCTTGCATGAGTGCTGTAAATCCCACAGCCCATGCGCTGCGTTTCATCTTCCATCCCTTAATGCTTTCTTTGCTGCCTTCTTTGCCAGCCAGGCCCTGGTCTGGGTGATGAGCTGGAATAAAGAGATCTCCAGGTGTTAAAAAAGGCAGGAGTAGACTCCCCATTTGTAAAGTCATTTTGCAAAGTAGTTCATTAAACCACTGCCCCTGCAAGCCAGGTGAGACAAGCCAAACCCAATCCACCAGAAAAGCACGAGGAGAGGATGAAACCTCTCTTAGGATTATTCAAGCTGGATCCAGACCAGAGCCCAGGCACCCTGAGACCTTTTCCCCAAACCTGTTTTAAGAGCCTGAACACTCTATTAACACTTGTTCTATATGCAGAGACAGACAAGAACAAATGCAGCTTCATGGCTTGGAGTTTGGAGGTCTCTAACAAGCGTTTAATGCCCAGTTCTGGAGCAGCTGAGAGCACAGCTCTGCCTGTGCAAGAGAGGATTTGATCTGAGCAGTCCCCAAAAGGAGAGAATGCAGCATCTCTGCCTGTCCTTGGCGTGGGAATGTGCCTCTCCAGCAGATCAAATAAATCATGTGCATCTCACTTCATAAACAAACATCATCAGCCTGTTAAATGCTGCTGGGAAACAAAGCAAGGCAGTTGGAATCTGCAGCAGTGACAGAAGTGGCTCGTCCTGGAGCTCTGCTGGGCTCCCCGAGGAGCAGGAACCCCCCTCAGCAGCTGCATGGCTTTGGATGTGGCTGAGGGATGCTGAGAGTCTTGGCAAGGCTCTGTTCAGAGATTAACTCCACTTCCAGGCTCCAGGATCTCTGACCTGTCCCCCAAAATCTTGTTGTGTCTCTGTCTCTCCTTCCTAGTGGGAAGAAAAGCAAGTTGTGAGCTCCTCTTGCCCCTGAGAACACGAGGTCCTGAAGACTGACAGACCCAGGGAGGAAACTGCACAGTGGAGGGATTTTCTCCTGAAATTCTGCTGGGAGACACAGGGAATACAGATCCTGATCCTGGAACCTGCAGTGACTTTGGGAGAGCAGGTCACTGGAGGTGAGGACAAACCTGGAGAAGTCCCACAAACTCTGCATGAGTGGGAAGTGTCTTTCCTTGGCTGGATTTGGTTCTCACATCACTGGAGTCCCACACTGCCTGCTCAGGGAGGGACTCTGTGGCCACAAGCCCCAGGCCAGTGGCCACAGCCACCCTTGCTCCCATATCATGGCACCTCTGGCCACTTGTCACAGGCTCCATGTGCAGGTAGAGATGGAGCCCAGACACAGCCCATGAGCTTCTGCTCTTTCTCCCTCAGATTTTGCACTTATTCTTTCTTTAATTTGTAACAAAATGCAGCCAGGCAGGAAAACAGATTTAATTTTTTTTTTATTCTAACTGTGCAGGAGGGCATAAAACAGTAGGGGAAGCACAGCAGGTTTTGCTTTTTTTGTCCTGTCAGATAATTCAGGGTTATGGACAAGAAAAGCTGAAACCACTTAGAAAAAAATCATAGAGGCTGCGATTTCCAAATTCACTCGCTGGGCCCAGGTGCCCAGCTCTGAATGTGGTCCCAGCTCCCAAAACATCCCAGTGCCTTTCTCCTGCTGAGGCCCACGTGCACCTGGATCCCTTTGCCCCAAAGCGATGGCAATGGGGTGGGAGTGTGGATGGAAGGAGAAGCCTTTGCCTAATTGACTTGTTTATCTGATGAACACAGCATCTCTCTCTGCCAAATTCAGCCAGAACTGCGTGCTGGCACTGAGAGCTGCCCAGATGAGGCCAGGCACCCCTAAATGATCCCATTTTATCAGCCTGCCTTCCTGAGCAGGCCAAAGGGTGCAAGAGGACAAGAGCTTGAGCTTCCCAAGCCAGCTCTCCCAGCCAGCACAGGACCTTCAAGCATCCCTGCACCAACCAGATGTACAAGGCAAGGAGCTGCCAAAATTATCTGAATGTGCCCCCCCATGATGACTGAAGTCCTTCCTGGGAAGGTGAGCACAGCATTAGCCAGCTCATTAAATTAATAGTGCATTAAAGAACTCAGGGGAGGTGGAAGGGAGGGGAAAGGGAAAGAGAAGGTTTGTAACATCACAGAAATATCCTGGCTTACCTTCTGGCATCCTTAAGAGACTGGAAATGTGGGACTGCATCCAGCTGCCTTCTCTGGGGCAAAATTCCTTTGGCTTCTGTGGGAGGTTTTACTCAAATAAGGACTGCAGGATCAGACCTGTTATTGTCACTGCAATTAACATTTAGATCCACATCTAACATGAACTGTTACAGCCTGGTTAGGGAGAAATTTAATTTGCTCTAAACAGCTTGATGGGAGAGGAGCGTGAAATGTCCTGGTTATGGTAATTTCATGTGTTGGGAGTCTGCAAAGGTGGATTTGCAGCCTTGGCTCTTGTCACCCTGGGATCTGCTGAGCCTGCTTTGGGATGGGGGTTTGGGGCCAGATCCCATCCCATGTACTGCTGATGGACACACTGAAAGCCCTGAAGGCCTTGGGCACCCAGAGTGGGGGGGACAGGCAGGTGAGAGCCCAGCTCTGCCCCGAGCTGTGTTTGCCCTTATCAGACAGATGAGCTTTAGTTTGTCTACCAGAAAACTGATTTCTACCTTTGAGCTGTCAGTCTGCACACAGATATCCATGAAATCTGTGATTTTTGCACTCTTAGAGACTTTGAACCTGCTTTTTCTGACAACCCCCAACGTTCCTTTATATCCTTGTATATTTCCATTTTTTTTCCCCTTTTCTCCCAGGAGTTGATGTAACTCACTCTTAAAAACTGACTTGGAGATGAAACTTGGCATTTCAGGTCCCAGCCCGGGAGCAAATGAAGTTACCAGTTATAAACACACACCAAAATCTGTTTGGACACGCTGAAATTACAGGAGCAGAGGATTAAAAGGATCCAAGACGCTTTATTTTGTTTTAACTTCTGCAGCTCCACCTGAGTGTCAGTTTGCAGCCGCTTGCCTGACACAAGATGGGTCCTTTTTGGTGTTTTCATCCTTCAGGTGGATCGCAGTGGATTTGGATTTTTCACTCTAAAGCAGATGGGCTGTGATGTGGTGAAGAGATCCCAAACTGGGATGCTGGGGTGCTGCCAGCTGTGTACCCCTCATCCAGCCATCCCCATGTGGGTCTGCCCTGCAGCAAGGGCAGGGTCTGGTGTTCTACAACAGAAGAGTTGTAGGAGAAATCCAGGTGCTGGGGCCTTTCCAGAGCCTCTGCTGAGTGGCTTGAGATCCCAGAGTGACAGGCAGGAGATGGGGCAATAAGGGCATGCAGGGATGGCAGATAAGAGGCCTCACCTCTCCAGGAGGAGCTGCTAATATTTATGGCACGAGACACTTTGCCAATTAAAGAATAAATCAGGGCAGATAAGGCTGGGGAGCGTTCCATGCATCTGCCACACAGGGAGGTGATGGCAGAGCTTCTGGGACAGCCCTGATCGTCCCAGGGACACCCCTGAGCGTCCCAGCTACTCTGATTTCTGTCACTGCAGCAGAGCTGGGAGCTACCTGTGCCAGCAGAGCCCCCCCAGCAGCTGTCCCTGGTGTCACTCCAGCCTCGCTCAGTGCCCTGCTCTGCTCCCCAGCGTGTGTGAGCAGCTGCAGCCTGGCCCCAGCCTGTTTGTTATGCATGTTACAGCCGGGCAAAGCGAGGGTCGATACGATGTTTAATATGCTTCATGCATAGTGGAGTCGCTCTGGTCCATCAAGCCACTAATACACATTCTTACAGGGCTGAGTATCATTTATTAAACCTGGAGGGCTGCCTGGGAAGGGGGGCCGGGGCGCTGGGGTGGTACCGGCGGTGCGAGAGTTTGCGGAGGAGCCGCGCACACACACACACACGCACACGGAGTTATTTGTTGTGCCTCACGGATGGGAAATGAAATAAATCGCGCTGCGAGCGCTGCCCGCCGTGTGACACAGCCCGGGGACAGGCAGCGGGGCTCAGGGGCACAGCTGGCATTGCTCAGCATCGCTCCAGGAACCCCCTCCCGAGGCTGCCACTGCAGCGCTGCGCGCCTCTTTTTTCTTCTCTCCTATTTCCCCCTTCCTTTCCCCGTCTCTTTTCTTTTTCCCTCTCCTTTTCCTTCTCTTTTCCCTCTCCTCTTTCCCTTCTATTTCTGCTCTTCTTTCTCTCTTTCCCCTCTCCTTTCCTTCTCTCTTTTCCCTCTCCCCACTCTCCTTTCCTCATCTTCCCCCCTGCCTCCCCACCTCTAATTTCCCCTCCTCGCCCCCTTTTTCCTTCCTCCCTTTCTTTTTTTTTTTTTTTTCATTTTTATTTCCCC
>JAOTQP010000770.1:8190080-8203956 GCA_026413545.1 Cichladusa arquata
ACCTATTTCCAGCCGGAGTTTGCCATCGTTTGGTGACTGAGTCAAGTCCTGGCTTGTAAAGGCGAATGCCTCCTGCGTCTCGCTTGCAGAAGTGATATTGCAGAGCTCAGGGCTCGGGCTGGGGGGAAGAAAAGTTTGAGCGAAGTCGCCTGGCGCCAAGTCCTGGCGAGGGGGAAGAGGGGTGGATGTTGCCATCGCTGTCCCCGCTCAGCCCGGTGGCTCCCGAGAGCTGCTCCACGGCCAGCGAGACCATCCCTGTGGCTTTAAATCTCTGCTCAGCCTCGCCGTGGTGTGTTTTGCTCGTTTCTTTCTCTTTTTTTTTTCTTGATGTGTTTTTGTTTTTGTATTTTTGCTTGTTTCGTTTGTAAATCGCGATTTCGGTTGTTGCTTTCAAAGTGCAGAATAGATACAACACAGCACAAGGTTTCCCACCAGCCCAGCTCGCTGAGAGGGTTTCCAGGGCTGTGGTGGTCTGGGGGCTTTGCCAGGGAGACCCTGGCCCCGTGGGCTGGCACAGCTGTAGGTGGCATCTCTGTGCCCCCAAAAATCCCATTTTCACAGTGCCCCTCGTTGCCTGGACTGGAGATGCTGCTGGAGCCAAAAGCATCTCAGCTGCAGCGTGTGCTGGAGCAGGTCCTGATTCCAAATCCAACCAGCTCCTTTTGCTGGGGTCCATGCAGCTGTTGGGGCTCATCCCAGCAGAAGGTGCCTCTCTTCCCTCACTGGAGTGGTTTAAATAATTTGGGGGATTCACATTTCCTTGGATGCTCTTGTGGAAGACAAGCCAAATCTCTGTTGATCCGGGCAGGCTCAGGCCTCTGTGTATGTTAACTGTGTTTTCTGTCAGTCCTGAACTCTGCTGTTATGCTCTAAATGCTGAGAAATACGCTGTGTTATTAGTCAGGTTGGTTTGAGGGAGTAGGAGGGGGAGAGTCGGTGTGACTGCTGGCTCGGGGAAGGGTTTTCACACTGGTGCAAGTGGAAAACAACTGATTTATCTGCTCCTTTAGAGATGTGCCACACACCAGGAGCATCCCCAGGGAAAACTGGGCAGCCTTACTGGGGGAGGTTAAAACCTCTCATCCTTGTCTCAGGAGCAAATCCATCTGTCTGTGGGAGCTGTTTGGGGTGTGTGGTCTGGGGTGGTGCTGCTGCAGCAGAGACTCCCAAACTTTGTGTGCTGGTCTTTGGTCACTGATTACTGGGAGAAATCCCTTTGGCTGCACAGTGGCTGCTGCAGGTTTTGGAGCAGGGGGGAATCTTGGTCCTGCTCTGAGCAGGGCAGGCAGGTTGTGTCCAAAGGCTTGTGAGCAGTTTGTAGGATTGTGGGGAATGTGAACTGAGACCTTCCAGTGAAACCAGAGCAGAGCTGGACGAGCCATGGGGCCTCTTTAGAGGCAGGATGGTCCAAAACCCACCAGCTCCCAGCTCTGCAGAGTGCCAGGGTGTTTCACCAGCCCTATCTTGTGTCATTTTTGGCAGCTGCTGTTGGAAAAACCAAGGGGAGAAAAAGAGCCCAGCTTGTGGGGTTTGTTGCCCTGCACACCAGTACAGGCCTGAGCTGGGGAACAGCAGCAACATGGCCAAAATCCCACTCTGTTCCTGCATCCCCATCAAAATCTCAGCTCAGTGTGGCCCAGCAAGGCCAAACCTGGTGGTGGTTCCTGGCCAAGTCCTGCCCGTGGTTACACTTAGATAACCCTGCTGATGTCACTGCTGGAAGTGTGGCCAGCACTGGGCACTTTTAATAGTAGTATCTCATTTTCCTGCTTCTCTGGAGAGCTCCCTGTGAGGACAGCACGTCCCTGGGCATCTCCCAGGCTGGCTGCTGTCACCACTGCCAGGACAACCTGCAGCCTGGCACGGGGGCTGTGGGCACAGGTGAGGCTTAAAGCACCTCAGGGTCCAGCAGATGCTGCCTCAGAGCCATCTGGAGTTCCAGTCCTGCCTTTGCTAGGCTTAGCTTGCTCAGGGCTGTCCAGCTTTTGTTCCTCTGTGTTGTGCTGGGTCTCCAGGAGGAGGAAAACGTAGAAAAATCTGTGGTGCAGGTGCTTTTGGGGCTGTGGGCATCACCTCTGGTGGGGTGTGTGGGCTGAGGTCAGGCATGGGGTTCTTCAGGTGCCTGCTTGTTCTCTGACTTTTACAGTGCTCTTAGTGCTTTGTTTTCCCTTTGCCCATTCCCTGGGTATCTCTGGGGAGGAGAAGAGGAGTGGTGAGCTTGGGGAGCTCTCTCAAGGCTCAGCTTTGTGGGTCAAGAAACAGTTAATGGGTGGCTGAGGCTGGTGCTTCCCTTCAGAGGTCACTCCAGTGGGTTGTGACCTCTGTGTGTCCCTCTCCCCAGCCCTGCAGCCGTGCCAGGGCTGGCTGCAGCTGCTCAGGATGTGGGGTGAGGACTCTCCGTGTTCTCTGCTCAATTCTGCCGGGGCTGGAGCGGGAATGAATCTGAGGAAAACAGCCAAACAACCCCCCAGGTCCAGCTGGGACTGCCCAGGGCTGGGGGCTGCTCTGTGTGAGCATCTTCATCCTGCATCCCCTGGGATGAGCCTGGATGCTGCACGGAGCATCTCTGGGCTGAGACCTCACCAGGATGCTCAGTCCTGCTCTTTACACCCTCAAAAACTGGCAGCTGATGTGACAATCAGCAGGGAGCAGAACTTCTGGGGGGTGTGGGAGGCATCTGAGCATCCCAGTGAGGAAGGAGGAATCCTCTGCCCCACATCTGCTGGGCTGGAGCAGGAGGGGGAGTCTGGCTGTGTCCTGGTCTCTCCTGCTGGAGCCTCGTTGACATATGCAAAACAAGCCAGGAAGGAATTTTTTGTCTTTTCCAGAATCTGGGCTGTGACAGTGAAATAAATCCTCAGAGTGTCCCTGAGTTTATTCCACAGTCGTCCTGCTGTGTTGGAGGGAGCGTTTGTGTTTCTCAAATTTAGGGCATTTTATTTATTTAAAAGAGAGTGGGGGAGAAAGCCACAGAATTTGAGTTATTCATTGCAAATATTATTATTGGCGTTTTGCTCCTGTTGAAGGGAAAAAAAAAACACCAACGAGGGGGGAATCAAAACATTTCACTGGAAAATACACCCTGGCTTTGTCCCACCCACTTCTTCAAGGCAAAAATAAATATTTATTAAGAAATGGGTTAAAAACCTTTTTGTTGAGTATTGTTTTCTGGGAGCAGGGGTGGGTTGCCATATGTCAGAGCCCCGCCACTGGGTTGAATTTTGGATTTTTTTGTTTTTTTTTTTTTTTTTTTTTTTTTTGCAGGATGGTTAAGGAAAGAAACAAACAGAGGAGCTGTGGGTGCTGCAGGGCTTTGGGGTGTGCTTTGGTCCTGCCTTGTCCATGGGCTCTGTGTCCCTGTGAGCATCCTGGTGCCTTTTCCTGGGGGCTGTGTGTGCTCAGAGTATTCCCCGAGCTGCCTGAAATCCCCAACTCGTTCCTGCTATAAATATCCCAGCAGTGAGACAGCAGGAGCTGGTGGCCCTTGGTGAGGGGCTCAGCAGGGTGTGGGGATGGTGTGGGGACACTGAGGGGTCCCTGTGCCCCACCTGCTGAGCCACAGCCTGGCATCCCTCAAACCCTGCTGGCCAAGTGCTGCAGGGACCTTCCCTGCGAGCTGGGCAGCCTCATTGGGCTCTAATTAATCCTTCTCTGGCTCTGATTCCCCTTCAGAGCCATCCTCCCCTCCCCTGGCAAGGGAAGGTGCTGGAGCTCTCCTCACCGTGCCCTGTGCTGTGGAGGGATCTGGGCGTTTCAGAGGGGTGCTGGGGGATGTGGGAGGATCTGGGCACTCTGGAGGGATGCTCAGAAGTGTCAGGAATGCTCAGAAGTATCAGGGATGCCCAGCACCATGCCAGGATGCTCAGAAATATCAGGGATGCTCAGAAGTGTGGAGGGATGCTCAGAAGTGTGAGGGATGCCCAGCACTGTGCCAGGATGAGCTCAGAAGTGTCAGGGATGCTCAGAAGTGTCAGGGATGCTCAGAAGTATCAGGGCTGCTCAGAAGTATCAGGGATGCCCAGCACTGTGCCAGGATGAGCTCAGAAGTATCAGGGATGCTCAGAAGTATCAGGGATGCTCAGAAGTATCAGGGATGCCCAGCACTGTGCCAGGATGAGCTCAGAAGTGTCAGGGATGCTCAGAAGTATCAGGGATGCCCAGCACTGTGTCAGGGATGCTCAGAAGTATCAGGGATGCCCAGCACTGTGCCAGGATGAGCTCAGAAGTATCAGGGATGCTCAGAAGTGTCAGGGATGCCCAGCACTGGGGGGATGCTCAGAAGAACTCGGGATCCATCCCAGCACTTCCCTAATTGCTTCCTAAAAGGCCCAGGTGGGCTCTCCCAAGTCAGTCGAGCTCCAAAGCAAAAGGGGAGGCAGCCTGGGTGGTTTTATTTTAATTGATTTTGTCAGGAGTTGCTGTATTTTATTACATTTAAAGACTAGACTCTGGAATAACTTTGAACGTTTGACACGCACACAAAAAGCAGCTTTCTGACATTTTCCTCTTTGCTTGTCTTTTATTTTATTTCTTCCCCTCTCCTCCTCCTCAAAGAGAAGCGTGTGCCTGGAGGGAGGACAGAGGAGGAGGAGGGAGGAGCGGTTGTGTCTCTCCAAAGGCTGCTGGAACATCAAGGCAGCGCGGAGCAGATGAAATAATATTGCAAATAAGGATTTAAAAAACCCTACAGAAGGATCCCCACACATGCCAGCCAGCTCAAACTGCCAGAAGATTTTCAGACAGAAGCAATTTAGCCTGGGAAAATGCTCTATTGTTGAGATGGAAACTGGCTGAGACCTTGCCTTCTCTGACAAGGTTTGGCTTACAAAAAAAGCAAAGCAAAGTCAAGGAAACAACCTGAGTTTTTATTTAGAGGGGAGGGAGCTGTGCAAAATGGAGGGAGTTATCTGAGATAAACAGGGAACAATTCCCCTGTGAGAAAGGGAAGAAAGGGCTCAAATTAAGCCCAAAAGCAGCTCCTCTCCTTTGAAATTTTGTTTAACGTGGAGTTAAAAAATAATCCTGTTCAAACAGACCATTGGTAAGCACGAAATGCTCGGGCTTTTTTTTTTTTCCCCCTTTTCTCTTACTGTGATCCACACTAAAAGTTCCAAGGTTGCACCTTGGGGCTGTAATTCTGCCTCTGCACATCAGGAGGGGATGGGTCTTGGTGTGCCCAGATGAGGCTGATCCAGGGTGGGAAACTGAGGCACGCAGGAGAGCCTGAGCTGGGAACGGGGCCCGGAGCCAGGGCGTGGGCTGGTTGTGAAACCTCCATCCAGCTGGGATGGCAGCTCCACAGGGTCCAAAAAAACCCCCTCCCAAAACTGCTTTTTGGCCCAGGAGTAAAGAAAAGCTCCCAGGTGGGGTTTGTGGGCGAGCCAGGTGTTCCTAAAGCACAGGGCAAGGGAGAAACACCCTGAAGATTTGGGTAATTAAGCAGCAAGATGAGGGCTGGCATCCCCTTGTCTAGCAGGAGATAATCCCTCACTCTGTGCTCACTGCTCCTTCTTCCAAACCCTGGGGGATTTGATTTTTTTTTGGTTAAAGACTTGTTTATTTGGCCATGAGTGGAGGTTGGTGGTGTATTTGGGTTTGGGTCTTGCCTGAGCCTTTCCCTGGATCCCATCAGCTGCAGGATGGCTGCGGAGCCAAGAGATAAAAGGGCCAATAGCAGTATTGGGGACCAATAAAATGGTAATGGGATTCCCAGCTGGTTGTTGCTTTTCATGGGCTCCTCTTTTGTGAAGTTTTGGCTTTCTTCAGCTTTACAGACTTGGGGAAAAAAATCCAGGGAGGGGGAGCTGAGATTTACAGCCCCTGAGCTGCTGGGGCAGCTCCTTTGTGCTGCCAGCAGCGGGCTGGGGAGGGATGCCCGGTCTGGTTTCAGCTGGGTGGGAAGGCAGAAACATTTGATTATTGTTTTTCCATTTCTGGCTGACAAGTGGGTGCTGGAGGAGAGTTGTTTTCTTTCTTTCTTTTCTATTTTTTTTTTTCCTTTGCTGTGAACTCTGTGGGCTGCAGCGAGACGATTTCGTTGTGGGCAGCGCGTCTCCTGCGTGCCCGTCCCGGGGTGGCAGTGAGGCAATGGCACTGGTGAGGCAAGAGCGGAAGGAGAAGTGCAGGAGGGGGTGAACTTCCAGCCAAAACCCAGCCTGAGGCACGGGGATGGCAGGAGGGGGGTGATCTTCCAGCCAGAATCCACCCTGGGACATGTGGGATGGGAGGGGATGGTGAGTGGTGGAAGGGAAGAGTTGGATCAGAGGGGCAGGAGCAGAGCCTGGGGCTCACAGGGAGCTGTTTGGCTGCTCCTGGGGATCTGAAGGGTGGGTGAGAGTGGTTTGCCAGTCCCTCAGCCTCCCTGCCCTGCTCCCAAGGACCTGTGTGCAGGTGGAGGCTCTTGGAAAAGGGAGATCAGTGAATGAGAAAAGTCCTTTCTGTGCTGGCCATCCTTACCACACTGAAATGGGCTGTCCCTTCTTTTTCTGTGTGAGATGAGGGGTTTTATCAGGCCTGGGGAGCCCTGGCTGTGCCTGGTGTGGAGGATCCATGGTCTCTGACAGCGTGGGACAGGTTGGGGATGCTTGAGCACGTTGCATCTCACACTGCATCCCATCAATGTTGGGGCTGCATCTGGAGACCCCTCACACCCCACAGCAGCCCTTGTGGGGGGATGTTGAGTGGGGGAGCAGCAAATAAAGGTACCAAGGAGGGAACCCAAGTACCCTGTGAGGGACCAGGCGGCTCGAGCGAGTTACAAGCCGCTGTCTCGGAGCTCTGCACCTGCGTGACCAGCCCTCCCTGCTGACCTGCACTTGTTCAAGTGTGACTTTCAATTGATCATAAAAATCCAGCGTGATTCACAGCGCTCCTGCCCTGCAGCCTGCAGTCTCCCTGCCTTCACGTAGCGTGAGAGAGCAGATTGCCCTCCAGTTCATCCTGCTCAGCCTTAATGGGGGAGCCGCTGCTTGCTGGGGCTGCTCCCTCTACACTCACTCCTGGAATTTATTAATATATACAGTGCCTTAGCATTTCACTTCAATTTTTTTTCCCCTCAAATTTATGGAGAGAGCTCCTCTGCAGGCGAGCTCCCCAAGCTGGGGATGTGGGGAGAAGGGAGGGAGGTGCAGCTCCCCGCTCCATCCCGGCGCAGCCCCCGCGTGCGTGCGTGTGGCTCACAGACAGTGAAATTGCACCCTAGAGTTATAAAGCAATTGTCTAGCTCAGCAGCAGAATGAGCATGAAATGGTGCAGAAAGCAACTAAATAAAATTGGGTAAGGCAGATGCATGAAAATAATGACATCTCTATGCTGTAGTCAGGCGCGCTCGCTCTTCCTCGCTGATAAACTTTTACAGCAGACTTTGCATTTATTTTCCTGGGGAACTCTGCTGCTGTGTGTTGGTTTGGGGTGAGCCCCTGCACCCCCTCTCCTATTTTTTGGGGCTGTACATCCCTGCCCCTCTCTTCCATTGCCGCTCTCCCTGTCTCCCTCTTCCTTGTTTTTGTTTTCAGAGCGGGATTTTTATGCTCAGTCGAACACCAAAGCGATAACCTTTGCGACTTCATTTCCTTTTTGGTGGCCGTGCCAGGCTGAGGGAGCCCTGGGAGCTGGTGGCTCTCAGGGTGGCCTCCCATGTCCAATGCACATGGGCTGAAGAGATGCTTTCCTGGTCTGCTCATTTTTCTCCTTTTCCCTGTAAGGCTGGGGTTGAGCAGGCTGTTGTGTGGGGTTTAGGGATGGAACACTGGGTTGGTGCACTGGCTCTGTCATCCCTTCTGGTGGTGACACCAGGGCCACCTGCTCCCACACTCTTTATTTATCCAACTGGATGGATTAAAATGCTCCCAGTTTGTGCCTGGAGAATTGACTTCAGCTGTGATTCCTCCCCAGCCTTTCCCCTGAGCTCTGTGCTGCTGTCCCTGCTCCGACAGTGCCTTGGAGTTGTTGGCCTCAGCTTCCCCATCCACTCCCAGGGAGCTGATGCTTCCAGCACTGTCCAATGTCTTGTGCCAGGATCCCCGTGGAGACTGGGAACAAACAGCTCCTCTTCCCACCCAAGAGGCCCTTTAGGTGACATTAGGGCTGTGTCCCCGCTGTCCCCATGTCCTCCTGATGGACACTGGGCGCTGCTCCACGTGCTTGTGCTGGGGATGCCCTTTGTGGACAGGGTGCTTTGGAGAGCTCAGAACCGAGCTGCTCGTGGATTCTTTTCCTTGTTGGCAAGGAAAGACCAGCCCTGGGCTGTGCTGGAGCCTGGGGCTCACCACCCAGCCTCACTGCAGCAATCTCCATCCCTGACTCTGCCTTGCTGGGATGTGTCCCCGGGGTCCCAGATTAGCTGCTCCAGTGCCTGCCCATCACACGCAGCCCAGCGTGGATCCCACGCTGCCTCTGCTCAGCCCCGCAGCACAGCAGCACAGCACACGGCGTTTCCCCCTCCTCCTGCAAAACCCCAGCTCCTCTGGAGCGAGGCAGAGCCGGAGGTTTCCCTGCAGGGATTATTCTGGCTCTGGGCAGCCGGATGCCCAAAGCCCTGCCAGCTTTTTTTTTTGCTGGTGTGGTTCCGCAGCACCGGAGCGGCGAGGAGGGAAATGCACGCGTGCAAAAATCAGTGTGAAAGCATAAATCAGGCCAAGAGTGAAAGGTTAAAGAAATCCAGAGGAAGCAGAGTGATGTGCGTGATAGAAAGGGGTTTCCTGTACCTACAGAGGCCACCCAGGCTCCCTTCCTGCCGGGGCAAACCAAAACTTTCTGCACCCCTAAGCAAATTGTGGTTGGCTGCTGTGAGCCAGCCGTGCCAGCCTGGGTGTTAATGCCCTGTGCTTTACAGGCTGCTCTCCCAGCCCCTGCCCTGGGATTTATTTATAGGATGCCCAGGCAGATCCAGGGAAGCTCTGCAGTGCTGGAAGGGCAGGGTGCAGTGACCTGTGCTGCCCTAAATCCACGTCCTCCCCGCTGCCATCCTTGCTGGTTTTTTTACCCTGTGCTCCTCATCAGGGCCCGGATATCAGAGGGGCTCCAGGAAGAGTTAAGGCTCCTGGGACAATTACCTGCAGGCCCTTATTTAAGCACTTAGGAAGGCTTAGCTGATCCCAGCTGGAGATAGCCTGGCCCCAGGCCAGCGGGTACCTGTTGTGTGCAAATTTGGGAGACTTTAAACAGCGGTTCAGAGCAGGGACTTGCTGGGAGCAGGACCCCCAGAGGGCAGTTTGGGGTGGCTGATGCTGGCACCCCGAATTACACCCTGCCAGCACATTCCTCTGCTGCTTGTAAGGCTGGGAGACACGGATTTCACTGGCTGGGGGGTTTTTGGCAGTGTTTGCAGCCGTGTTTTGGTAGTGGTGCTGCTGTGCTTTACCTTGGGGTGTCACCCTCCTCTCCGAGGGGCAAAACCAGCAATTCCCTTCTGGCAGGTTGCTCCCCTCCACCTGTGGGGCAGGTTTGTTCTGTGGAAATCAGAGGGCTTTGTTGGGCTCAGGCTCTGGCTTTTCCCAGCAGGTTTTTTTTTGGGATGGCTGAGGGTGCTGGGTGCCTCTCCCTGCGGGCACCCACAGGTGCTGCTCTGGTTATCCTGGTGTTGAGCCATGGGAGCTGAGGCTGGGCAGGAAAAACCTGGAGGAAAAACCACGTCTGGTGAGGTTTCAGGGCCTCTAGGTGTGTGCAGGAAATGTTGCAGGGCAGGGATTTCTTGCAGCAGGTCACAAACAGCGAGGTGCCCATCTGGAACCCACGCACGCAAGGGGAGGCTCCTCCTCTCCTGGTGCCATCCCAAAACCCTGGGGACACGCAGGGGATGTGGGGCTGCTCCAGGAATCCTCCAGGTCTCGTTCTTGGAGCAGTTGCATTTGCCCTTGGATGCCTGGAGGTGCAGCACCACGCCCTGGGGACACAGCTTGGTGGAGCACCCCAGGAATGGTGTTGGGGGAGCCCCAAAACTCTTCTCAGGGCTTTGCCAAGCAGGCAAACCTTAGGATACAGCCTGGGAAGCAGTGCCATGGAGGGTGAAACTCATCCCTGAGAGCAGAGAGATGCTCCCCAAAATCTGGGGACCCCAGAGCAGCCCTTTGTAGGGAGGACAGCTTTGGGGTGGAGGAGTGCTGGGGAGGAAGGGGTGAGCCTGGAGCTGGGAGTAGGGATGTGCCTGCAGGGTGGGAGCAGCCGGTCCTGCCAGTTCTCCCAGGCTCTGGGAAGTCCCTGGAGCTGCAGTCCAGGCCAGGATGAGGTCCCAGGTCCCTCTCTGCCACCACTTTCCAAGGGCTCTTCCTTGGCTGCTCAGTTTTAAGTCTTTGAGAGCACAGGCTGTGGGAAAACACCCAGAGAGCCTGGGAGTAAAAGGCAGCTTGGCGTGGGAAGGGAAGGCAGAGCCAGTGCACTCCTAATTCAAAGCACCTTTACAAATGAATAAGGCAGAAGTGACTCTACCAAAAAAAAAAAAAAAAGCCAACCCCAATGCATTGAGCTGCCCTGTAATTGTCAGTGTGGAAGCCACGGGCACATGAGGGATTAAATCCACAGCCTGGATTTCCCAAAGCTCCCGGCGCTGGTTCTGGGGGTCCCTTTGGGCAGGGGAGCTTTTGTCAGGGTGGATTTTTGTGGAGCCCGTGGCAGGAGCTGGAGCTCAGCATTGATTTCATTGAGTGGTTTCAAGATTGCATCAGCTTAACCAAGGACTGGGATTGACCTGCAGTGATTTGCTGACTTTATTATTAAGGCAGTGATGGGGCTGAGCTACAGGAGAGGGATTTCAGTGCTCTCTGCCTGGTGGGATGACTTGGAACAGCACTGGCAGCACTTCCCCAATTTTTCAGCCCTTTTTGCATTGAGGAGGTAAAATCCTGAATGTACCTTGAGGGTTCATTGAGGAGAAGGACTTTCCATCCCAGCTCTTGGCCCTGTCAGTAGCTGCAGAAGAAGAACATTATAAGGAGCTATTCATCATTGCAATTATTTTATTAAGAGAACACTGTGTGCTGGGGAGCTGGAAGAGATGGAGCTTTGGGATGTTTTCAGCGTTATAAATACGGGTTGGTTACATCACCCAGCTTTTAAAAAATGGTGTGTGTCGTCCTGGTGAGAGAGGATTTGCAGACAACCTTGGAGAGGAGAGCCAGGTGGCTGTTCCCAGCAGGGACAGCAGTGCCACTTGTCTCTGCCTCTCCCTCAGGAATGAGGAGAGAAATCTCTGGGCTCTGCCAGGCAGGAATTGGAGCCTGGACATGCTGGAATGGGCTCCTTGGGGACAGGCACATCATTCCCACACGAGGTGACACAGCACAGCTCCCGGAACGCTGCTGCAGCCTCACGCTGCCAAACCCCAAAATGCTGCTCTGGGGGGCTGGTTTGCAGATTTCTGTGCTGTGCAGGTTTTTCAGGGGTCACCCACCTGGGTGCCAGCTCGCCCTGCTCTGCCAGGGCTGGTGGTTTGGCTGGTCCCTCTCGGGCTGGCACCTCCAGGTGCGTTATCACAGGGTAAAGTCCACCATGGGAAAATGCCTGGTGGACTTTTAACTGCAGTCCTCTGGAGAGCCCAGCTCAGAGAGCTTTAACTGTTTCCTGGCAATCTGCTGGAAGGTGGAGAATGGGGGAGGATGGGCTGGGGTCAGCTCCCTGCAGTGGGGGCTCGCTGGTGGCCGTGCCAGGGTGACCATGGGGATGTGCCAGCTGCTCCTGGGGTTACCTCTGCATGTCCCCACCCCTCCACTGGCTTTGCTGCCACAGCCTCAGCTCCTGGCCCAGCTGTGATCTCCCAAAATGCTGCTTTGGGTGTAGGGGCTGCTCTGGGGTCACTGGACTGTGCTCCTCAGGGCACAGCCAGTGTCCCTGTCCTGCTGTCCCTGCTGCTGTGTGGATTCAAAGGATGGGGATGGGTGGGCATCCCTCTGCAGCATCCTCACCTATGGGAAGCTGCATCTGGAGGTTGAAAGCCTCCAAAATTGGCATTGCCATTTTTGCTGCCCCACACTCTGTTTTTGCCTCCTGCTTTCGACACCTGAGTGCCTGGTGGGATTTATTTCAGCATCTTCATCCTTCTTCCATTTGCCCTTCCCCTTGCTTTTGTTTTGCAGCTTTTTCCCCCCTCCAAGGTGTGAGTTTTGTTTGCTCTGGGTGGGTCTGTGAGCCCTGAGCAGGTCCCCACTGCCAGCCCAGCTGGTGACAGCAGCACAACCAAGCAGCCACCCCTCTGTGTCATGGGGTGACCACCCTTGCTCAGTGGGGACAGGGCCAGGCTGGGCTCCCAGAGGGATTTACAGGGGGAAATCCATGCAGTTAGGATTTTGGGGGTGGCATGGCTGGCTGTCCCTGCAGGCACAGCTCAGTGGGATGGGGGAGCTCCCCATGTGCCACCAGCTGTGCCCTCACTGGAAGTGATTCCCAAGTGAGAAATTCCCACTGTGGAAGCCTTTATTACCGGGCAGAAGTAGGTTTGTTTTGTTTATCATCCATTTACTGGGCTTTGGAGGCGTGCCCAGAGTTCTCCAATTTTGTGTGTGTGTGTGGATGTGTGATTTATTAGGATTCAGGGCTGGGGTTTCTTTTTTCTGGTTCAATTTTCACTTCCTCAAACTGACAGGCCGTTTGAACAAACTTCTTTTGGATAATTTCCTCTATAGTTTTCGACAGCCTCCTAAAAATAAAAGAGCAAACATTGCAACGTGGTCGATAATTAAAAAAACGCCTCATCTGTGACCAACCTGGGCCCTGATTTCGGTAACGAGGAGAGCTCAGAGGGCTGGAAAAAAACATGAATTCACTTTTTGGGTGCTCAGAAGTTTTGACAGCACTTCAGGGATGGCTGGCTTTGCTTGTTTGGCCGTGGGGCCGTGATCCCAGGCACACTTGGGCATGCCAGCGCTCCATTAAAAGCACCATGCGTGTCTAAACCCCTGCCAGCTCCCAGCTCTGCTTTCCTCTCCACAGCAGCCAGGAAGAGGGAGGAGGGAGGGAGTTAAAAAAAAAAAAAAATCCATTTAAGAAAGGCTGGAAAATGTAATAGGAGCCTGCAGGGAGCAGGTAGGCAGACACCTGTAGCTGCCTTGGGCTGGGTTTGCTGGCGGGGTTTTTATGAGGGTTTCGCAAGCGTGGGTTTCGAAATGGCTCAGGGAGGGTTTGTGCTGGGGGTTCTCTGGGGCTGTGGCAGCCCCAGCAGGGTCAGGGCAGTGCTGGGGGAGCACAGGGTCCCGGGGGGCTGTGCTGTGCATCTCCTGTCAGCACCGAGATTGAGATGAGGGAAAACTTCCTTTCCCACTGTCCCAGCTATAAAAGCATGAGAGAGAGAGAAAGAGAGAGATTTCCCCCAGGGATCAGCAGTGATAAAAAGGCTCTCTTTTGAAAAGCAATGAGAGAAAAGAAGTGTGTCTAATCCTCACAGAGAAGAAAGGGAGAACATCCCTCTGCTGCGAGCGGGGCGGGGGCTGCAGGGACCCTGGTGTGGAGGAATCCTCTGGGCAGGGGCAGAGACAGGTTTTATTCCTGGGATCCATTTGGGTGGGCTTGGAGGAGCTCTGGGAGCTGGGTGCTTGGTGCAGGGTGAGGGCAGTGCTGGGAGTGCTGCTGCCTCATCCCCAGTTGCTCAATCCCTGCAGAGGAGCTCTGCGTGGGAGACACTTGCACAGATTTTCTCTCCCCTTTCCCCCTTGGCCCTGCAACTGGAGGAGGCTGGAAAGGGGAGCTGCAGCCCCGAGGGAGGAGGGATGTGTGTCCCCAGGGCAGGTGTCCCAGGGACTGCTGCAATCCTGGATCCCTTTTTCCTGATGATACGGGGCTGTGCAGCTGGCCTGACTGGCTGTGGCAGCTCCTTTCCTTTCCCCTTTCCTTTCCTTTCCTTTCCTTTCCTTTCCTTTCCTTTCCTTTCCTTTCCTTTCCTTTCCTTTCC
>JAOTQP010000770.1:8215021-8228092 GCA_026413545.1 Cichladusa arquata
CCAAAGGGGCTGGGGAGTGGGGTTTGCAGCAGGGTGATCCCAAAGGGCTGGGGATTGGGGTTTGCAGCAGTGTGATCCCAAGGGGCTGGGGAGTGGGGTTTGCAGCAGGGTGATCCCAAGGGGTTGGGGAGTGTGATCCCAAAGGGCTGGGGAGTGGGATTTGCAGCAATGTGATCCCAAAGGGCTGGGGATTGGGGTTTGCAGCAGGGTGATCCCAAGGGGCTGGGGAGTGTGGTCCCAAAGGGCTGGGGAGTGGGGTTTGCAGCAATGTGATCCCAAAGGGGTGAGGATTGGGGTTTGCAGCAGGGTGATCCCAAAGGGCTGTGCTGGGGATTTGGGTTAGAGCAGGTGATCCCAAAGGGCTGTGCTGACTCAGCATCCCTGTGCTGTGAGATCTGTGTGCCATGAGATCCCTGTGCCATGAATTTTCTGTGCCGTGACATCCCTGTGCCATCATAGCTCTGTGCCACAAGTACCCCCGAGCACATCGCTCGGATTTTGGGATTTCAGCCCCTGCCTAGGACTGCAGCTCATTGAATTGCAAAGAGTGTGGTTGAAACTTGGAGTCTTCCCCGCTGGCAGGAAGCGCCGAGATTTCAAACCGTGCTTTTGTGCTGGTTTGGGAGAAAAAGACAGGATTTTTGGAATTTAATTGCAAGATGTGAATTCCCCTCCTTCCTCTTGCTCCTTCCACAGGAAATATGGCCCAAATTGATCAGGCTTTGCAAACAACCAGCGTTCATCCTTGGGAAATATTCCATCATAGGAGCATTCATCCTTGGGAAGTCGTTTTTTGACCCAGTCACACTAAGTGCTTTTCTGAGCAAGCACTCTCCATCCCAGTCCCCAGCAGGACAGAGTCATGATCCCAGTGGGAGCTTTTGGGCTTTCCCTTCAAGCAAATATTAATTCAGGCAGTGTCAGGAGACCCTTCCTCTTGTTTCAGCCCACTGAGCAGCCCCAGGATTCATGTGCTGCTGTGGGGGAAGCCCTTTGGTCTGGCTTGTGCACACACTGGGTTTTATCCTTTCCCTGCTCTCCTGCAGATCTGCTTGCATCATGTGGGAACCATAAATAAATGAATTCAGCTGCCTGTGTTGCAGCAGTGAGGGTGATATAATCCTGTGTGCAGCAGACACGATGGGATGGGATGGGATGGGATGGGATGGGATGGGATGGGATCAATGGGATGGGTGTAAGGATGGATAGAAATGTGCACTGATCCCCAGATGGATCTGCCTTTCCCTCCCTTCCCTAGCCAGATCCAGCTCTGTGCAGGGAACTGGTGACACAAATGACACAAACAGAGCTGGTTGAACCCAGAGGGTCCCTTTAGGGTCTGGGTCACTGGTGCTGCCTGTGGCACTCACTGGCTGTCCAGGAATGCTCCTTCCCTGGGCAGCAGCATCTCCAGCTGTCACAGTTTCCCTCGAGGGATCTGTTTTCCCTCCCATAAAGACCAGCCTGGTTTAGTCCCAGGCTATGCAAAAAGGGCTGTTTGGGATGGGGAGAGCCAGGAGCGAACGGTTAAACCGGAGATGCTGGGATGTTTTCCCACACGGTGAATGCTGGGGGAACACAGAACTCGTGTTGAATCAGAGAGAGGTAATAACGCTCCTGATTTTCCTGTGTGATTGAATAAAAATGTAAATTGACTTTGGGTGGATGACTCACCCCGGAGGGTGGTGTCGATCAGGATTCATTGGTGGCTCTGTGGAACCAGTTGGTCTTTGTTCCCTCTCCTCAAAGGCAGCTGGGGTGGTTCCATGGTGATGGTGTGGTGCTGGTCTGGCCCCTGGGCTCCCTAAATCCTGCTGAGCCCCTCATCCCGTTTGGCCCCAGCATTTTGGGACAGGGAATGATGGGCAAAGCCACGGTGGCTTTATCCAGTGTTGGTGGATGTATCCCACTGGGAATCCCTGAAAAGTGTCCTGGTGCCAACAGGGAGGCAAATCTCTGCCCAGGACACTGTGGGGCAGGATTTGGCCCCATAGCAGGAGGGTTTTCCATCCTCCTGCTCCTTGCAGGGCAGGTGAAAGCGTGCCAGGACGCTGCACTCTGACCCCAGTCCAGCTCTGGACACTAATGGATTACAAATAACAATAATAAATGACAGGAGATGGGATAATCTACCTACTGTAATGTTGTATTACCGTGGCTGTTAGTTATAGATTAATGTATAATTATATTACATTGGCTACATATGCATAAAGCTCGTGCTGTGGGGGCCTTGGCCAGCCTTTAACTCTCTGTGGTTCACAAAGAAACTTCAGGGGTTTGATCCCACACGTTCCAGGAGCCCTCTGCCAGGGCATTTTGCCACACAGGAGAGCATCTCTGCTGCTGCTGGAGTTCCATCCCCATCTCCCTGGGATGCAGGGAGTGCTGGCCACAAGGGGTTTGCACATTTTGCAACAGCAGGTGAGGGAAAAGTGGGGAATGAAGCCCCCTGCATCCCCCAGCTCCCATCACTCACACCTGAGCAGCACAAGGCGGGGCTCTGGGAGCTCCCCAGAACATCCTTGGCGTGACCAAGACCCAGTTCTGTCGAGGGTAATGAAGTGAGAGCCCTTCCCCTCAGTTATTTTTAATGTGGTTCTGCTCAGGCTCGGCTAAATCCGAAGGAGCTGCCCCTTGTTTGCAGAGGCTCCCCCTGCGAGGGGGATTGCTGGGCTCAGGGTAAATCACTCACTGCTGGGAGGCTGCGTGGGCTCTGATCTGTTTGGTTTTGGGCTTTGGGTCAAGATGATTTTCCTGATGTTCTGACTGAAGTCAAGGGTTTGGGGATTCTCCTCAGTGCCTGTGCTGGGGCTGAAGTGTGGGGCAGGCAGGAAAAAGGGGGTTTCACCCTTTGCCAGGAGGGTTTTGCAGCTGAGGATGGTTTAAGGGCTCACCCTGCCCTGGCTTTTGGCAGCTCCAGCCCCACTTTGCTCTGCTTTTCCTGGGGACACTGATGTGCTCTTCACTTTGCTGAGCAGCACCTGTGGGGTGGGCAGTGTGGTTTGGGGAGGAATGGGAGTTGGGAATTCCTTCCCTGCTCCCCTTCCCATCCCAGTACAACCCTCCTGCCATCCTGCCTTGGATTTTTGATCCCTCTCTCCCTTCTCCTCCGGAGAGCGCGAGAAGCAGAGGCAGGAAACGTGGGCTGCTGCCAGATGGCTCGAAATGTAGCATCTGTAATACTTTATCAGAAGAAATTACGGCCGAATCACTCTCCCTGATTAAACAGCCTGGCCAGATCCTCCAGGAGCCAGCTGGGCAGCCTCAGCCTCCCGCCACGGGAGTGGGGACACAAAGGATGGTGGCACAGGGAGGTTTGGGTGGGGGTGAGATGGGACTGAACCCTCCAGAAGTGGGGTGGGTGTGTTGCCACCTCCCTGGGCTGGTCCTGCATGGTGCCAGCTCCTGCTCTTTGCTTTCCATGGGGTGTGGAGGTGAGCAGAGCCTGCTCTCCGAGGGAGAAGGCACCGAGAAGTTGATTTTTCCCCATCTTGTTGGTTTTCCTAATCTTAGAAAAACAGCACAGCCGTGCCAAGCCACCCTGTGGGCTGCTGGTGTTGTGCTTTTGGAAGTTGTTGTGAGCAGCAGAGGGTGAGGGATGCTCCAAACCCCCAGGACTGGGTTGAGCATCCCCCAGTCCCTAGCAGCACCTGGAAAAAGGGAGCGGGCAAGGAGGGAAACTGAGGCAGGGCAGAGGGTGCCTGGAGGATGTGGAAGGTCATCTGGAATGCTGTTGAGAGTTGGATCCAGAGCTGAATGCTGTGAGCAGCCTGTCCTCTGGCTCACCCTGCCCTGTGCTCGCTCTGGGCGCGGTGGCCAGAGCGCAGCGCTGCCCTGTCAGTGGGCTTGGTGCCGTGAGCTCGCTCTGGCTGCCTGCAGAAACCCAGCCGTGGACTAATGCCACTAATTTCCACTCATGCTGGTGGAAAAATCTCCTGCTGGCGTGAGCAGGGGCTGCTTTCCCAGCCTGCTGCGTGCGGGCTGCCTCGCCGAGGAATTCACTGTGGAGCCGTTTCCTTCCCTGATCTGCTTGAAGTGGTGACCAGATTTTTTATTTTTTTTTTCCTGAAAGGAAAACAGGAGGAATCTGTGCTCTTTAATGCGTGGAATTAGCTGTTGGCCGTAGGAGGTTTGTGCATTAAAGAGGGGAGGAAGGTGTTGAGTGTCTGAACGTGGTCTGGTGTGGGATGCTTTTGGTCTGAGCTGTGCTGAATCCCCATCCCACATCCCTGTGCCTCCCTAGCAAACCCACAGGGACCCAAACAGTTCTGGAACCTGCCCCAAGCACAGATGTGCTCATCCCTCTGCCCTTGGTGGGGAAGAAATGCTGGGCCCAGGAAAAGCAGCAAAAAAAGCACATTTTCCACTCAGCTCCAGTGGGATTTAAGTGCAAGGATGCAGGTGGAGCAGGGCTTGGGGTCTCCCAGTCTCCTGGGGCTTAGGAAGGGATGCAGCATGAGGAGGATGAAGGAGCAGCTTCCCTGGATGCTGGAGCCTTCAGCCTCCCAGGGTCTGGGCCAGAGGAGGGGAACTGTACACCTGGAGAAACATTATCCCTTCCCCTGCCCGTAAATATTTCACGAGCAGATTAAAAATTGAAGCCAAAATGAGCTCTGCCATCAGAGGAAACCGGCTCGGTTTCAAGTTCTGTTTAAGTATTTTTCTTTATAATGTAGCTGTGTCAATTAGAAAATGACATTGCTATTTAAAATGCTGTTCCGTAGCCCTCTTTAATTAAGGCAGCGATATAATACCAATCTGCTCTCATTAATGAATTTTTAACAATCAAAATGAGAGCTGAATGACGCACGGTTGGATTTGCAGCGCGGGTGTTTTCTCTGACAGTTAAAGGAGCAGCGGCTGGAGAGGGGGAGAGGCTGGAGAAGCACCTCAGCTGCTGCTTGTGGGTTTGGAAGGGTTTCATCCCTCTGTTGGCCCTGAAGAATTGTCCTGGAGAGGGAAAAAATCCTTCTAAAGCTGGTGGTGGCTTTGTGGGAGCGCTGGGGAAAAGCAAAAACACCGAAATCCTGAGCAGAGAGACAGCTGAAAGCAGAGATGGGAGTGGGGTTGTGAGCCCAGGGGCCACCTCAGGGTCACATCCTGCCTGCTGCAGGGTGTCCTCACTGCTCAGACTCCTGGGCATCCTTGGATCCCATCCCCAGCCCAGTTTTCCCTGGAGTCCTCATTCCCCAAAATGTCTTTTCCTGTGGCACCAAAGTGTGCAGTGCAGTGCTGGGCTGTGTGGCCTTCCCATCCCCAAATAAATCCCTAATTCCAGCCCTGTTCCCCACAAAGTGTTTCTGTTTTTGTTTTGATGAGTCAGGGTGAGTTGAAGATTCTCCTGCACCTCAGCTCGTGCTAATTGTCTCCACTGTTGGATCAGGAAGCCTTTTTTGCCCTGTGGTTATTATCTGGGATTGCTGGAGGAGCTCTCTCCCCTCTGCTTCTTCCTTCAAGGAGGCAAAAACAAAACCGGGAATTTGTTTGAATAATAAAAAAATTTACCCAGGCGTGAAAAGCTTAAGCGTAATCATTTCCGTGGCCTGCTTTGATTTGAGTTGATATGATTTGTTTGCTCTCTCATCCTTCCTCCCTGTTTCCTCTTCAACACCCACCCCTTGCTCTGGCCTTTCCCTGATGAACAATTTGGGTGTTTTAGGGGCAGTGTGTGCATGGGGCAGCATCCCTGGGATGCTGTTGGAGCAGGCTGGATCAATCCAGTGCTCCAGCATCTCACAGATTTCTGCAAATCCCATCCTTCTCCTGCTGTCCCCTGCTTGCCAGGGTTTGGTGACACTCCTGGGCACCTTACAAAGTTTGCTTTCTAATTGTCACCAAACGTTTGCTTTCAAATACTTTTGTGTCCAGCTGGAGTGACCAGCCCAGGGGTGCTGGACCTTCTCCCACCTCCCTGCCCTGCCAAAGAGTTGAGAGAGTGGCTTGAGGTTTCCTGGCTGGGTTTTTGTTGCCATAGGGAAGAGAATTGAAGCCTGGAAACCATCCTGTGGGTGCAGGGAGGAAGTGTCAATGTCTAGGAAAACAAGGAGAAAATAGCAGCAGCAGCCCCACGCCGTCGCCCGAGCCCAGCAGGAGTCGGGACAAACCCTCCTGGCAGATGGGAAAGGCCAGCAGGGTCGTGTTTGGGGTCGTGTTTGTCCTTGCTGGCACTGCTGGCACTCAGGGATGGCAGCCAGCAAAGCCATGGGCTGGGAGTGGGGCAGCCACCCCTGCAGCTCCTGCTCCATTCCCTCCCTGCAGGGCTGGGAGAGACCAGAATGTGAAATGAGGGAATGTGGAATTACATTCTCTGCTCTGATTTCAGCAGGAGGAGAGAGATGCAAGGGCGGCTTTGAGCTTCTGCCCAGGAATAGCCAGGGATCTGCTTGGAGGCTTGCATCCCACTGCTGATAATTTTGGAGCTGAATCATCTGCATTTCTGCTGCTCCCCAGACAGCGCAGGAATACGCATCCCCAGGGTGTCAGAGGCACATTTTTGTGGGTTGACAATGGATCTGATTAAGGGAAAAACAACCCAAATGACATCTAAAGCCGCCAGCCTTGAAGTCTGGACTCCTGTTGCTCGTTGCCCATTCAGACACTCCCAGGGACGAGCGTGGCCGTGGTTGTAGAGCAGAGCTGGAGCCAGGGCTGGGGGATGAGTAAAACCCGTCTGCAGAGGCTGAGGGAGAGGAGCTGCAGGGGTGGGAGCTGCACTTTGGAGTGGTTTTGTTTCAGCCTGTGCGTGGGGGTGGCCCTGATGATGCTGGAGCCGTGGGGAGGTCAGGAAAGGCTGCTGGGGATGCAGGGCAGGGAGCAGGTGGAGCTGCACTGCCAGTGCCCCTGGCCACCAGCTCAGCTCTGGGGTCACCCTGACACTGCCAGTGCCCCTGGCCACCAGCTCAGGGGGGTCAGCTGGCGGTCACAGGGCTTGTGGTCCCCCACTGTCACAGCCAGGGCAGGTGTGCCCAGGCGTGGCATTCCCTGCTGTGGCTGTCCTGAGCATCAGTCAGAGCTGTTCCAGCATCCTTCAGAATTGTTCAGTGTCCATCCAAGCTGTTCCACTATCCTTCAGAGCTGTTCCAGCATCCCTCAGAACTGTCCTGAGCATCCTTCAGAGCTGTCTCAGCATCCACCAGAGCTATTCCAGCATCCATCAGAGCTGTTCAGTGTCCAGCATCTTTCAGAGCCATTCCAGCATCTTTGAGAGCTGTCCCAGCATCCTTCAGAGCTGGTTCATGTGAGCTGTGCACCAGCCAGCCCAGGCTTTGAGGCTGACCTGCCCCTGGCTCCTGTGGCTGCCTGTGGCCAGGGCAGTGCAGGGACAGTTAACCCATCCTTGCCCAGCAGCAGGAGGAGAGCAGAGGGTGGATGGAGCTGCTGTTGATCCTGCAAGAAGCAGAGCTCTGGCTGCTCCCCAGCAGGCACAGGGGGACAGATTTCTGCAAGCAGAGAAATGCCTTTTGTCACCCAGCCTGGTGTCAGGCGTTGTCCTGTGTCACACGGGTGCTGTGGCTCTGCTGTGTGACATCACTCCTGACTGCAGGGGTGGCAGCCTCTGAGCTCCTGGAGGGGGAAAGGGAGGGAGGTTCAAACCAGAGGAGCTGTGAGAGTGCAAATTGATTTTTAAGGGAGCTCTGGAGGGAAGCTCCAGGCTCTGTGTCCCCAAAATGCCCCTGCCAGCCCTCCTGGGGTGGCAGAGAGCTGGCTGTTTGTCACCTGCTTGTGAGCCAGGTGATTTCCTGTGCCCAGGACATGCCAGCTCATCGCTGGGATTGTCACCAAGTTTCACTGGGGCGTGGGAACTTCCTAGTGCCAGGCTTCTGGGTGGCTGTAGGGATTGAGCTGGCACACTGGTGTGCCCCACATGGACTTGTTTGTCCTTTTGTGACTTTTCCTACCTGAGAAATCCCTTTATTCCATCTCCCACTGATCTGCTGTGGGAGCTGGGATTTGCCAGGGGACACTGCATCTCCCCCTCCATCCTCTCACACCTGCTCTCTCCCAGCCACAGAGTTTCATTAGCGCACTAATTAGGGTTAAAGCACTAATTAGAGTGTCTGTGCCATGTCCTTGGGAAGGCAGCTTGGCTCCTGGGTGCTAATGGAGCTGCTGTCACAACAAACACCAGGCACACGTGCTGCTGCTCACCCAGCCCAGCCAGGATCCTGGGATTCTGCTGGGATTCTGCTGGGATTCTGCTGCCCACACCGTGGAACAGGAGCTGCTCCTGGCACCATCCTCTGTCCCTGTGTCCCTCACTGGGGACAGAACAGGGTCCCAGCTGGTCCCAGCTACACCTCCCCACTAGAGCACACACCAGACTCCTGCCTTCACCCCTCACTCATAGCTAAGACTGAGTTTAAGGGGTGCTTTTGAGTATATTTTGTATTATTTAATATATTTTAGTAGTAGATTTCCTGCTAAGTGGTGCTTTGGAAGATCAGACACATTTTGTCTGGCTGAATTCAGTGAAGTTTGATCTCCCCACAGAGGGCTGCAGTATTTGTAATACCTCTTCTGCTCAACCTTCCCCTTGGAAATACCATTTCCCCCTGTAAAAATCGACAAACAGCCCCCAGACGTCGCTCAGAGAAGCCTTGCAGATGGACAACAAAAACATTTCTCCCTTTCTTTCGGACTCTTGAAAAACCTGGAGGGGTCTGGGGCTTTGTTTTAACCCCATCCTTTCCAGGAGCCATCTGCAGGATTGCTGTTTGCCCGCATGGCACTTTCCGTGTCTGAGCAGCGTGTTCCCGTGTTGTCATGAAACAGAAGAACAGGATAATTAAATTGCCCTTTTCCCAGTAAAATGTTACCATCTCAGGGGCTGTGGCTCTCTGCCAGGCTCACATGCCTGGCTGCTGATGGGAGGTGTGAAAAGCATCGGGGAAGGGATGAGGTGGTGATTTCTGGGGGGGTTTGTGGAGATTTGTCACCCCTGGGAGCAGAGGGGATGCCCAGGAGGGGTCCTGGGTGCTCCCCCCGGTAATTCCCAGCCTTTAAGCTGAGGCTGCAGGCAGGGATAATCGAGATATTCTTGTCTTTAAGCCTCTCAAGGGTTGCAGGTCTTAAAAAAGGCTCCTGCTGTCGAGTGGGCTGGTGGGGTGGGAGCAGAGGGGCAGCCAGGACAGGCTCAGCAGGTGATGTGATGCTGTGGTGATGGGTCAGTGCAGCTGTGGTGGATGCTCCCAGTGCTAGCAGCAGCCCTTGGGGAGCAGCCAGGCCTGTTGGCTCATCCCTGCCTCGTCCTGGTCCCTCTCTGAGCTGCTGATGCTCCATCCCTGAGCTGTAACAAGCTCATGTAAAAGCAGTTTTGCATTTTTCTGTTTTCCATCCTTCCTCCCCTGCTTTCTCCTCTCCTCTCCTCCTCCACCCTCTGCCAGCCCAGATCCTGGGATCCATCAGTGCTACTGCTTTGCCTTCAGCTGTGACCCTCCAGGAGCTGGCTGTCCCCTGCTGTTGTCACCCCTTGGTGCCCCTCCCCTGGAATATTAACACCACAAATCACCAGCGACAGCCTGGGCTGGAGGAGGTGTGGGAGCAGGGATGGGACTGGTGGTGGCTTTGTCCTTCTCCTCAGGGCTGTGTTTGGCTTCCAGAGAGAGGGGAGCAGCTGAACCCACCTTTAAAAGTGGGGAGGTGGAAGGGTAGAGCAGAAATTTCATCCCAGGATGAAATGCAGGCTCCTTCCCACTTCTCCTCCCTCCAGCTGTGTCCGGCTTGACCATTGTGTTTTCTTCTTTGCAAACTCCACGGGTGCTGGGAATCCTGGAGCTGGGCTGGGAAGGAGTCACACCCCATGGCAGTGTGTGCACCCCACGTTTTGCTGTGTGAGGCACTGAGGAATTCCCATGCTTGGTGGATGTGGGGAGGAGCAGATGTAAGGGGGATTACCAGCAGGGTTCTTTTGCAGGCGTGTGTGCACACGTGCAGCCAGGCAGGCAGGGATGGGGCTGAGTGGCACTGCTGAGCCTGGCACCCTCCCTGCACTGCCAGGAACATGGGGCAGAGCACAGGAGGTGCTTGGGCACAGCTCTGGGTGTCCACAGTGGCTGGGGACAGCACTGGGGACGTGGCTCTGCTCGCTGGGCTTGTGCTGCTGAGGGGTTGGAACTCTGGTCACTAAGAATTTTAATCTCTTTATTTTTAAAATTAAAACTCAGCAGGTGGGGTTGCCGTGGGGGGAATGGGCAGTGTGGGTTGTTCTCCCTGAAAAGGTCCCTCTGTGCCTCAGTTTCCCCCAGGGGGGAAATATGGAATGGGCTGGCTGGAAGGTCACTGCCCATGCTGGATGCATCAGATGGTTCTGAATCACACCCTGCTGTGGCACACAGCATCCTGGATCACCCCCTTGCTCCCAGAGTTTCCCAGAGACTCCAGCATTCCCTGGAGAGGGGTGGGAAGCAGCTGCCAGCCAGCCCCTTTGGCCTTGGCAGTGACAGTGGCAGCAGGGCAGGGAGCAGTGGCACCCAGTGAGCACAGCCACGGCTTTGCTGTCCTCTCCCATTCCCCCACCTTGCATTTCCAGGGTTTTATTGGAGCTGTGCCTCAGCAGCCCCCCGGGGTGGGTTTGGGCAGGGCAGGGAGCTCAGCCAGAGCTGACCTTCCCTCTCCACTGACCTTCATGCCCATCAGCATCAGCTCTGCTGCCTGTGCACAGCCAGGGATGCTGCCTGGGGGGCTGGGCAGCCCTTCCCAAGGGGCTCAGCTGCTGCAGGAGCTGGGGGTGCACTGGGCTGGATAATTCCAGGACTTTGGCTCGCTAGCAGAGGTTAAAAGGGGAGCTGTGGGATCTGTTTGGGGTATCATTGATGGGAAACTCTGCCATGGTGCTGCTGGTGGCCTCCCCCCACCCCTACCCAGCCAAAGGGAGGGTGGGAGGCACAGCTGAGGGGCAGCCATTGCCCATGGACTGTCCTGGAGGAAATAAAAATGCAACTGGTGTGGAAAATCCATGTGGAATTGGCATCCCCAGAGAAGCTGGGGAGGTCTGGGTGCTGCTGAGCCTTGGGGTGATGGGGTCAGGATCCACATGGGTGTCAGTGTAAAGATCCCTGGATGCACAGGTGGGAAGGGCAGGGGATGGTCCCTGTGCCCAGGCTGCTCCTCAGGGTCTCCCCTCTCTCCAGAGGGCTGTTCTGTTACTGGCTGAAGTCCTTTCTTGGTCACCAAGGAACTGTTTTGGGGGGAATTGCCTTCTTTAACCTATTCATGACTTTCTGCCACACTGGGGGGCAGGCTGAACACTCAGAAATGTCTCCTTGGAGTCACAGGAGCCCCCTCAGCTGTCACCCAGAGTCACTGGAGGAGGTTTGGACCTGAGCTGTACCTGCTGCCTGTGTGGAGGATCCCAGAGCATCGTTGCCCCAGCCTCTGCATGGTCCTTGAGCCATCCCATTCCCACTGGTGCCCAGGGAATGCTGTCAGGAAATGGGTGGCAAAACCAGCATGCCAAGGACTCCCCAGTGCTGCACCCAAAGTTATCTCGAGCAACATCCCCTTTTTTTTTTTTTTGGAAACAAATAAACCAAGCTGCTGGAGCAACCGACTGAGCTCCCCATCAGCTGGATTACAAATGAGGAGAACCATCACCCCGCTTGGGCTACCCCAATTTCCATGAGCTGCCAATGTGTTGGGCTCCTGGCTGGATTCATCAGTGCTTTGCTGCTGTGGTCCCTGTCCCTGCCCTGTGTCACCTGTGCCAGTCCTGTTCCAGCTGACCAGAACCTGAGTGATGCTCCAAGAGACCCTCCAGATTCCTGGGATTGTTCTCCTCTTGAGCCTGCTGCAAAGCCCATCCATGTTCCTGGAGGCCATTCTGAGATTGCTGTCTCTGAGAAAAAGATTGGTTTGAAAAAAGTGTTGAAATACCACAGGAAATGCTGTTTGTCCAAGATACCTACCTCGGCCAGAAATGGCAAAATCCCCTGATTTTGGATGGAAGTTTACTTGTCCTGGGCTTCAGCTCTCTGCAGTTTCTTTCAGCCAGGATGTGGGCAGAGTTTGGGCATGAACTGAGTGCTCCTGAAGGTGTGCTTGGTGTGACTGTGGCCAGCACTGTGCCAACACCCTGGCATGGAGTGCCTCCTGTGTGCCCCCCTGGAGAGGGACAGCAGTGGGTGGGTGACAGAGGCTGATCCCTGGAGGTGTCTGGTGGCAGGGTTTGCTCACAGGATTGTGTCCCCTTCATCCCTGCTGGCGAGGGAGAGGTCACAAGGTGAGCCCAGCAGCACCCACTGCTCCCCTGCTGCTGGGCCAAACCCTCCCTCTTGGAGAAGAGGAAAAAATAATAATGCACAAGCCAAGAAGCTTGGGAGCTGCTTGGGAGCGTATTTATCACGGGGAAGAAAAAGGCTCTGTTCGCTCTCTGCGCTGTTTATCACACTCACAAGGGATGGAGAAAATGTTCCATTTGTTGGGTGCAGCCAGCAACCCACACAGAGTATAAATTAAGGGCTTTTACATGCAGAGTTCCCGAAATAAAACACACACACACACACACAAAGAGAGGAGTTTTGTGTCAGCCTCTCCCCGCCTGTCCCTGCGCCCCAGCCCCGCCGCTGGCTCCCGTTCAGGAATTCCACATTATCTCTGAGCGTTTCCAGCTTCCTCAGCAGGGAACAGCTCTGCTTCTGTCTTCCTGCAGCCACATCTGGAAAGTGTTAGGCCGGGGTGTCAGCCCTGGGCTGGCTGGCATGTGCTCTGTGCTGGCTCTGACACCCTGCCCGCCTCCCTGCCTGCCTGTTCCGTGCCCTGACACTGCACTCAGCTTCAGACTGCCTGCCCCTGAGGAATGAGGGGATGAGTTTCCTCTGCCTCCCCTTTTTGGAGAGCTCTGAGGGAGTTTTTGTAGCTGCTGCAGGGAGAGAGGGCTCCAGGAGCCTCCAAGGATTGACCTCTGTAGGGATGCTGTGCTGTGACCAGGGATGCTTTCCTGTGGTCCCCAGCTCTGCTGTGGCCAGGGATGCTCTGCTCTGTTCAGGGATGCTCTTCTCAGGTCAGGGATGCTCTGCTGAGGTCAGGGATGCTCTCTGTGGTCAGGGATGCTCTCTGTGGTCAGGATGCTCTTCT
>JAOTQP010000770.1:8232179-8256287 GCA_026413545.1 Cichladusa arquata
CCCTGGCTGTGCCATCCTTCCCTGCCCTGGCTGTGCCATCCATCCCTGCCCTGGCTGTGCCATCCTTCCCTGCCCTGACTGTTCCATCCATCCCTCCCCTGACTGTTCCATCCATCCCTCCCCTGACTGTTCCATCCCCCCTGCCCTGGCTGTGCCATCCCCCCTGCCCTGGCTGTGCCATGCCCCCTGCCCTGCTTGCAGCCCTCAGTGCAGACAGGCAGAGGAGCTGTGCAGCCCGTGCTGGTGACTCACGGCGCTCTGGCGGTGCAGGAAGCGGCTGTGCCACGCTGCTGTGCGTGGGCAGCAGGGCAGTGCCCTGCCACATCCTGCAGCAGCTCAGCTCCGTGCCAGGCTGGAGCAGGAGCCCGGGACATGGCAGGATGTGGGTGTCAAACGTGCTCAGTGCCTCGCAAGGCACGTGCTCCCAGCTCCTGATCCAGTCTCTGGCACTTTGGGATTGAACACAACCACCAAGGCGTTTTGGTCTCGGGTTTTCTTGTAGGAATTTTCCCTCCAGCTCCACACTTAGCAGGTGTGCAGGCAGCAGCCTTTCCAAGCTGAAGGTTTGAGGAGAGATCTCCTGGGTGCTCCTGTGACAGGCAGTGGGGAACCTCCACTGTCCCCACTGCCCCTTGCTCATCTTGCCATGTGGAAATGGGTTCAGCAAAGCCAAACCTCAGGCAGCTCCAAGCCCTGGCACTGGGGAGTCTTTAGCCCTCCCAGGAATCAGAGTGTGAAGCTGCCAGGCTGTTGAGCTGCTCCCCTGTCCCCTGTCCTGTGGGGACGTGGGGTGGCAGTGGCAGAGCTGGCAGCAGTGGAGCAGCAGGGACCTGGGAGATTAATAATGGAAGCGCTGGCATCCGTTTTAGATTAGCGAGAGAAAGCTCAGTGCCCATCTCGCCCAGCATGTAACTTTAATGCCCAGATAATGAGCAATGATATTTATTTGTAAGAGATCTGCAGATATCGCTGCCCAGGGAGCAGCCAGGAGCTGTCAGAGCCCTCTCCAGCCCCGCCGTGGCTGCTCCCAGCTGTAACCCAAGCGCTCCCCTCCGCCCAGCTCGCTTTTCACACCGGGACACGTGGGCTCCTGGGGAGCCCTGGCTAAGATTTGCTGAAGCTGCTCGTGATTTGGGCTCTGGTGGTGAGGAGATGTTGGTCTTGCAGGAATAGCCTCTGGCACTTGCAGGTCAAGCTGCCAGGACAGGGTTAAACCCATCTCAGAGCCTGCTCCCCACACTGTCCCTTGGAGCGTTGGATGTGCCCAAGGAGAGTGTGGGGTGATCTCAGAGCAGCGGGGCTGGAGAGGAGAGGGTGGTGTGGAGAGCCTGGGAGAGGTGCTTTCCTCCTGATTTTGGGGCTGTTCTGGGGAGTTTGGGACAGAGAGCCACTTGCCTCCTCCTGGCTGGGTGCACAGGGATGTTCAGGGCAGTGACTCTGTTGTGTCAGAGGCAGCAGGGAGGGATGCTGGAGCTGCTCAGCACCGTGTTGGGAGCAGGGTTCAGGAGGGCATCCCTGCCCCAGGCTGGGAGGGACGTTCACATCCCCCTGTAAAAGTCCATCAGAGCATCTTTACATACTGGAGGCTAAACTGGGTGTTGTCCCTTCCACATGTTGTGCTCTGGGGAAGCAGTTGTGTCTTGTGGGGTGTTCGGGCTGCCTCAGACATCCCCCAGGTTGGGAACAGGGCTGTTCCTGCTTCCCTGTCCCAGCGTGGGCTGCTTCAGGAGGGCTGAAGGATGCCCAGCGTGCTGTTGTGTAACTGGCCAGCAGACAGGCTTAGGCTGCCTCTGGCAGGTGGGTGTCCCTTCCTTATTAAGCCATCCCCGGGGTAATTAGTGTGCTAAAGCCTGATGAGATAATGCTCCATTATTTTTGTGCTATTGGGGGATTAGGAGCAGCGGGATTTCTCAGCGGCTTTGTCTCCGCTCGGGCTCGGGGCTGCGCCGCACGTTCGCAGGTGGGGAAGAGCACACCTGGGCATTCCCTGCACCTGGCATCCCCATTGCTGGGGCTGCAGGGAGGGATCTGATCTGCCAGTGCCAGGACAGCCCCATCCATCACGGCACTCCCAGCCGGCGGAGCGAGGAGGTGACACTTCCAAACAAACAGGGAGAGGTGGGTGGTGCGCGCCGGGGCGGCGGCTCAGGGCATCCCAGGGGGCTTCTGCTGTGATTTATGGCTGGGACAACACTGGGCTGAGCCTCTGGAAGCTGTTTGCTGTCACACTGGCGTGGGGGCTGCGAGGACAAACATCCCCCAGCGCGGTGACACGAGCCCTTCCAGCCCGGCCAGGATGCTGACGGAGCTCTGAGACGCCCAGGGATGCTCTGGGGAAGCAGCTGGGTGGCTGAAAGCAGGAATGGAGTAAAATGTGTTGAATGAAACAGGGCCTGGCTCGGTGGGGCTCCCCTCCTCCTGCCACCCCAGCACAGGCAGCCCTGGAGGGATGGAGCTGGCACTGGAGCAGAGAAGCAGGCAGGCTGGACGCGGGCCAGGCTGCACACTTGATCCAAACACAGCTGGAGCTGATCTGATGAAGTGAGAGGTTAAGAAGAGAGCATCTGTTATCTAAAGGGGACACACAGAGGGAGACTGTAAGCTCTTTATTCCCCCCACCCTACTCCCTCTGTTCAGTGCATCATCCCTGACTTTATTTCTCTGATTTATTAAGGAAGCCTGCGCTTCCGGGGCTGTAATTAAGTGCCACTGTGTGAGCTTTTGATAGTGCGTGAATGATATAATGGCTCACGGCTGCGTCTGCTCGAGTGCTCTGGGAGCGAGATCACCGAGCAGGGATCCCTTCTGCCCGTCAGGGAGCAGGGCTGACTCACTGGGGAGGTGACAGAGGCAGCAGGGAGGGATGCTGGGGCTGCTCAGCACCGTGCTGGGAGCAGGGATCAGGAGGGCATCCCTCCTCCAGGCTGGGACTGGCGTTCACGTCCCCCTGTAAAAATCCATCAGAGCATCTTTACATACTGGAGGCTAAACTGGGTGTTGTCCTTGTGCTGGAGGTGCAGAGGGCACCACAGACCCTCAGCCAGCTCCTGGCTGCTCCTCAGTGCTGTCCCAGGGCTGTTCTTAGGCTCGAGGAGCAGTTGGTGTCAGCATCCTCAGCACCCTGCAGGTTTCCCTCTGCTGCCAGAGGAGTTTGCTGGCAGAGCCTTGGTGTGGAGCCAGGATTTGGGAGGTTCTGGCTGGGAGCAGCTCTGCCAGCCTCTGGAAAAGGGCCAGAGCTCACAGCTGGAGGTGCCACGAGGGATTCACTGGAGCTGTGTCACCCTGCACAAGGTAAGGCTACCAGACATTTCCAGGGTGGCATTTCCAGGGTGGCATTTCCAGGAAACCCAGGGAAGGATCTGTTCCCATTCCTGCCTGGTGCAATGGGCTCTGATCGTGGTGTCCCTGTCCCTGTCGGTGTCCCAGGTCACGCTGGCACCTGGCAGTCTGTGCTGATGTCTCTGGCTTTCCCCCAGGGCTCAGCTCTATTCCCAGGATGGCTGCTGAGCCTCCCTCCGTGCCCAGCAGTGCTGCCCTGGCACCCCCTCAGTCACGCCTGGGCTTTAGGCAGATATAAATTTCTTTTTCCTGTAAGGAACGTTTTTGATACATAAGCAGGATTATTTCTGTGGCTTGGCCAGCAGCCACAGGAGGAGCGAGCTCAGGGCCTGGAGAAGATTTTGGCTCCTGGCTGAGGGGGAGAGGAAGAGGAGGAGGAGGAGGAAAGGATAAAAAAGCCCAACCCTACGTTTAAATAAACTTAAAACTAAAAAAGTGACAGAGATTATTTGCTGCTTAATGAACTGAAATGTCCAACCTCCCACCGAGCAGCGACATTGTTTGTAAACTACAGGAAGGGCTTTATTTTAATGGGCAGTAAATCCCATTCATCCCCAGCCCTGGCAGTGCGGGGTGAATAGGCTGGCGCTGGACGCAGCCTGGCTCTCCAAAGGAGCTGGTTTATCCCCCTTTCCCCACATTTGCTCTTTTCCTCCTTTCCTCCTCTCTCCTGATCCCCAGCACCATGCTGATAGCGGGGTTATCTGGCCAGGAAGAGAGGAGGAATCCGTCCCAGTGCCTCGGCATGTCACATCCGCTGGCGTTTGTTTATTCATTTGGAAAACACTCCCCCCCTCCCCGTTCTGTCCCTGGGTGGCAGCTGGAGAGTGGCCCGAGATAATCACAGCCTTATTTTTTATTTATTCCTCTTAAATAAAGCCTCCTGTAGCCTGCAGGCAGATTTTGCCCAGTTGCCCCCATCCTGTGCTCCATACCCTGCAAACAGGGAGTGATGCTCCTTGGTCCTACAGCTGATCCCACTGAGGATCCCTCTTGCAAAGGGTGAAAATCGTGGTTTTGGTGTGGGGATAGCCCCACTGGATGTGGCAGTGGGGCAGGAAGGACCTCAAGGCAGCAGCCAAGCAGTTGTAGGCAGGAAATGCAGATCAATATTCTGTCCTGGGCAGAGGATTGTGGAAAATAAATACATGGTTGAAGCATCCGTGGAAACGAGAGCATCTGAGATGGGGGGAGAGGTTTGGGTTAAAAAATGGTGGCAGTTATTTCTCCATGTTTGGAGCTGGTCAAGCCTTGCAGGACACAGTAGGAAGCATGTTGATAAATGTGTTTTGGGGGATCTCGAGCCACTGGGAAAAGCTGGGAGCTGGTACTCTCTATAGGAGAGGGAGCATGGTCAGGTCAGGTGGGAATTTCAGCCATGCCTGACTTCCCCAGCACCTCAGAAAACTCCTGGCCATAACTCATAGAGTGATGTACTCCTAAGGCAAGAAAGAAAATAAGTTATCTATTCCTGCTTGAGTTTAATATGCATAATCTGCCATTAATCAAACCAGGGCTGTAAGATCCTTACTGAGACCTAATCAGTGCATAATGGATTATCTACAGGAACTAATAAAAGGTAATTATCTATGCTTTGCAAGTTCCAATTACTGTACTTATATGATCAATTAATTCTTGTAACAGTTTCCCAGGTGCAATTTGTGTGACAACATTAGGCTGACTGCAGGCAGAGCCTCAGTGCCTGCCTGGCTGCAGGGATGCCAGCAGGGATGCAGGCAGCAGCAGGTGCTGCCAGCAGGGATGCTGGCTGGGATGGCTTGGAGCTGGAGGAGAAGAGATTTAGAGGAGATATTAGGAAGGAATTCTTTACTCAGAGGATGGGCACAGGGTGCCCAGAGAAGCTGTGGCTGCTGTTGGGTCTCTGGAAGTGTCCAAGGCCAGGCTGGACAAGGTTTGGAGCAGCATGGATTAGTGGGAGGTGTCCCTGCTCATGGAATAAGTGGGACTGGATGAACTTTCAGTTCCCTCCCAACCCAGACAGAATCCTGTGATGTGCAGGGCAGCAACATGGATTAGTGGAAGGTGTTTCCTGCTCGTGGAATAAGTGGGACTGGATGAACTTTCAGTTCCTTCCCAACCAAAATAGGATCCTGAGATGTGCCGGGCAGCAGATGCTGGTGGCAGGGATGTCACCCTGCCAGCACAGCCAGCCCAGTTCATGCCCTGGGGGCTGAGGGACAGTGAGGGGCTGTCCTTGGTGGTCTTTCAGCCGTGCAGGGTGGTCCTGCCCCAGCCAGAGCCCCCCTGGGCTGGGCTGTTCCTCCCTCCGAGCGCGGGGTCAGCGGCCGCGCGGTCACTGCCCGGCGCAGGGGACACTGGGGGACACTGCCCCGAGTCAGCATCACCTCAGAGACCCCCAGTGCTCCCTTCCCATGCCCCCAGCACGGCCAGCTGGCTCCACTCAGCCCCTGCTGCCTGTGCTCAGCTCCCTCTCTGCCTTGCAGAGGGTCTGAAAGGAGGAAATATTCCAGCAATGCCTGCGCAGTGTTAGGGATGGCTTAAAGTGACAATAAACTTGAGACACTTTGCGTGTCCCCCCAGCATTGTTGTGGGCAATTTGGAGCAGATTGAGGCAAATGGCAGATCTGAGGGTTCTGCAGGACCTGGGGTGGAGGAGGAGAGGTGCTGGGGAATGAAGGAGAACATCATTCCTGCCATGCTGGGTGGAGCTCAGAGCCAAATCCTGCCAGGCTGACCCTGGACACTGCTCACACTGACTCGTGGCTCAGCCTCTGCTTCTTCCTTCTCTCTTGGGGGATTTTTTTTAATGTTCTGTAGCTCAGCAATCCAGTGTCACCTTCTGGTGTCCTGCAGGGTCAGGATGTGTTTTGGGCTCACTCAGATTTGGGGTTCTGGAGGCACGTCCTGCTCCCTGAGACATGGGGATGTGTCACCTCATCCCTGCCCCATCCCTGTCCTGTTGAACCAAACCCTGCTGGGAACCCAGGCCTGAGGGTGTTTGGGAAGGTGTTGGATCAGTTTAATGAAGTTCTGTCAAGGTTTGCTTCAAATCTTTCTGTTTGGTTTGATTTCAGCCTTTGCAGAGTTTTACCTCCCTGCAAAAGAGCAGAAACAAGAAATTGTTTCAATACAAAACTTGTTTTTTTGGTAAAAACAGCTGTCGACATGGGATCGTTTGAGAATTTCCATTGTTACTTCCCCCAAACATGAAATTAATTCATCTCTGTAAGTCCTTTTTCTGGGAACAGTCCTGGTTTCATTGACATTTTCGGTTAACATGGAAAAAAACCAAATCCGTTAAAAAAAAAAAAAAGAAAAAACAACCCCCTGAAGCCTTTCTACTTATAAAAAGAACCTCCCCTCCCAGCTCTCCCAGTGCCCAGGATACAACCAGTGCTTTGTTCCCAGCATGGGTGATGTTCCCAGCTTGCTCCAAGCTGGATGGAGCTGGAGGGGAAGGGATGTTTCCTCCTCTCTGCTCTCACACAAGCTCTGGGACACTATGGTTTTGGGGGAGAATGTCTCCATGGTGGCCAGAATTCCCTGTCTTGGTGTGAGTTGGGGGTTTTGGGTGTTCCTGGAGCTTTGCCCAGTGATGGGATGGGGAGGTGGATGCAGGCAGGTGAGGCTTTGTGTCTCCATCACCTTGGGGAACCCCCTGGGCACTGAAATACCAGCCCTGAGAGCAGCTCCCAGTGCAGCCCCCTCCTCTCCCCTTGGCTGCAGGACTGTCCCCAGCTCTGTGCTGGAGTTCTGCACCCATCCTTCCCCTCTGCTGGCTCCTGGCACCATCCATCCGTCCTTTGGTTTGGTTTTCCAAGCCTTGGCCATGTGTCCAGCCCTGCCCAGTGAGGAGGGAATGCTCTGTGTGCTGCTGGAGATGCTCCCACACACAGCCCTCAGCCCCAGCCTCTTCCACAGCTGCTGTTCTCTCCTTTTCTTTCTTTTGTTTCATTCCTCTTTTATTTTTTTTTTCCTTTCCCCAAGCAAGCCACCACAGGCTCCTTCAGACATTCCCCTGCAAACTATTTATTCTCCCACTCACTTTGCCCCATCCCAGCCTTCTGCTCCTTCTCTCTTGTCTTGGCTGTGCTGTCTGGGTTGTGGGGACCAAGTCTGGGCACGCCAAACCCCATCCAGTCCCATTTCATACCTTTGATTCCAGCTTTCCATCCTCCCCTGTGCAGACGTGACTCCCTGTGTCCTGTGAGCAGGGTGGGTTTGGAGCTCAGCACCCACCCTCTGGCTGATTTACACCTTTCTGGGACAGCTCATCTCACACTGAGTTCCAGAGTGAGCTTGACAGCGAGGTCAGGTGGGTGATGCTGGCCAGGGGGCTCATCCGTGCAGGAGGGCAGGGATGCCCTCAGAGACCCCCAAATTCCCTGCTGGCTAGCTGGTCACAGTGAGGGCAGCTGGCTGCATTAATTCCATACTTCAGGTTGCACTGATCACAGGTCTTGTTTGATAAAATCCCCACCCAGCCCCTCTGACAGGAGTTGTGAAGTGTGGTTTCACGGGGAGAGCTGCTGGCTCTGGCAGGTGTCGAGTGTGACCAGTGCAGATCACGCTGGAAATGCCACCCTGGGTGACAGGGAATCACTGCTGAGGAGCTGCTTGGCTCTGGGAGAGGCTGACAACTGTTTGTCAGGATTAGGAGGCGTGTGGCTTGGCAAAGCCTGGCTTAGCAAGGGCTGGTGCAGATAGTGTTCCACACCAAATCTGTGTTTGTTTGCTCGCTTTGTTTTAATTTGAAACTGAACCCTCTTCCCTGTGGTTAGATCATCCCAGCTAAGCAAGTTTTAGCACAGGGAAGTTGCTCAAGGAAGGGAAAGGATGCTGGATGAGGCGTGAAGTGAGAGCAACCACTGTTACCACAAACATTTCCCAACCTTGGGGAACAAAACCATCACATCCCAACTTCTGGGAGCAAAACCATCACTTCCCAACTTCTGGGAACAAAACCATCACTTCCCAAATTCTGGGAACAAAACCATCGCTTCCCAACCTCTGGGAGCAAAACCATCACTTTCCAACCTTGGGGAGCAAAACCATCACTTCTCAAATTCTGGGAACAAAACCATCACGTGCCAACCTCTGGGAGTAAAACCATCACTTCCCAACCTCTGGGAACAAAACCATCAGGGTTTCTTTTTACTCCATCCTCTCCATTCATCCCCCTTTCCAGTGCATTATTTCCTAAGCCAACATTGCTGCTTTTATTATTCCTGCTCATTGTTTAAATAGCACCAGAGGTGTACACAGCGTTTTTCAGACACTGGGGAAGAAAAGAACCTTTCTCACAGGGGGGATTGTGCTAATTTAAGTGACTGTGGTAGAAATAATTAAGGCTGAGAAGGGCAGGGAGCACCACAGAGTGGTGTTAGAGGAGAGGGGTGGCCTGCAGTGAGGTCCTTGTGCCATCTTTCACCTGGGAATAGGAATTCTGAGCTTTGGGAGCGTGGGTGATGGGAGAGGCATGGTCTGCCTCTGACACAGCTCTTGTGCCAAGGGCTTCCAAAAGGAGAGGGAAAAACAATCCCAGACTTGTGGCACCCGGTAATGCACTGACCCAATTGTGCACTGCTGTGTAAGGGGAGAGAAATTCCTTCCTGACCCTTGGGCTCATCAGCCCATGCCCTGAAGCATGAGATTTGATTTTCTTTATCTGGCTTTCTGTAATTGCAGATGTCGTGGTCAGTGCTCCCCATATCCCACCCCTCAGCAGCAGCATCTGCTGCCTTTAACTCAATGGATCTTCTCCTCTGGGAGTTCCATCCCCAGGCTTTGCTGGGAAGTGCCAGGAAAGAGGGAAGGATTGCTGGTTCCAGGGGTTTTCCCAGGCTAGTGGCTCAGCTGGGGAGGGCAGGTGTCCCCATGGCCACGGGTAAAGTGCTGAACATTTGGGATTTCTGTGCCAGAGCCCATCCCTAAAGAGTTAAAAAGCTCTCACCCCTTCCAGCTTGGGGAAGTGCAATTAGTCACAGCCCTCAGGAGAAGTGCTGGCCAGGTTATAAAAATGACGAATGAGCAGAAATCAGTAATGAAGTTAGTGTTTTCTGGGAATGCTGGGCACGAACGGAAAAACACATCAGCACGGCTGGTGGGTGCTGGGATGGGCTGCCCTGCCCCTTGTACTGCCCCTTCCTCCTCCCCAGCATCCCTGAGTCTCCCTGGGATGGTTCTGCACACCAGCACCTCCCTGGGGCTTGTGGTTCCTCTGGGAGCAGAGTTGTGTGACTCCAGCTCCCTCTGGGCACTCCTTCAGCGCCAGGATAGCAGAATTTGGGGATTCCAGAGGAATCTGAGGGGGTGCTGAGTTTCTGGTTCATCTCCAGGGTAGCATTCCCACAGCAGAGTGGGAGCACTGGAGGCCACGTTTCTTTTTCCAAAGGGACTTGGGCATGTCTGCAGAGGAAACGGCCGCCTAATTAGATGGCTTGAAAATCTTTACCACCGCTCGTTACAAATGCATTCATCATCCCCTATTGAGAGAGCCACGCTGCAAAAATGACATTATTATGATTATTATTATTTATAGTGTAGCTATGAATGAGCTTAATCCCTTTCTAGCCTGGGCTGGGTTCAGAAAGGGACCCAACATCTCAGTGCTGGTTTTTGGCCCTGGTGTCACCTGAGTTCTGTGCAGCCATGAACCTGATTTGGCATGTCCTGGGAATTTGCAGCAGTGCTTTAAGGTGAGCAGCTTTAAAATGTGTAAGAGAGGGGAAAAAGTGGTCTAGGGGTGTAAATAAGAGGTGGGAGTGAGGGGGGTGGCACCTGGCAGAGGTCAGTGCAGGGAAGTGGGGAAGGCTGGGGTGGCAAGGGACTGAGCTGTTCCAGGAGAGCAGGAGGTGTCTGCACAGCATTCCAGGGTTGGTGGCTTTCCCAGGGTATTAACACATTTCTCTAATTAATATAAACTTCCTTAATCAGCCCTGGGTTCTGGTTGACCTGGCTGGGTGTGCTGCTCCTTTCTTTGGGATGTGGTTTCTCTCGGAGGCGATGCCTGGTGCCTGGAGCTCTGTCACAGCCACGAAGAGCCTCAGGGATGGGTGGCAAAATGCAGATCTTGCTCCATTGTGGTTCTTCTGGGTGATACCCAGACCTTGGGGAGCTGTTGGGGAGCAGGGGGTTAATGGAGGCTGAGGGGGATGGATACCTGAGAAAAACTCCTGTTCTGATTTTCCTCCACGGAAATCAGTGACTGGGGTACTCACAGTGCTCATTTTCAAGGCGTTGTCTCCACCACCACTTTCCAGTTGGAATTAGTGGGGCTAGTTGGACAGAGTGGGCTCAACTCCAAACACTCCAAGAACTCCTCAAACTTAAAAAATCCCAGAGCAAACCAATCTCACCCCAACACTGCCTGGAGGGAGTGAAGCCACACTGAGGAATGAAGGATTCCAGCCCTCTCTTTGCCATCAGCTGGGCAGGGAGGAGGTGTGCAGTGTGCTGCTGGCATGAGGTGACCCTCAGGAGCACCGGGGAGCTGCCAGCACAATTCCACCTTCCTGAGGCACAGTTCCTGAGCACAATCCCACCTTCCGTGGCACGCCCAGGCTCTTCCACAACCGCGCATCCATCGGAGCCGCGCCGGCGCGGGGCAGCCTCCCCTCCTTGGGTCCCTGCCAGTGCCCTGTGCTGGTGGCACTGCTCCAGCCCCCAGGATAATGAGGTGGCTCCCAGTTCTGGTTCATCATTAGCCAGGGAAGGCTGCCGGGGTGTCTCTGAATTCCTGGCTCCCGTGGACACGCCGCGCTGCGCTCGTGTCGCGCTCTCTGCGCCGAGCGTTCTTGCAGCAGAAAACCCCAAACCACATGAAAGCAGCCTGGTTTCACATTTCACTGTAACCCCAAATTCAGGTTTGCCTGGAGTTTCAGTAGTTTTGTGAACCTTTCCCACGAACCTGCAGTGAAAGCTGTCGTTGAGCCCGGTGTTGGTGCAAACCCAGGGTCGCGTTTGAGGTTTGTGCGAGTGGGAAATTGTCGAGAGTTTTGAGAGGAAGGAAGGAGGGAACCCAAACACACATCAGGGCAGTGCTTGCAGGGAGCCCTGCGCACATTTGGGGCCAAGCTGTCACTCCTTGGGGACCCAGGACTGTGGCACCCATATTCTCTACACTGAGGGATGTTCTTGGGGATGCTTTGAACCAGCTTGGCAGCATCACCCCCAAACCAGCTGCTAGGATTTGATAAATGCTGCTGCTCTGAGCATCCTGGCTTTGAGGAGTGACCCAAGAACCTTGTGGCAGCTTATCCTGGTGTCTGCCACCTCTGGGGCTGCTTTGGTGTGCCTATGGCTTTGCTTTAGGAAAAAACCCAGTGAAAACCAGCAAAAAGATGCTCCAAAAAACAAATGGGGTGAGGATGAGCTCCAAACCACCCCTGGCACACCCCCAGCCCTGCCTCTGGACTCTGTGTTATTGGATCCACCCGCCGATCGCTTTTTCGGCAGCGCCGGCTTTCCTTTCTCCAGCAATTTCCTGAAATAACGTTAGGGAAATGTGAAAATCTTGAACTTTTGAACCTCCCCGGAGGACGGCAGGAGGAGGGGACGCCCGCCTCCTCCCTGACGTTTATTTTGGCTACAGGGCCTGGGGCTGGGGAGGAGGGGGCTCTGCCGGCCGCAGAGGAGCCGGAGCAGCGCTGCCCCTTCATTAATTAATGACTTTCTCATCGGTGGGTCACGGAGGCGAGGAAGGCAGAGGAAGTTTTCTTTTGCTGGCAGATGCCGGGGAGAAGGGGAGTGCCTGGGCTGGGTGGTGAGGGCAGGGGGTGACACTCGGGGTGATGGATGGGGGATTTTCACCGGGCTCTGGGCGCGGAGAGGAGCAGAGGAGGGAAGGGGGATAGGCTGTGCCTGGGAAGTACTTTTCCCTCTGATGAACTTCAGAGGAGTGTAAATCACTGCCCGGCTGCAGCTGCGGAGCATGTGACGCTGGCAAATTAATGGGCCTTTGGAAAAGCGGCCATCGCATTCCCCTCCGGCCTCTTAAAGGCACCGCCGGCCTTGCGGGGCTGGGGATGGGAACTGGGGGGCAGGGATGGGCTGGGGGGACCCTCTGGCCCCTGAGTGAGCTGGGTGTGCCCATGGAGATGATGCTGTGATGCTGCGTGCGGTGCACTCAGTCCATGGTGCACCCAGTCCATGGTGGAACTCACTCAGTCCATGGTGGAGCTCAGTCCTTGGTGCACTCAGTCCATGGTGGAACTCACTCAGTTCATGGTGTAATTCAGTCCTTGGTGCACTCAGTTCATGGTAGAGCTCAGTCCATGGTGGAACTCAGTCCATGGTGGAATTCAGTCCGTGGTGCACTCAGTCCATAGTGGAACTCACTCAGTTCATGGTGTAATTCAGTCCTTGATGCACTCAGTCCATGGTGGAGCTCAGTCCGTGGTGCACTCAGTCCATAGTGGAACTCACTCAATCTATGGTGGAACTCTCTCAGTCCATGGTGGAACTCATTCAGTTCATAGTGTAATTCAGTCCTTGGTGCACTCAGTTCATGATAGAGCTCAATCCATGGTGGAACTCACTCAATCCATGGTGGAACTCAACTTAATCCATGGTGGAGCTCAGTCCATGGTGGAACTCCCTCAGTCCATGATGGAACTCACTCAGTCCATGGTGAAACTCAGTCCATGGTGGAACTCACTCAGTCCATAGTGGAACTCACTCAGTCCCTGTTGAAACTCACTCAGTCCATGGTGGAATTCAGTCCATGGTCTGCAGGCTCCTGCTCTGCTGCCTGTGTCCACAGGCAAGCTGCTCCTGGCAATGTTATTTTTGGTTACCTGGTGAGGCTTGGTATAGTGGTGCCTCTATTCAGTTTTGTGTACAAGAGTGGAGGATGGAGGCAGACCTAGGGCACCCAAAACCTTGTGTCTGGAGTGTTGGATCTGCAGCAGAGATGGCTGAGCCCCTGCCCAGGGGCAGCAGGTGCTGTGGCCAGGGGGACCCTGGGGCATCTTTCTCACGGTGGCATCAAGAGGCCACCACGTGCTAGGGCTGGGCATTCCCAGCCATCCCATACAGAGCTCACAGGCAAACTGCTGCAGGCTCTCCAGCTCACCCAGGGTCACCAGGAGAGCCCATCACACCACCCTGCTCCTCTTCTTCTCTCTTTAAAGCACTGCTGGAAGAGGGAGAATCCAGCAGTGCAACTCCTGCCCAGAGCTGCTGGAATGTGGGAGGGGGAGGGAGCCGAGCCACCAGCCCAACAGTTAAAAATTACTAAATACTTCCCTAATATAATTAGGTTTCCATGCAAGCAATTGCCTTAATTGCCAGAGGGATGTGGGGCAGTGCGGGGGGAGCCAGGCTGGGCTGCTGCTTTGGTCGGTGTCTCATGTTCTGCTCCAGCTGGAACAAGGGATTTGTGGGGGGAAGATATTCCCAGGGATGCCCCAGGAAGGATTTGGCTGGGCCAAAAATAAATACAAATGCTTTGTGAGCACAGTGGGGCTGGAAACAAGTGGTGATGAGCAGGACCAGTGTCACCCTCCTTGCATGGGTTTGCTGGAAGATGAGCTCAGATTCTACCAGGACATGCTGCAGTTTAAATTCCTGTTTATTTTTTAAATGCTGTTGGAACAGGAAAAGTTAGGCAGCCCAAAAAAAAAAAAAAAAGCCCAACCAAACCAGAGCCCACTCTGTGATTTACGTGGTAAAGGAGATAAGTGGGGATTTAAGGAGAGGGGAATATATAATTGAGATGAACGTGTAACATGAGCACGGATCCAAACAGAGAGATTGTAATCAGAAGTGTGAGGAGAAGCTGGGGTTTATTAATGCAACGTCTCATCCATTTGTCAGCTGAAGAGGAGCAGCCTTTCCCAGCAGCTGGGGGTGGAGGGGGAGGATGTGGGGATTCTCTCTGTGCAGGGATCGAGGCTGCCATCATCCTGCATGGAGCTCAGCCTGGAAGTCCAGGCAGGATTAGGGGAAAAAACGGGAACTCTGTGGTTTCTGGGAAGCTGAGTAGTGTTGTTTTCTTGGCTGGAATCTGCTCTAGCACTCAGGAGCTGGGGAGCTGCTCAGCAGGGCTGAGAACCACCCAAGGAAGGGCTTCTTCAAAGTGCCTCACCTTCCTCATGCTGTCCCTGGTGCCAGTGCTTGGCTGCCCTGCTGCAGTGCCCAGGCACACCTGGGCAGTGCTGCTGACCCCATCCCACAGCCCAGCTGGCCCCCAGAGCTTGGACAAGGCCCCTGTCCCAGCCTGGAGGTGCAGTCTGGAGCAGACACATCTCACCCAGCTTTGGAGGAGCACTGTGGGCAGCATGGAGCCCCAGCTCAGGGTCCTTAGTGTCCCATTTCCAGGAGCTGTGTGCCTGGGATTCACATGGTTTGCCCTTGCTGTGTGCTGGGGGGTTCTGCTCTGTGGTCTGTGCCATGGCTCACTGTGACAGGAGAGGTGACACCAAAGCCTGGTGAGGTCACCCTATTTCATGCCCCACTCAGTCCCTTTTACCCCTCTCCATGCATTGGGGTTGGACAACAATGCTGGCGGTGCCCAAGGGGTTAACCCAGCTCTGGCTGCCTCTGCAGGCAGGGAACATTTTTGTGAGGGGCTCTTCCCCTTCCCAGGCCCTGGCAGTTATCTGTGGGCTGCCAGAGCACCAAGCCCTGCTGGACATTGACCCGTCCGTGCCGAGCTCAATTAGCTCAGGCTATCTGATTGGACTTGGCGCAGCCTAATTAGCTTTGGACTCCAACCAGAAACTTAAACCCGAAGGCAGCTTGCAGGCAGCCCATCCCTTGCTGCTGCCTGCCTGAGGGAGGGAAAAGCTTTTCCCAAGCCTCCTGTCTGGCCTGGGAAAGGGGAACAACCCACCCAGCCTGCCTGCCCATCCCTGCGGCCACACAGCTGGAGCTGGGGGGCTGAAACCTCCCCAAAATGTGTTACTGAGCCCCAGCAGGCCACAGAAAACCAAAGGCAGCTTCTTCCTCTTGGAAAAAAGTGCTTGCCATCTAGTTTCCAGAGGGAGCTTGGTTTTTTTTGGAAGGGGATGTGACTGTGCCTTCACTGTCTTGTCACACACCTTCCTGTGTAGCGCCCAGTTCTCAGGCTCCTTGTTCCTCCTGGAGCTGCACAAAGTGATGGTTTGTCCCTGAGGGAGCTGCCTTGCTCCAGAGGGTTCTCCTGAGACGTGCAGGAGGAGCTGAGCTGTGGAGGGATGGCTGGTTTGGGACCCTGGGTTCCTTTTCCCATCTGTATTTCCAGCTCTGTGACCATTAAAGCACAGAAATGCTGCTGGGAAGGAACCTTGAGGGATCTGCTGACCACATTCCCAGCAGGCATGGTGCTGAGAGGTGGGCATTTCCCCAGGGGAATTGGAAACAGCATTCCCATGGGCTGCCCTTGCCCAGAAACCCTCTGCAGGGGTGGCTCATCCCACTGGGACGCTCAGGAGATGTCTCCTGACCTCCGTGTCTCAACTGAGACATGGAAAACTCCACGTGGCCTTCCCAGCACCTTCTAAGGGAAACCACCAGAGCTGGTTTTCTGGCAAACCAGTAAGCAGTGTTGGTTTTGCAGCTTTGGTGCAGCTGCACGCTGTTGGTGAGCACCAGGCCCCGCTGGATCAATTAAAGCCCATTATGCCAAGTGAATGACTGTAATTATCTCAAATCTGGATTAATGTGCACGCACAGCACCGTAATATAATCCTCCTGCCTGGTGCTTTGTGGGCCCTTGTTCCTGGGAGCCAGGGAGGAGGGATCTGCAATTCCTGGCTGTGTCTCCCTCCTCTTCCTCCTCTTCCTCTTCCTCCTCTCGCCTCCTGCTGCTGGCTCAGACCCGAGCATGGGGCTTGGCCCATCCTGCAGGATCTCTAAAAGCCATGTGGGCTGATGTTTGCCCTCCTTGCTGACCCCAGGTGGGAGCAGAAGGTGATGGGGAGGTGCTGTCCCTCCTGCCAATCCCCAAAATCAGCAGAGCAAGGGTGGATGCAGCACATCCTGCACCTCCAGGACTCAGGAGCAGCACGTTTTAGCCCATGGATCTCAAAGGCAGTGCCTGGGCTGCTCTGCTCCTGGTCTTTAGGATTTGGCTCATCCCAGATCTGCTGCAGGGAAGCTGAGGATTGGCAGCTCCTGTTTCCTGCATCCTTTTGGCTGCTTCTTGCCCTTGCAGAGGGAAATTCTAGGTTTCAGGGGAGCTGAGTGGAGAGCTCTGCTCCAGCTCTGAGCCCCATCTGCTCTCCACATCCCTCCTCCAAACATGGGGATCTCCCCAAATCTTGGGGACAGGGGTTGGGATGAGGTGGGGCAGTGCCTGATCTGGGTTCTCTGGTGGCCTCAGCCACGTGTGTGGCTCCTTACTGGGATGTCCTGGGGGATCTCCAGTGGGAGTGGAGGCTTCTCCTCTTTCTGCTGGAATGAGCCTAAAGCTTCCGAGCTCCCCGTGCATCCCACTGGATCCTGCTTGGATTTTCATAGCTCAGAGCCCAGCACCCCCTCAAGGGCAATTAGATCACATAAAACTGCAATTGAATGTAATTAAAAGGCCATAATGAGCTCCAGCAACCTGTGGGACCGCTGTGCTGGAGCTCTCACCGTGCTCTTTTCGGGGTTTGGGATGGAGCCAGCCACGGTCAGTGGCTGCAGGGAGGATGAGGAGCTGCAGGCAGGATGGGCAGACTTTGGGAAGTGCCACCATCACCACGTCCCCACGCTGGTGGTGCCCATCAGGACAGAATCCCTCTGTTTCTGATGAGCAGAGGGAGCATCTTCTCCTCTGCTGGAATAATTCCCTGCTAGTTTGGCTTCCCTGGTGCAGTTTGGGAGCTGGAAAGGGGCCAGGAGCTCCAGCAGTCACCTCTTGGTGTGGCTGCTCCAGGCTGTGTTTGGGGAAGGTTGGTGACAGGGCAGTGGGGTCCCCCAAATCTCCCTTTTAGGGTGTGTGAAGACCCCAAGAAGTTGGAGAGCTGCAACCCCAAGCAGGATTTGGCTGAGAAATCCCAACTGTGCCAGATTTGGGGCAGAGAGCTGAGTTGGGGGGAGCATCACTCCCCTATCCCACACCCCAAAAACACCAGGAGGGGCCAGCCCTGCTCTGAGCCACTCCTGAAGAGCTGCCACGTCAGGCAGCCCTGGCAGCAGCAGCACACTGCCCCTATTATGGGCTGGCCATCAGCGGCTTCCCAGCCAGTAAATGCGGGGCACTGTGATGCAGAACAGAGAGCATTGTGCGAGCGGGGCCAGCGCCGGCCCTCCAGGGATGAAACAGGAGCCTGTAATTCCTCAGCGCTGTTGTGACATCTTTGCACAAGCGTGTGATTGAGTCACATTTGCTTTATCAGCAGAATCCTTGTTTGCCTGGGTGCAGCTTCCCCCCCTCCCCTCCACCCAGAGCTGCCCTGCTCCCCTGCTTTTCCCTATATAGGAAATAGGGAATATAGATATAGGTTGGATATCAGGAAAAAGTTTTCCATGGAAAAGAGGGATAAAGTATTGGGATGGCCTGCCCAGGGAGGTGGTGGAGTCGCCATCCCTGGGTGTGTTTGAAAAAAGACTCGATGTGGCACTTGGTGCCTTTAGTTGAGGGCATGGGTTGGACTTGATGATCTTGAAGGTCTCTTCCAGCCCAAAATTCTGTGAATTCTGTGTGAATTCCCTCCTCTGCCTGCCCCTGGAGGTATGGGTGGAGTCCTCCATGCGCTGAGGAGATGGTTTAGGGTGGGGAGATGATTTGGGACGGGGTCCATCTGGGGTTTCCAGGTGTTTCCTCCAGTGATGTGGCAGCTCATGGGGACAGCAGCTTCTGGAAAATTCCCCTTTTCAATCCTTCCCCCATGGAGATGGGGTAGTCCCTGCAGGCTTCTCTGCCACTGCTCCAGGAGCAGGGTGTGATTTTAGCTGGCTCCTGGAAGGGTGGGGTGTGGTTTTTAAGGGAAAGAATCCCGAATAAGGCCCTGTGCTGATGCTGAGCACACTTGGTCAGCTGTGGCATGGGCTTATCTGCCTTCTCTGTGGCAGCTCTGAAGCATCAGGAACAGCAATCTCATTTTTGGTGGGGGTCCTGTGGTGGGGGGTCTCCAGACCCCTGGGCACCCAGGGTCCAGCAGGTGATGGGGTGAGTTAGGGGTGAGTGTCTCCCAAAAGCTCCCTGTGGTGCTTTGAGCCAGATTGCCAAAAAAATGGGATTTTCTCCAGAGGAGAAAATAAAACAGGATGGAGAGGAGGAAGAGGTGTTGGAGCTGCAGGGACAGAGGTGACCCAGCTGTGGGATAGAGATGCTGCTGCAAGATTTGGGCTTCCCTTCACCTTGTGAGAAGAGAGCAGAGATTTTCTGAGTGATAAATGGGAATTCTGGCTGGGGAGGGAGAGGCTGTGGAAAAGCCACTCGTGGGTGCTGTGATCACATCAAGCTGTCAGGTGAAATGCTGGCAGCAGGCAGAGGGATGCTGTGGAATCCTCCAGCCGAGGACAACCCCTGCTGCTGCACTGAAACCCCAAAAAGCAGCTCTGCTGCTGGCTGGGTGCTGCAGAGGTGCTGCTGCGGGGAGGTTTGGGGAGAGCACGGAGCCAGAGGTGAGAAACTCTGTGGCTTTGAGGTTTTGGTTTGGTCAAAGTGAAACCTGCTGGCAGGAGGAACCCACCCTGTGCAGATTGCAGCTGAAACTGAATTTCTCACTGTCCTCCAGCAGCTTGAAAGCACCACAGCATCACCTGGGGAAGGTTCTGTGTGGCTGGAGAAACTCTCCCAAATCTCAGAGCAGATCCCAGTGGAGAAACTGCACGTGGAAGTTTTAAAATTCCTGCAGAAAGACAGATTTCTGTGTGCTGCCCCAAGTGCAGGGTTTGGGAGGGTCTCAGAGGGATGTTCTCAGGTGTGTCTTGGTACTCAAGTCCAGAAATATAAAAAAGAAAAATCAATTCCAGTTACTTTTTGGTGAAATCAGAGCTACTCAACACGCTGGATTCCCATGGTCCTACATCCCTTTGCCTGTAGCTGTGGAAAAGATGCCCAGAAGGGATTTATGGATAAAACACAGCTGCATGCTCTGACACCTTGGGATGCATTCCCAGGGTGTGCTCAGAGCCCAGGTGGCTTGAGAGGATCAATTACCTGTCCTCTCTGGGCAAAGTGCTTTAAATTTGCAGCTTAATTTGCTTGGATTTGCCACAGGCTGCTGTTTGTTTCTTGGCTCCTGGATGAGTTTTTGGGGTAAGAAGCACACTGCACACCCAGCCCAGGCACTGCTGGGTCCATGGCAGCAGGCAGCATGTGAAGGGCAAGAGGCAGCTCTTGCTCCATCCTCCCTTCAGTCCTCAGCTCTGCTGCTGTAAACTGGGAGCAAACTTACTCAAGACTGTAGGCCAGGGGCTGTTTAAATTCATCCCCGAGTTTGTGATCAGGACAAAAAGTGAGGACCTGACCTCTTGTGGTCACAGCATTACCATGGCAATTTTCACATGCAAACCACTGTCCTGCCTGGATCCTGCTGTTCTCCTGCTGTTTGCTGTGGGGAAGGTGAGAGAAAAGGAAAGGGAAACCTCCATCATTTGAGGTTCCTTGTCTGGAAAGCACCTGAGATTCCCAAGCTGGTTTCGAGGAATGAAAACAAAAGGAGGTGGGTTTTCACTGCTGAGTTCATTTCCCCCAAGAAGGAGCATGGGGTGCTGCCTTTACCTGATCCACCTGATTTGGGGGTGAGGATTTGGAGCCTGGGCACCCCCAAAGTGATGCTGGGGAGCAGAGGAGGAGGAGGATGCTGGCAGGAGCCTGATCCGTGCTGCTGCTCCTGCTCCCCTCCCAGCGTGACCCCACAAAGCCCTGACACCAAGGGCTGACTTAAGGAAGGGAGTGGCAGCCCAAATTTAGGATTTCCTGCTGTTTAATACCCAGAGTTGATTTGCTTTCTGATTAAGGAGGAAGAGGTGCTGAGGGGAAAGGAAAAAAAAAAAAAAAGAGAAGCAGAAGCAGGGGGTTGTGAGTGACTTTCCAAATCTCAGCTGGTGCCAGGGACAGGTCTTGGGTTGGTCCTACAGTGACAACTCCTGGAGCCCTGCCTGGAGTGCTGCAAACCCCTCTGACCCCATGGGGTGGGATCATGGAATCCAGTGGAATGGATTGGGCTGTACCCTAGGTGAGCAGCTCTCCTCAGCTGCAGAAAACACAGCTCAGGGAGTCTGTTTGTGCCTTGAAATGTGTTTTTTTTTTAACTTCCCCTCTCTCAGATCCGAGTGCTGAGCCACCAGGCTGCTGAGTAAACTCCCAGGATATGCCAGAAAAGGTTTTCCAGCAGAGCTAGGTCACTGTAGTTTTACTGGCAAAGCCTCTTAGGCATAAATGAAGATTATTCTGGTGCAAGCTTATGCTGGTACACTTTATTCCAGTACAAATGAGCTATCCTGGGAAAAAAAAAGCAACTCTGCATGTTGGAATTGTTTCTGCTCTGGGACATTTTGTGGTCTAGAAATGTTAAAATCACAGCCCTTGGTGATAGTGCTGGATCAGCAGAAGCTGCTGCAGCTGCTGCAGACGTGCCCTGGTCACTTGGAGCGACACTGGGTGACAAAATGCCACAGGGGAGGGTGGCCAGGGCTGGTGGCATTCCTGGTGTTCCTGGAGGAGCTGGCCTGCCCATCTGGGATGCCTCCAGCCATGGGTGTTGGCTGGTCCAAGCTGGAGCTTTGTGCTGAATGCCAAGGGGATGGAAAAATAGCAAAATAAACAAATTAGCAGTGGAGCTGCTCACAGGTGTTGGGTACAAATGCTTTTATGGAGATTTTTTTTTCCTTTATTGAAAATTATTGATAATATTCTTGTTCTAATTATGATTATGATAATGCCAGAAGGTTGGTGGGGTGAGAAGGGTGATCCAGCAGTTGAGCTGCTACCCTGGGTTTTGGAGCTGCCAGGATCTGTTCCAGCTTTGGCTCCAGTTTGCTGTGTGACCTCAGTGAAGTGACATCTGTCTGTGCCCTTCCTGTGCCATCAGTGTCTGGCTTTGGTGGCTGCTGCTGCTGAAAACCTCAGTGAGGTGGGAATCCATCCCAAAGAGAAGGCAGGGATCTGCTGATGAGCACCAGACACACAAAACTCAGTGTCAATCCCTGCTGGCTCTGGTGCCCAGGGGATGGTTCCTGGTGTGGGAGCACTCCTCAGCCATCCCAGCACATGCATCATGTGCCCTGCCCTAAATGTCATATATTCCTTGGGAAAAAATTCCCATCCAAACCCTGTGGCTGGCAGGCTCGTAGTTTGGAGGAAGAAAAAGAGCTTCACTGCAAATTCTTCAGCTGCTGACGAGCTCTGGTTTCTGATCTCCAACTGCCATGGGGCATCTTCGGGGACAGACAGAGGTCGTTGTGCTAAAACAAAGGACACACACAGAAAATAGCTGCACTTGATGGGTGTGACAGAAGGGAAATGCTTTCAGAACTTTTTTTTTTTCTCCTTTTTTTTTTTAATTTAGAAACAGGCACAGAGTTTATTTTGGTCAAGAGATAGTCACACACAGCAGCTTTAAATGGCAGAACTCCTCGAGGAGAAGGAACAGTCTCACACTGCTTGAGCTGCAAATGCCTTTGGGGAAATGCCTCCTCTGTTTGCTGCAGTCCAAGTGGTGCTCATCAGTTTGGGAATTTATTTGTGCCTATTAAGGATATTTCCTCAGTCTAGGCTTTTTTCTTTTTTAAATTTATCTTTTTTTGTAGCATTCTTTTCGCAGTCAAGGTCCTTTAGGACACTTGTGATGGGGAAGAGGGCACACTCCTCATATCCCTGATGCCCGTCTCTCAAGTTCTGTTTTCCCCAAATTCCCTCCAGCCAGGGACTGGCAGCATCTGAGCTGAGCTGCTTTAAGTGGACTCTTGACTTTGCAAGGTTTATAAAAACCATATTTGCTTGCTGGATGTAAATGTTTCCCATTGCTGCCGCTCTCCCAGCGGAGTTTTGGAGCAGGGAGTGTTTGGATGAGGAGTGGAAACCTCCCAGTGTCCAAGAAGTTGCTTGGAACTTTTGAGTCCTGATGCTCTGCAGAAATCCTGCTGTGGTTGGGATTTCCCAGTGTGTGGCCGAGGGGTTTGGGTGTAAACACACCCAAATGTGGCTGTGCCTACCCAAATCTCCCCCTCCACACAGGATTGTCCCTTTCTCTCCCACCCTTTTTGTTTTTGCCTCCCAGTTCCTTGCTGGCTGCTGGGGTTGGTGTTAATGTGGGAGCAGGGTGGGTGTGCAGGGAGCTCCTGAGGTGCCCAGGAATTGGGATTTTGGGAGAGGTGCTGGCCCCACACGTGCTTTGCTGTCTGATGTGCTGCAGGAGGCGTGGGCTGGTGGCCAGTGACCCTCCTGTGACCTCTCCTGCCTTAAATATTCTGGATCTTTCAAAGGAAGGACTGAGCTCTGCTGCCTTCCCTTTGCACAGGTCAGGGGTTCCCTGGATCTGCTGCATCCCTGGAAGGTCCCTCCATCACCCCGTGGGTGTTTTTGGGGTCTTGCTCCAGAACCAGCTCCTGGATAGCACTGGGGGCTCTCAGGGGCCCTTTAGAGACCCCAAAACCAGAGAGCTGGGCAGTGCTGTGCTGGGCTCCAGGAGCAGCCCTGGAATCCTGCAGGAATTTCCTGGGGTTCCTGTTGTGCCTCTCTCACGTCACTGAGCCACGGGTGACGTGGTGGCCAGCACTTGGTTTGTGTCAACATCCTGTGAGAGCCTGGCAGGGACAGGGACAGGGAAAAGGGACAGGGAAAAGGGACTGGGAAAGGGGCAGGGAACAGGGACAGGGAAAAGGGACTGGGAAAAGGGATAGGGACAGGGGACAGGGAACATGGACAGGGAAAAGGGACAGGGAAAGGGGCAGGGAAAAGGGATAGGGACAGGGGACAGGGAAAGCGGCAACGGACAGGGGACAGGGAAAAGGGATAGGGACAGGGGACAGGGAAAGGGGACAGGGATGCCTTTAGGGTGCTGGGGTCAGAGCTGGGGATTCTGGGGGCAGCAGTGGGATTCTGGAGGCAGTGCTGGAATTCTGGGGGCAGCAATGGGATTCTGGGGGCAGCTGTGGGGTGCTGGAGAGGTAATGGGACTCTGGATGCAGTGATGGGATTATGGAGGTAGCAATGGGATTCTGGGGGCAACTGTGGTATTCTGGTATGTGCACTGGGATTCTGAGGGCAGCAGTGGGATTCTGGAGATACAAATGGGACTCTGGATGCAGCACTGGGATTCTGGGGGCAGTGATGGGACTGTGGATGCAGTGATGGAATTCTAGGGGCAGCAGTGGGGTTCTGGATGCAGTAATGGAACTCTGGATGTAATGATGGGGTTCTGGGTGCAGTAATGGGGTTCTGGAGGCAGCAGTGGGATTCTGGTTGCATAAATGAGGCTCTGGATGCAGTGATGGAACTCTGGATGAAGTGATGGGATTCTGGGGGCAGCACTGGGATTCTGGGTGCAATAATGGGGTTCTGGGTGAAGTAATGAGGTTCTGGGTGCAGTAGTGGGGTTCTAGTTGCAGCAGTGGGATGCTGGTTGCATACATGAGGCTCTAGATGCAGCATTGGGGTTCTGGGTGCAGTTATGGGGTTCTGGGTGCAGTAATTGAGTTCTGGGTGCAGCAGTGGGGTGCTGGGGAAGGATGGCACTGTGGAAGCAGCAGTGGGATGCTGGTTGCATACATGAGGCTCTAGATGCAGTGATGGGGTTCTGGGTGCAGCAGTGGGGTTCTGGGTGCAGTTATGGGGTTCTGGGTGCAGCAGTGGGGTTCTGGGTGCAGTTATGGGGTTCTGGGTGCAGCAGTGGGGTTCTGGGGAAGGATGGCACTGTGGAAGCAGCA